>JAUCMX010000005.1:15655513-15758013 GCA_033459395.1 Hemibagrus guttatus | reverse complement strand
ACATGTGTAGCTCACCCTCTGAACAGAGCTTAAATCTGGTATTAAATCCTCATTCTGTACAGAGCTCAAAAGATGGTCATCAGATTTTTGTCAGAATTAATTATTTTGTCTAAAAAAAATTAATCTTTCATAAATCCTCATACAAATGGTAATCAATATGATTTATGTTTTAATGAATAATTATTTAACTTCAATTTACCTGCATACTCACATCATAGTACATTTATAGGAAAGAGTGATTTCTCAGAATGGATTCTGGATTGTTGCTCAGAGAATCAGTATAAGGTTTGTGCTGATCCCTCAGTGTTGGTCCTGCTGTCCCCTTCACACTGTGAGTGAAGGTGGAGAAGGTATGGGTATTTGTGGATTATGAGGAGGGTCTGGTCTCTTTTTATATTCCAGATGTCACATATACTCTTGCACTGTAAAACTCTATCCAGTACATCAGTCCTGGCTTTTATGAAGGAGGTAAAAACTCCACTGATCCACACGCACCATAAAAACTCCACAAGCACCACTGATCATCTCACCTATAATTGGGACAGAATAAATAAACACATCACATAAAAATTTATAAATATATCCCAAAATATTTTGTTCTGGTCTGAGTTATCACAAACGTTCAAAGTAACGAGAGATTATTTTTTTTATTTTTCAAAAAAGATTCATGTGCAGTACATATTGAATAATAGTAAACAAATCACATTTCAATAACGGATTAATCTGTAGTTCATTATTTAGAGCTTAATTAGCAATACATCCATATTTGTCTCATAAAGTCAATATTTATATTTGTACTGGATTTATGCATGTTTACAACACTCTACAATACAAATATATGTATAAAAATGTAGGCTTATCAAAATTTCTTCATTCGCAAAATATGAATAGACATTTATCAAATAGTTTCAATAATTGCATCTGATTCTACTTTATTGAACAATTAAACATCATAAACAATGCCTGATGATATTCTGATGTGTTTTATTTTTAACATTTACTGTATAAGAGACGCTGACTGCAACATGTTTTGTTTTGTTCTACTTTCATTTAAAATAAATTAGACTTTACTACTTGTGTTTAATAATGTAAAACTGAAAGAATGTAAGTGATTTACTAGATAATTAATATATCAGATAAATCTCCACAGCTTCTTTTCTAGAGGTTTATGAGCTCAAACCCCGCCCTCTGATTGGCTGTGTAAAGGAGGCGGGACACGGAGATTGATTGGCTGAATCAACACTCCTGTGGCTCTTCAGAGTTTCCAGCTCTTTTCGGGGAGTCAGATCATTACTCAAAATAAGAGCCGACTCTCGATTTCCAAACAGTTCATCTCCCTATCCTAATGCACTACGAAGTGAACATTGAAGTAATTTGACTCTAGGTAATCGAAACTGAAACGGAATCGGTTGGGAATCACACGTCGAGCTAAACTCTCGCTTTTTGCAGAAGAATATAACTACAGCACCATTAAAGATTTCAATAGGAGAATAAATATAGACTATTCTGACTTTCCACAAAACGAAGAAAGAGTTTTATCAGAAGAAACTGATCTGAAAAAGCGAGGCGAAAAATAAAGGTAGGTACTTTAGTGTTCAGTGAAAGAATTAAGTAGTATTTTATGTTAGATTATGAACATAGTTAGCTAAGTTGAATGGAAGAATCAGACATTTAAGGCCCATAAAGTTTAAATTCGGCAAACAACTCGCTTATAAACAACTTTTTGATTGGTTACTCGCCTTTAAAGACCAGGTTTAACAGCTCATACATGCTCTTAAATGTGTGTGTAATGAACAATTTCTTCATGTCAAGGTTTAACAAGACTATAAAATGGCAAAACCTTCATCACCACAACCAAGAAAAGGCAAAAGGAAAAGCATGGGCACACCAGATTCTTGTAAGTAACACAAATCATTTATGAAATCACTTTGAAATGTGTCCAGTTAAACCAACTAGGTACATAGTGGATATTTTAACAGTGTTAAAAACCTCAATAATCTGGCATGATTGTGCTTTGTAAAAGAAAACACATTTTTAAGACAAACAGAATTAAAAAAAAAATCAAATACTGATTGAGTGCTGTGTGTGTGTGTGTGTGTGTGCGTGTGTGTGTAGTTCAGCAGAAGTCGACAGAAACACACTGCTCATTAAACATAAACATACTTCATTCAGTTCATGTGTCTAATGTGTAATACGTAAATAAAAGTAATACATTTCCTAAAATGATATATTTCCTCCATAATCTATAAAATCTAGTTGCTCATTACTCCAGCAGTCTCTTGTCTGAAGAGCAGTTGCAGTGTTCGATCTGTCTGGATGTGTTCACTGATCCAGTCACCACTCCATGTGGACACAACTTCTGTAAGAGCTGCATTACACAGTGCTGGGAGAAGAGTCAACACTGTCACTGTCCATTATGTAAAGAGAAATTCACCAAGAGACCTGAACTGAAGATTAATACAACACTGAGAGAGGTTGCAGATCACTTCAAGAAGAAAAGTGGTTCTGACAAACCTGAGGTTCTTTGTGATGCCTGCACTGGAGAGAAGCTGAAGGCCCTGAAATCCTGTCTGGATTGTGTTCTGACTTTGTGTAAAACTCATTTAGAGCCTCATACCCATGTTCCAAGACTTAAGTAACACAAATTAATAAACCCTGTGGAGAACCTGGAGGACTACATATGCCAGAAACATGAGAGAGCTCTGGAGCTGTTCTGTAGAGATGATCAGATGTGTGTGTGTCAGTTCTGCACTGAAGGAGATCACAAGAATCACAACACTGTTCCTATAGAGGAGGAGAGCAGAGAGAGGAAGGTGAGAAACACTGATTAACATCAACTATGGACATTATGTTAGATAATACAAACTAATTTATCCAGTAGTAGATCAGTGGTTGAACATCTGCATGTTATCAATTTAAATCCTAATACTGTGATGAAGTTAATGTTAAAGGAAAAGTTCACATCCAGAACAAAAATCTACAAATAATTTACTCACCCCCTTGTCAAGATGTTCATGTCTTTCTTTCTTCAATTGTAAAGAAATTATGTTTTTTGAGGAAAACATTTCAGGATTTTTCTCCATATAGTGTACTTCTATGGTGCCCGCGAGTTTGAAGGTCCAAAATGCAGTTTAAATGCAGCTTCAAAGGGCTCTAAACGATCCCAGCCGAGGAAGAAGGGTCTTATCTAGTGAAACGGTCGGTCATTTTCTTAGAAAAATTAAAAATTGTATACTTTTTAACCACAAAAGCTTGTCTAGCACTAGCTCTGGGATGCGCGTCCACGACACTGCGTACTACATAATCACCTCGAAAGGTCACGCGTGACATAGCCGGACTACAGACCCAGTGTTTACAAAGCGAATGTTCAAAGAAGTTAAGTGCTCTTTACTAACAAAAAGGTACAACAAGAATGTATGGGTGTGTTGATATCCAAGTGCAGAGCGAGCAACTACAGCTTCAATCGCTCAGGATTTTTAAAGGAAATTATTTCCAAGCGGACATAATCTTTTAGGTTTAAAACGATTTCCAATCCAGGGTACAAACACGAATGGACCATTTTAAACAAAAAACTGACATAAAGACATATAATTTTGTGCCATTCCACATGCAACAACTTCGGAGCGGTCCTCCTTCTTCACACTATTAAACACTGGGTCTGTTGCAACCACAGCTTCAATCGCTCAGGATTTTTTAAAGGAAATTTTTTGAGCATTCACGTTATTTCCAGGCGGACGTTTTAGGTTTAAAATGCTTTCTACATTCAGGGTACACACACGGACGGACCATTTTAAACAAAAAACTGACACAACGACATATAACTTTGTGTCATTCCACACGCAACAACTTCAGAGCAGTCTTCTTCTTCTTGAGCTTTATTGGCGGTTGACAAACAACAAAATGGTGTATTTATGCCACCAACTGTTATGGATCATGGGTCAAAATGACTTACTCCCTTCCTTATTTTTTTTTTAAATTCTCTCCCACCGATTAGTTCTTTTAAGGTATTGAAAAATAAAAATAAAACATTAATTTTTTAAGTTATTTTGTAAAATGCGTATCTCTCGAAATAACTTTGGAACGGTCCTCCTTCTCCACACTAGTAAACACTGGGTCTGTAGTGGGTGGGAGATATTTTACAATATAACTCGAGAAATTAATTTTTTTGTTTTTAAAGGACATTTTTTGAGCAGTCACGTTATTTCCAAGCGGATGTTTTAAGTTTAAAACAATTTCCACATTCAGTTCTTTTAAGATACTGAAAACTACAACTAAAACATTAATTTCTCGAGTTCACGGAACACTCTGAGTGACCAACGCACAGCAACACGGTGCAGCTCTTTTGTTTACACGAGAGATGAGCTGATCGCACTGCAACTGACCCACATTGTAGACTCTACTTTGTATCGGACCTTAAACATTTAAGCAATTTCCCCCTGGGATTAATAAAGTTTTTTGAATCTTGAATAAAAGATTACGTCCGCTTGAATAATGTGACTGCTCAAAAATTTCCTTTAAAAATCCTTCAACCCTTCAGTGTGCAATTATACAGTTGGATTGTACTCTTTCCCATGAGTCCCTAAAATGAATACATGTCATCAATCAGAACTAATTGAAATTGTCACAATGTATATGTAAAAGAAAATGACAAAATATTTATATAAAATCATTTGAAACAAATAGAAATCTGTTACTTTATATATTGTCTTCTGCTCTGCCCTCAGACTCAGCTGGTGAAATCACAGACAAATGTGCAGCAGATGATTCAGGACCGACTGAAGAAGATAAAAGAGATCAAACACTCAGTAGACCAAAGCAAAGTGTGTACAAACATAACATGAGTTTATATCTGATCCATTCAGTTTTATTTTTATTTTGTAGAAAAGAACAAACTGCATTAAACATTAGTTCACTATTCACTTAGTGTTATCTGATGGAAGTGAAAGTGTGTTCCTCTTTTAGAGTATCACAGATAAAAAGAAAGCAGACAGTGTTGAAGTCTTCACTGCTCTGATTCGCTCCATTGAGAGAAGTCAGACTGAGTTGCTCGAGGTGATGGAGGAGAAGCAGAAAGCAGCAGAGAGGCAGGCTGAAGGACTCATTAAAGAGCTGGAGCAGGAAATCACTGTGCTAAAGAGGAGAGACACTGAGCTGGAGCAGCTCTCACACACTGAGGAACATCTCCACCTCCTACAGGTCAGTGTTCCTCTCTCTGCTCACTGGCAATGCAGAACATCACAGAACAACACTCACCATGCTGAGGGATTTCTCCTCTCTCCTGCTCTACTGTAGATTTACTCCTCCATGTGCAGCCCTCCACACACCAAGAACTGGACTGAGATCAGTATCAACACTGATCTGAGTGGGGACACTGTGAGGACAGCTCTGTCTCAGCTTCAGCAGACTCTGAATGAGAAACTCACTAAAACACTCAATGACAAGTTAAAGGAGACAGGTGAGAAATTATTTTGTATTTTACATTTGAGAAATAAGTGCCTTGTGGTCCAGCAGCAGGATCCTGAAATCTAACGAAAGTGATGTTTTGTTGTTATTAGTTTCCACAGAACTGAAGAGGATTCAGCAGTATGCAGGTACAGTGAGGTTTTCGATTTCCTCTCATATTAAAATGTACATATCAGCATTACACCACTGCATCATCAGTCTTATTTTCATCTGTAGATCTCTCCAGATAAAGGGAAGTTTTAAAGTGTCTCTCATTAGTCTTCAATATAGCTCCTTATTACTGCCATGCACTAAAGCCTTTAAACTGTTTTCTACTTTAGAAAGACTGATCATCTTTTTACATTTCACAGAGTAATGCAGGAAACATGTATGTTTGGACAGAGATTAACTTTAGACCTTAACTGTATCATTACTTTTCCTATCAAATGTAAATGTAGTTTTTATATTCATTCATTGTCTACCGCTTATCCGATCTATTCTTGGGTCACGGGGAGCCTGTGCCCATCTCAGGCGTCATTGGGCATCAAAGCAGGATACACACTGGACGGAGTGCCAACCCATCGCAGGGCACACACACATACTCATTCATTCACTCACGCAATCACACACTACGGACACTTTAGAGATGTCAATCAAAATACAATGCATGTCTTTGGACTGGGGGAGGAAACCCCGAGGCACGGGGAGAACATGCAAACTCCACACGCGGCAGAGACGGGAATCGAACCTCCAACCCTGGAGGTGTGCGGCAAACGTGCGAACCACCAAGCCACCAGTGGTTTTTATATATATTTTTAAATTATTTAAAAAAATGTCACTGTTTCTTTCAACAACTTTAGAGTCATGTGTTCTCTACCAAATCCTAAAATGTACCAGAGACACTTGTTGACCTTTTTTGTCAATCAGGATCAAGTTTTTCTTCAAACATTTTTCTCTTATATTCTGTGACTCTTTCTATGTATGTGCAAAGAACAAAAAATTTTTACAAAAGTTTTATACTTTTTTCAAGTGAAAATTTATATATCTTAAATCATTTATTCTTTAATAAATCAAATTTATTCAAATCCTCTAATAAATCCTAATGAATATGATCCACCGGATGATGATTTAATATTTTTACCTGCATACTCATATCACACACTGTGTGTTTCTCTCAGTGGATGTGACTCTGGATCCTGATACAGCTCATCCTGAACTCATCCTGTCTGCTGATGGAAAACAAGTGACACATGGAAACAAGTGCCAGAATCTCCCTGATACACCACAGAGGTTTAATGCAAGTCCCTGTGTTCTGGGAAAGCAGAGTTTCTCCTCAGGAAGTTTTTATTATGAGGTGAAGGTCAGAGGGAAAACTAAGTGGGCATTTGGAGTTGTGAGAGAGAACATTAACAGGAGGGGATGGATTATTCTGACTCCTCAGAGTGGATTCTGGGCTGTGGCACTGAGGAATGAGAATCAGTATAAGGTTTGTGCTGATCCATTTGTTTCCCTCACACTGAGAGAGAAGGTGGAGGTGGTGGGGGTGTTTGTGGATTATGAGGAGGGTCTGGTCTCCTTTTATGATGTGAAGTCCAGATCTCATATCTACTCTTTCACTGGTCAGTCTTTCACCGAGAAACTCCATCCTTTCTTCAGTCCTGGTTTAAATGATAGAGGGAAAAATTCAGAACCACTGATCATCTCTCCTGTATTTAATACTGGATGAATTTTCACATCACAAATTAAACCATCTATTAAACATTAAAGATAAAAAATTCAGTTCTTCTGTTCCTTGGTCAGTGTGCATGCACGTTTTCTCCTGTTGCTATGTTGAGTTTCTTTTGTGTTTTCAATGTGTTAGTTTTATAATTTTTCATCTGGGTAAGTGATAAATATAAAATAAAATGTAATTAAATACATGTCCAGACACAGTAAGTAGGTAGTGTGTGTGTTTATTTTAGGTTCCTCATCTCAGCTACACTCTAGACTGTGGTTTTCTGTAGTATGTTGCAGCTTCATTACATTTATAACCTACTGTTATGGTACTGATGTATCTGCTTCACGGTTTCATTCAGCAAGATGTACTTCATTCTTTCACACTAAACCACAGAGAGAACTAAGTGACCTGGTACTGCTGGAAAGGAGGTGTTCGCCATATATTACAGTATATTACGTTTGATATGACTTTGAACTACAGTGATGTCTCTTTCTCTGAACTTCATTCATTGTCTGCCGCTTATCCGATCTATTCTTGGGTCACGGGGAGCCTGTGCCTATCTCAGGCGTCATTGGGCATCAAGGCAGGATACACCCTGGATGGAGTGCCAACCCATCGCAGGGCACACACACACACTCTCATTCACTCACACACACTACAGACAATTTAGAGATGCCAATCAACCTACAATGCATGTCTTTGGACCGGGGGAGGAAACCGGAGCACCCAGAGGAAACCCCCGAGGCACGGGGAGAACATGCAAACTCCACACACACATGGCGGATGCAGGAATCGAAGCCCCAACCCTGGAGGTGTGCGGCAAACATGCTAACCACCAAGCCACCAGTGGTTTTTATATATATTTTTAAATTATTTTAGAAAATGTCACTGTTTCTTTCAACAACTTTAGAGTCATGTGCTAACCACCAAGCCACCGTGCCCCCCATGAACTTCATATGAATTTCATATGCTTTAATAATTAATAATACAAGAGAAAAAGATTTCACTAACTCTTCTGGAAAGTGGTTTCTTCAGTATATTTCTACTGGTTTATTATTAAGATACTACAAGGACGCTAGTAAGGTTTCTGTGTTCAACTAAAAAAATGAAAAAGTATTCAAAATAGGACATTAAACTTCACATTACCTGTTATGAAACTGTTATGTCTCTAATGCCAACTGGATTGTAACTAAGTTTGTTTTTTTGTTGTTTTTTTTCTGCTTTTTGAACGATTCGAACATCTTTGGTCAAACTTCAATGTTTTTGTCTAAAATATGTGGCTTGTGTTCAAACTGACATTTCATGTTTTACAGCAATGTAATACATTATTTCATTAATTTTTGTGAATTTTACAGGAACATTCACCTTGTGAGCCTATTACATGACCTAAATATTAAGTTAAACATATTAATTTGGTGTACTTGTCATTTGTGCCCATTAATCTGCAGGAGAAATAAACACCATTATTATCTGTGTAATGACTGTGTAAGGAGACACTATGGGTGTGGAGACAAACCGCATTATGATCATATGCGACACTGCCCCTTTACCTGCCTCGAGGACGTGAACAAGGAAGGTGACTAAGGTGAAAGTGAAAAGCAGTTCACTGGCCTCAAAAAGAAATCCTTGTTTTCAAATTAATTTCTGAAATTAACTACAGGATATTCTCTGACTTGGGGGACACAGTGGCTTGGTGGTTAGCACGTTTGCCTCACACCTCCAGGGTTGGGGGTTCAATTCACGCCTCTGCCACGTGTGTGTGGAGTTTGCATGTTCTCCCCGTGCCTTGGGGGTTTCCTCCGGGTACTCCGGTTTCCTCCCCCGGTCCAAAGACATGCATTGTAGGTTGATTGGCATCTCTAAATTGTCCGTAGTGTGTGTGTGCCCTGTGATGGGTTGGCACTCTGTCCAGGGTGTATCCTGCCTCGATGCCCAAAGGCTCCCTGTGACCCGAGAATAGATCGGATAAGCGGTAGACAATCATTCATTCATTGTCTACCGCTTATCTGAACTGTACTCGGGTCACGGGGAGCCTGTGCCTTAGGCGTCATTGGGCATCAAGGCAGGATACACCCTGGACGGAGTGCGAACCCATCGCAGGGCACACAAACTCTCATTCACTCACGCAATCACACACTACGGACAATTTAGAGATGCCGATCAACCTACAACGCATGTCTTTGGACTGGGGGAGGAACCCGGAGTAAAGCGGTAGACAATAAATGAATGAATATTCTATGACTCTGAAAGGGGACTAAATGCAGACAGTTCTGACTCCCTGAAAAGAAGCAAGTAAAATAAAATATGTACTTCTGTCAGTGTTTTATAGTTCAGAGGTTTTGTCAGTGTGTGAGCTAAACTGCAAACGTTAACTGATGGTAAGTCAGAAAGAGAGACAAAATCTCTAACACAACTACTGTTGAAATACTAACACTGAGAAATCGTTATTGTCAATTATCGTTATTGATAATCTTGTTAATGATCAACAATCAACCGAGACAAAAAACAAGGTCAAAGGTTGCTATTTTATTAGTTGCTCAAAAGTGGAGAGTTGTGTGCGTGTAACAATACACAGAGGTGAGCACTGTGTGAAACATAAACACTAACAAACATATCAGGAAGTAAGAAACACTTCATACTTTTACATGTGTGAACTGAATGATGTGATTACTTACTGAAAAGCTTT
Source organism: Hemibagrus guttatus (assembly GCA_033459395.1). Classification (NCBI taxonomy): domain Eukaryota; kingdom Metazoa; phylum Chordata; class Actinopteri; order Siluriformes; family Bagridae; genus Hemibagrus; species Hemibagrus guttatus. The sequence continues at coordinate 15,748,168 of JAUCMX010000005.1, read as the reverse complement.
AAAACACAGGAGGAAGTAAATGGCTGAATCTTCATCACCAACAAAAGGCAGCAAAAGGAGGAGCATGGAAGAAGTACGTCCTTGTAAGTTACACAGCTCATACATTATTTTTGAAATTGTTAATAAAATATGCACATAAACTTAGAATATTATATCAATCGATGCCTTTAACAAAAATAATTTTTGATATTAACTCTCATCGTGGCAGTCATTCATGTAAACAGAATAGACATATAAATAGACAATAGCTAAAATAAAACATAATTATGTGAAATGTAATTAGGACGATTATATATGTAATTATTATTATACAGCTCAAATAATCATGCTGAAGTGATTCAGATTCGTCTTTAATTTAATAATTGTTACAGACTTAATTTAACATAAAATTTAAAATGTAACACTGAACAATGTATAATAAATAATATTAAATATACAGAGATTCAAAAGTCTGAGAGCACATTAATAAACTAGGAATCGTAAAATGAGCATAAAGTTTTAGAAATTTTTTTTGCACATGTTCCACAACATTTAAAGTAACTACAGACTGAAAAAGTCTGTGTCAGGCGATGAGGTGGATGAGGACCCAAATGCAGATGCCAGAAGGTTCAAAATTAAAGAGTCTTTAATGAGAAATTCTAAACAACAAGATAAGCACAGTCTGAGCAGGCAGAACAGCATAAGAGGCATTCCAACATGTAAAACAGTGGAACAATACAATGCAGGGCAGGCAGAGGCAGGGTCAAAAAATAGTCTAATAATCCAATACTGTGAAAACAATACAATGCAGGGCAGACAAGAGTCGTGGTCAGGCAAAGCAAATGCAGAAAGCAAGGCTGGATGACTAGACAGGAACGTAAGCAATCTGGGTAGACCATCTGGCAAAGAACACAGTGGTTGTGGCATGTTTACAATGAAGGGCCACCTAAAATGACCGATGACCCAGAAGTGAAGCCCAAAGATGGCCACCGATCCGGAAGTGATTGTCATGAACCAGGAAGTGTGGGAACATTCTGACAGTCTGACTCTGTTATAAGTGTGTTATTTATATGTGTTAGATGAATACAGCACTGAATGAGAATGATTTTGTGTCATCACACCACCCTGTCACTGATTATTTTATGGCAGGTGCCTCTGAGATTTGTTCCTTATGTAAGAGATACATTTACAATTAACTGTAACAAATTGAATGGAAAAATCACCAAGGGATTCGACAAAAATAAACTTTTTACACAAACAGTCAGTTTACACTTCAAATGTAAGTGAGTTTAGAATAAAAAGCCTTTTCAATTCAGTTCAGGAAAATGTGTAGGAATTCTGGTGTGTCATTTTCACACTTACACTTCAGATACAGCTAGTATATAGAGATGATGCTGAAACAAATCAAACAAATTTTTTGCACTATTAACAAACAATGTGTAATCTTTTTCTATAAAATCTAGTTGCTCATTACTCCAGAAGTCTCCTGTCTGAAGAGCAGCTGCAGTGTTCGATCTGTCTGGATGTGTTCACTGATCCAGTCACCACTCCATGTGGACACAACTTCTGTAAGAGCTGCATTACACAGTGCTGGGAGAAGAGTCAACACTGTCACTGTCCATTATGTAATGAGAAATTCACCAAGAGACCTGAACTGAAGACTAATATAACACTGAGAGAGGTTGCAGATCACTTCAAGAAGAAATGTGGTTCTGACAAACCTGAGGTTCTTTGTGATGCCTGCACTGGAGAGAAGCTGAAGGCCCTGAAATCCTGTCTGGATTGTTGTGCTAGTTTGTGTAAAACTCATTTAGCGTTTCATAATAATCTGCCCAAACATAAGAAACACAAATTAATAAACCCTGTGGAGAACCTGGAGGACTACATATGCCAGAAACATGAGAGAGCTCTGGAGCTGTTCTGTAGAGATGATCAGATGTGTGTGTGTCAGTTCTGCACTGAGACAAACCACAAGAATCACAACACTGTTCCTATAGAGGAGGAGAGCAGAGAGAGGAAGGTGAGAAACACTGATTAACATCATTTTTGACATTGTTATAGATAATGCAAACTAATTTATCCAGTAGTAGATTGAAGGTTAAAGACTTGCATATTATCAGTTTAAATCTTACTTCGGTGATGAAGTTAATAATAAGCCCTTATCCCTTTAGTGTGTAATTACACAACTGGATTGTGCTTTTTCCCATGAGAACCTAAAATGAATACATGTAATCAGTCAGAACTCATTGAAATTGCCATACTATATATGAAAAAAGAAAATTACAAAATATTTATAAGAGATCATTTTAAACAAAAAAGGTTTTGTTGCTTTATATATTGTCTTCTGCTCTGTCCTCAGACTCAGCTGGTGAAAACACAGACAGATGTGCAGCAGATGATTCAGGAACGACTGAAGAAGATAAAAAAGATCAAACACTCAGTAGAGCTCAGCAAAGTATGTTCAATATAAGAAATTATATCTGTTACATACCTGCATATTGTGGTGTTCACTGTATTCTGAAATATGAACAAACTGCATTAAACATTAGTTCACTATTCAGTGTTATCTGATGGAAGTAAAAATGTGTTCCTCCTTTAGAGAAGCACAGAGAAAGAGAAAGCAGACAGTGTTGAAGTCTTCACTGCTCTGATTCGCTCCATTGAGAGAAGTCAGGCTGAGCTGCTCGAGGTGATGGAGGTAAAGCAGAAAGCAGCAGAGAGGCAGGCTGAAGGACTGAGCTGAAGAGACACTGAGCTGGAGCAGCTCTCACACACTGAGGAGCATCTCCACCTCCTACAGGTCAGTGTTCCTCTCTCTGCTCACTGGCAATGCAGAACATCACAGAACAACACTCACCATGCTGAGGGATTTCTCCTCTCTCCTGCTCTACTGTAGATTTACTCCTCCATGTGCAGCCCTCCACACACCAAGAACTGGACTGAGATCAGTATTAACACTGATCTGAGTGGGGACACTGTGAGGACAGCTCTGTCTCAGCTTCAGCAGACTCTAAATGAGAAACTCACTAAAACACTCAATGACAAGTTAAAGGAAACAGGTGAGAAATTATTTTGTATTTTATATTTGAGTAATAATAGATTGATTTATATAATATCTGATTAATCAAATAAAAAAATGCCAATAACTGATCTGAAATCTTATGGAAGTGTTTATTTATTTTTTGATATAATTAATTTCCACAGAACTGAAGAGGATTCAGCAGTATGCAGGTACAGTGAGGTTTCTGATTTCCTCTCATATTAAAATGTACATATCAGCATTACACCACTGCATCATCAGACTTATTTTCACCTTAAAGTCTTAAAGTATCTCTAATCATAGCCTTCACTATAGCTCCTTTTTACTGCCATGCACTAAAGCCCTTAAAACCTTTTCTAATTTAGAAAGTCTTTATCATTTACAAAAAACATAATTTCGTAAAAGTCATGAATGTGTTCTACAAAAACATTTTTACACTAATGCCGAGTTCACACTGCACAATTTTAGTCCTGATTTTCAGTCGCCTTGACAAATTCCCAAAATCGAAGGCAATCTCGAGTGACAATCGCGCAGTGTAATTACCAAAGACGCGATCTGAGAGAATCGCAGTGTGAAAGTGTAAAAGGAGTTCTGACTGAAAAATACCTCGGCGATGACCTACAATGAGAGAGCAAGATACAGGGCAGAGGGCAGTTCGGGGAGGAGTTATAGACCACAATATCAGCAAGCATGGCTTCAGTTGGATTTATTATTCAGTATTATAGTTTAATAGAGTTTATAGATTTTTATCAGAAAAAATGTCTTAAATATAGTTATATCAGAATACATAAGCTTTACAATAGCATCAAACAGAAATTAAGCAGAAACATTTGCTTGACCAGCAGCATTAGCAGCAACACATTGCAAAATTATTCATTTGTTCAATTATGCAGAACGCACAATCCCTGTTCCCCGCACAGACCATTTGGATCACAAACTTCTAGCTCAGCACCATTTTCAGTCTTGTGTGAGAACTCTGATCAGATGTGTGATCTTGCGTTATTTCCTTATTTTTTTCTCATGTATGTTTGGTTGCGAAACACAGTTTGCGGACCAGACAGAGTTGTTGGCAATTCTTCCTATTGTGAAGTCATGCAGTGTGTAACCTCCTGTTGCCGATCCATCGTGCAATGTGAACACAGCAGCGACTGAATGCTCCCCCAGATAGTCATGCAGTGTGAAAACAACGATGTGAACTCGGCATAACATAAACAAGTATGTTTAATAAAATGTTGTTATTTTTAACAGTTCAGAGAAACGTGTAGAAATTGATTTTCACACAGATGCAGTTTACTGTACAGAACAGGGGTCAGCATCCTTAGACACACATGCGGCGTAGTCACTGACACACTGGTGCATGCTACATTTTGAACAACCATTGGCTGTTGCACTGCCATTGTTATATAGTGTGAGTGTTCTCCTGCACACATTTCCCACAGAAGATGCAGTGCAGCGGTTAGTTCGGTAGAATAGACAATGGCAGCTTCACTAGCTAAGAAAGCTAGAAAAAATGTTCGGTCATTTCAGCCCTTCTGGACAGAAGGTTTCAGTTTTGTTTTTTTTGCCATGCTATGTGTACTTCATGTTTCGAGACAAAGCACAAGAAAAGTTTCAAAGATCAGGCAGAAAAGAAAGAATCCATCAAACAGGTCATATCTGGTTATGGGAAGCAAACAAACACCCTCATTGCATTGCCAAATGCAGAAAGCCATTCACTGATGGTGAATATGTTAAAGAGCATTTTCTCTTCTTCTTCTTCTTCTTTCAGCTTTTCCCTTCAGGGGTCGCCACAGCGAATCATCTCTCTCCACCTATCCCTATCTTCTGCATCCTCAACACTTGCACCCACTAGCTTCATATCCTCATTAATTCCATCCATATACCTCCTCTTTGGCCTTCCTCTTTGCCCCCTGCCTGGCAGCTCCATGTCCAACATTCTCCTACCAATATACTCACTCTCCCTCCTCTGAACATGTCCAAACCATCTTAATCTGGCCTCCCTAACTTTGTCCCCCAAACGTCCAACATGAGCTGTCCCTCTGATGTACTCATTCCTGATCCTGTCCAATCTTGTCACTCCCAAAGAGAACCTCAACATCTTCAGCTCTGCTACATCTAGCTCTGACTCCTGTCTCTTCCTCAGTGACACTGTCTCTAACCCATACAGCATGGCCGGTCTCACCACTGTCCTGTACACCTTCCCCTTGATTCTCGCTGATATTTTCCTATCACACAGAACTCCCGACACCTTTCTCCACCCATTCCAACATGCCTGCACTCGCTTCTTTACCTCTTTCCCACACTCTCCATTACTCTGGACTGTTGACCCCAAGTACTTAAACTCCTGTACCTTCTTCACCTCTTCACCCTGTAACCTTACTGTTCCACTTCCCTCCCTTTCATTCACACACATGTACTCTGTCTTACTACGACTGACGTTCATTCCTCTTCTCTCCAGCGCAAACCTCCACCTCTCCAGGTTTACCTCCACCTGCTCCCTGCTCTCACTACAGATCACAATGTCATCTGCAAACATCATTGTCCAAGGAGACTCCTGTCTGACCTCCTCTGACAACTGGTCCATCACTATAGCAAACAGGAAGGGGCTCAGAGCCGATCCCTGATGCAGTCCCACCTCCACATTGAACTCCTCTGTCTGACCTACAGCACACCTCACCACTGTCCTGCTCCTCTCATACATGTCCTGCACCACTCTGACATACTTCTCTGCTACTCCGCTACTCCTGACTTCCTCATACAGTACCACAGCTCTTCTCTTGGCACCCTGTCATACGCTTTCTCCAAGTCTACAAACACACAGTGCAACTCCCTCTGACCATCCCTATACTTCTCCATCAAAATTCTCAAAGCAAAAATTGCATCTGTTGTGCTCTTTCTGGGTATGAAGCCATACTGCTGCTCACAAATTTCCACTACCTTCCTTAACCTAGCTTCCACTACTCTTTCCCATACCTTCATTGTATGGCTCATCAACTTTATCCCCCTATAGTTACTGCAACTCTGCACGTCACCCTTGTTCTTAAAGATCGGCACTAACACGCTTCTTCTCCATTCCTCAGGCATCTTCTCACTCTCTAAAACCCTGTTGAACAAACTAGCTAAAAATTCCACTGCTGCCTCTCCCAGACACTTCCAGACCTCCACCGGGATGTCATCAGGACCAACTGCCTTCCCACTTTTCATCCTCTTCAAAGCCTTCCTGACTTCATCTTTTCTAATCTTATCTACTTTCTGTTCCACAGAGTTCACCCCTACTCTTTTTTCCCTCTCATTTTCCTCATTCATCAGCTCCTCAAAGTATTCCTTCCATCTCCTCTGTACACTCTCCTCACTTGTGAGCACTCTTCCATCTCTATCCTTAATAACTCTAACTTGCTGCACATCCTTCCCATCTCGATCTCTCTGCCTAGCTAACCTGTAAAAGTCCTTCTCTCCTTCTCTAGTGTCTAACCTAGTGTACAACTCGTCATATGCCTTCTGCTTGGCCTTAGACACCTCCCTCTTCACTCTGCGCTGTAACTCCTTGTATTCCTGTCTATTCTCTTCAGTCCTGTCCATGTCCCACTTCTTCTTGGCTAACCTCTTCCTCTGGATACTATCCTGAACTTCCTCATTCCACCACCAAGTCTCCTTATCTTCTTTCCTCCTTCCAGATGACACACCCAGCACCTTTCTCCCTGTCTCCCTGATCACTTCTGCAGTAGTTTCCCAGTCATCTGGCAGCACTACCTGACCACCCAGAGCCTGCCTCAACTTCTGTCTACATTCCTCACAACATTCCTCCTTTTTCAGCTTCCACCACTTGGTTTTCTTCTCCATCTCTATCTTTGACCTCTTCGTCTTACAGACCATCAAAGTCATCCTACACACCACCATCCTATGCTGTCTGGCTACACTCTCTCCCACTACCACTTTACAGTCACTAATCTCTTTCAGATTGCCTCTTCTACATAGGATGTAGTCTACCTGTGTTCTCCTACCTCCACTCTTGTAAGTCACTCTATGCTCCTCCCTCTTCTGAAAATAAGTGTTAACCACACCCATGTCCATCCTCTTAGCAAAGTCCACTACCATCTGTCCTTCAAGGTTCCTTTCCTTAACTCCAAACTTGCCCATCACCTCCTCATCACCTGTGTTCCCCTCACCAACATGTCCATTAAAATCCGCTCCTATCACCACTCTCTCACCCGTGGGAATACTCTCCATCACCTCATCTAATTCACTCCAGAATCTCTCTTTCTCCTCTATCTCACAACCTACCTGTGGGGCATAACCACTAACAACATTCAATATCACCCCTTCAATCTCTAACTTCAGACTCATCACCCTGTCTGACACTCTCTTCACCTCCAGAACATTCCTCACAAACTCCTCCTTCAGGACCACACCTACCCCATTTCTCTTACTATCCACACCATAGTAAAACAGCTTGAATCCTGCTCCTATACTACGAGCCTTGCTACCTTTCCACCTGGTCTCCTGTACACACAGTATATCCACCTTCCTTCTCTCCATCACATCAGCCAGCTCTCTACCTTTCCCTGTCATAGTACCAACATTCAGAGTTCCTATTCTCAGTCCTACACTCTTACCTTTCCTCTTCTCTCTCTGTCTGCGCATTCTCCTCCCTCCTCTACTTCTTCGACCAACAGTAGACCAATTTCCACCGGCGCCCTGTAGGTCAACGGCGCCGATGGCGGTCGTTGTTAACCCGGGCCTCGACCGATCCGGTATGAAATTCGTACTGACGATTCACATGGTTAAATTTGGCAATGTTTTACGCCGGATGCCCTTCCTGACGCAACCCTCTCTATTTATCCGGGCTTGGGACCGGCACAGAAGTCACTGGACTGTGACCCCCATGGCTAGATTTTAAAGAGCATTTTCTCTGTAGCTCATAATTTCAGTTTAAAGGCTAACAAACAAAGAAACAATAAAATCCAGAATAAAAGATTTTCCCACATCTGATAGAAGTGTTCAGCAAAGTATTGAAGAAATGGCAGAAAATGTTAATATTTTGAGGTGAGCAGGGGGCGTCAGAGGGGAGTCATGAAAGTCCACTGCATAATACATCAAGAAAACCTCTGTGAAATATGTCAAATTCAAGTCTGAGTGAGGTTATGGCTAGAGAGATAAAGATTATTAACTTTATAGTTAAGCGATCATCTCTGACACACCAACAGTTCCAGTCCCTGCTCAAGGAAATGGACTGCACATACATGTTCCTCTACACTCAGCGGCTAGGTGTCTAAGCTGTGGTAAAGTTTTGGAGCGGTTTGTCGGCTGTTGTGATGCCATCAAGGCCTTCCTGGCTAAAAAAACGGCAGAACACCCTTTTCTGAACAGTCTAAAAATCACACATGCACCACTAGCACCGCATGTATGCAGGTCATGATCATCATCATCATCATCATCGTCGTCGTCTTCCACTTATCTGGAGCCGGGTCGCGGGGGCAGCAGTCTAAGCAGGGATGCCCAGAATTCCTCAGCTCTTCCGGAGGGATCCTGAGGCATTCCCAGGTCAGCCGAGAGACATAGTCTCTCCAGCGTGTCCTGGGTCTTCCCCGGGGTCTCTTCCCAGTGGGGCATGCCCGGAACACCTCCACAGGGACACGTCCAGGAGGCATCCAAAACAGATGCCCGAGCCACCTCAACTGTCCCCTTTCGATGTGGAGGAGCAGCGGCTCTACTCCGAGCTCCTCCCAGGTGACAGAACTCCTTACCCTTATGTATGCAGGTCTGATAGTTTATTTTTTATTTCTGATGATTATTTAAGTTGTTCCTGTTCTAGAAGTAATGCTGATGACAGTAGAAGGTTTGTGGAAGACAGTTATTCCAGTTCCACCATGGAGTTGGAATAAAGCATGAACTGTGGAATGTTAACTAGCTCTGTGAGGTTGAATGTTCACTGCTGCAACTTGAGTTAGGCGAGCTATCCCTTCCTCCTAACTGCATGTGTTACAGGTTGCATGAGTGCTACAGGTGTCAAGGAGTCGCATTTCATAGATGGCATCATGAATTCACAGATGTACTGTGAAATATTGAAAGAGAAGGTGCTACCATCACTCCGTGCCCTAGGTCACCAGCGATCTTTCAACACGATAAGGACCCAAAGCATACATCTAAGGTCACTTGTTCATTTCTGAGGAAGAACATATTAAAAGTGAATCAGTGGACGAGCATGTCACCAGACCTCAACCCAATAGAACGTGTGTATGGAGTTCTGAAAAGACAAGTTAAACACCATTTTCCATCCAGAATCCTGGATCTGAATTCATTCTTCAAGATTGGAGAAAGACAGATGTAGCTGTATGTTGTCAACTTGTTCATTCAATATCTAGAAGAATTGGTGCTGTTCTTAAAAATGAAGGAGGCCATAAAAATAATAGATTTAATTGAATTTGTTGTAGGGTGTAATCATTTTTGCACCTCACATGAATTAAATGTATTATTTTTCTTATCCTAAAGATATTAGGTGACCACGCTCTTATGCAAAGAAAAATAAAAGTAGAAATGGATAAAAAATCTTCTCTTTAAAGGCGGTGTACTCATTTATGTTGAGCACTGTATATGGCTGGAATACAATTCTAGGTTTGTTCAAAATGATTTTTTATGTGGTGTCATAATTAAACTTAATGTTGGTACAGTGAACTTATTAACAAGAACATTTCAAACTGCACTTCATGTCATTAAGTTTGCTGACCCTCTGGTATAGAGACTATTACTGTACTATTTTGTCCATAAGGATCAAGTTTTTCCTCAAATGTTTTTCTCTCATGTTCTGTGCCTCTTTCTTTGTATTTCCTGAAAAACAAAAATTACAAACACAAATATATCACTAAGAAGGAAAACATTTTATATTTTTCATCTTTGATAGACGTCTATAGACAGTACAAGTTTTTTTCAAATGATATTGGTAAAAATGTTTCATTACTTAATCTTCTACAAATCCTCATGATTATGATCCACTGGATGATGATTTAATATTTTTACCTGCATACTCATATCACACACTGTGTGTTTCTCTCAGTGGATGTGACTCTGGATCCTGATACAGCTCATCATAATCTCATCCTGTCTGCTGATGAAAAATAAGTGACACATGGAGACACACGACAAAATCTCCCTGATACCCCACACTGGGTTTTATTCATGCGCCTGTGTTCTGGGAAAGCAGAGTTTCTCCTCAGGGAGATTTTATTTTGCGGTGCAGGTCAGAGGGAAAACAGAATGGATATTAGGAGTCAAAAGAGAGAACATTAACAGGAAGGGGAAGATTACACTGAAACCTCAGAATGGATTGTGGACTGTTTGGCTGAGGAATGAGAATCAGTATAAGGCTTGTGCTGATCCCTCTGTCCTCCTCACACTGAGAGAGAAGGTGGAGGTGGTGGGGGTGTTTGTGGATTATGAGGAGGGTCTGGTCTCCTTTTATGATGTGATCTCATATCTTATGATCCAGATCTCATATCTACTCTTTCACTGGTCAGTCTTTCACTGAGAAACTCTATTTTCTTCAGTCCTTATTTAAATGAAGGAGGTAAAAGTTCAGCAATTCTGATCATCTCTCCTGTATTTAAAATTGAATGAATTTTCACATCACAAATTAAACATTGAGAATGAAAAAATTTTTTTTTGTTTGTTTTTTAACCTAAAATGGCTCATTTTAGAAATACATATTCCCTTTTAAAGTGCTGTAGAGATTATTTTAATACAGGTTGTTTGAGGGGACAGGGTGGGAAAAATCATTTTAATCCTACAGTCTGTTTTTAATAAATAAACATCAAATGTTAATAAAATTACTTACAATTCAGTTTTACTGCGAATTTAATTTGATCAATAAAATGTATAATGTTGAGCTGTTGATGTCTGTGTAGATAAAACTGAACAAAACTGTATTTTCCTTAAAACTTCATTAATCACAAATACAAACAAATGCATATTTTATTTTGAAATAAAAATGTCAGGCTGTGGGGCACGGTGGCTAGCACATTTGCCTCACACCTCAAGGGTTAGGGGTTCGATTCCCACCTCCGCCATGTGTGTGGAGTTTGCATGTTCTCCCCGTGCCTTGGGGGTTTCCTCCGGGTACTCCGGTTTCCTCCCCCGGTACAGAGACGTTTCATTGTAGGTTGATTGGCATCTCTAAATTGTTCGTAGTGCATGAGTGAATGAGAGTGTGTGTGTGCCCTGCGATGGGTTGGCACTCCATCCAGGGTGTATTCTGCCTTGATGTCCGATGCCCTGAGAAACACAGGGCACACACACTCATGCAATCACACATTATGGGCAATTTAGAGACTCCAATCAGCCTAGAAGCATGTCTTTGGACTGTGGGAGGAAACTGAGCACCCGGAGGAAACCCCAATTTCCCCCAAGGGCACGGGGAGAACATGCAAACTCCACACACACAGTGAGCAGGAGCGAGACTCGAACCCAGGATGCTGGAGGTGTGAAGTAACCACTAAGCCACCGTGCTGCCCATTTTTTAAATTATAATGAAATAATTCAATAATTATATATGTAGTTTACAGAAGTTCTAAGATACGGAAGTCTTAAGAGGCTATGCATTATTACATTTTTTTCTTGCTTGTTTTCTCGTGATCACAATGTAATTTTTGTGTATTCGGCATATGAACATGTTCAAGAGTCAGTAAAGCAGTATCATGAATGATCACATTCACTTTTACTTTGATCAGTGATTCACTCAAACTGAAATAACTCTGAAATAACTGAAATATGTCTGTCAGTGATTGAAAACTTCCCCAGAAGTGTCCAAGACTTAAGAAGGAGGCACATACACCATGATATACACCAGAAACATTCACAAGGCATGAGATTTTCCTGTGATACAATTATATTGTGAGAAAACTGTTGCTTTTTTTGTTGTTGTTGTAATATCGAGATCACAAGAAAAAGAAAAAAAAAACTAATATGTACTAAGAGATCAGGTTACAGAGGAGGTTGCAGGTCCCGGCTCCGGAGCCCCGACAGCCAGATTACTGTAAATACAGGAAACAGACAAAAGAATCGGGAATCACGTGTCTTCTCTGCCAGTTCCTCTGTATGTTTTTTATTGACAACCATTCAACAATATTCAACATTCGCAAACAGTTGCAATTCTTCAAAAGAAAACAAATAATGCTTCAACATCACTTTCCATATTTTGTCTCTTCCTTTCTACAATTTATCAATTTTTAACATTCAAAAACCTTCCCTTCATACTCTTTTATATACCAACACAGTAGTATTAATTTACTCAGATTATGCACATGTATGCAAACTTTAACTGTTTCAGTTTAAAACATGACATTCACTTCACATTCAGTTCCCCATAAATACACAGTGTAAAGCAGTAACAGTTAGTAAACATTGTTTAAACAATAATGTTTATATTATTTACCTGTAAATACAGGAAACAGACAAAAGAGTCGAGTTTCTTCTCTGCCAGTTTTCTTGTTATTACAACTTTATTTTCTTAATTTCAGTTTGAGTGACTCACTGATCAAAGTAAAGGCAAATGTGAAGAAATTACAGTGTAATTTACACCATTCATAAACAATTTTATTTTGTTAAATGTGAGACAAAATCATCACAATTAAAAGAACCAAAGACTTAAACTACTTCAGTCTGTGTGCACTGAATTTATTTAATACACGAGTTTCACAATTTGAATTGAATTACTGAAATAAATGAACTTTTCCATGACATTCTAATTTATTGAGATGCACCTGTATATTTTCTTTTATTTACATACCCTCTAACTTTAATCTGTTTGCAGTGAAGTGATATTGAGCTCAGTGAGACATTATTAAAGCAAACTTTCTCTTGGAGAAAACCTTCTACATGTATGTGGACTTTTTTTTTAGGATTTATTTTTATTTTGTCCTCTTTTACCATGGAGATTAAAATCGTAGTGAAACATGAAATGTCAGAGCCGGTGGTGTTCCAGTGACTCAGTTCTCCTGATCAGTGTGTGTTAGTTTTATTATTTTGTGTTTATCAGGGTAAGAAAAATTTCAGGTTGCATATAAACTCATTTGTAATTAAATACATGCTTTAAAATACAGAACACAGTAAGTAAGTTGTGTGTGTTATCTCAGTTATGGTACAGATGCATATACATACTCTACACCTTACTCTGAGAATAAATAAACCTAGAAAAGTGGTGTTCTGTAGCACGTTGAAGCTACATTACATTTATTTCCTACTGTTACAGTACTGATGTATCTGTTTCACAAGTTTCATCTGTACGTCAATCTTTCACACTAGACCACAGAGAGAACTGAGTTACCTGGTACTGGTGGAAAGGAGGTTTTCTCCATATATTACAGTATATTACACCTGATATAGTTATCAGCTACAATGGTGATGATGGTAATCTATGTCTCTTCATGAACACTACAATATTCATCCATATGCTTTAATGTTTAAGAATACAGGAGAAAAGATTTCTATTTTCTGTAAAGTGTTTTCTCCAGTATATTCCAATTGGCTTTGAATTAAAATACTGCAGCAATGCTAGTAACGTGTCTGTGTTTTATTAACTCAACTCATCACACTTTACTCCAATGGCAAAGCTGTTGGGAGATGGATGGGGTTATCTGGCCCCACCCATTTTAAAGACTGGCTCTTGTAAGAATCCACTGTAAGTGAATGACACCAGTACACTGTATTCAGAGTTTAATGTCATACAATGCATGTCAGCAAAGTTGCAGAACTGCAGTCTATTGAGAAATGCATGGTGCAAAGCTAAAAATGTCTGTAACCATTATTATAAAAATTAAGGATTTCTGGATTTCTTGTAGTTTTGTCATTTTGTCTGTGAATGAAATGTTTTAATAGAATGTGATTAAGCAGTAGGCCATTCTGAATATTTTTAAATTATGTAAATTAAGCACATGTAAAATACGCCATATTAACATAAGTTAATTATGTATATAATAATATATAATTATGTTAGGCAAGACTGTGAGAAGATTGTTACTTGACAGAACTATAATTGTATTACATTAACATTAATAAAACATGGGCTACTGTAGGGATAAATTGGCTATTGCAGAATTTCATTTGAAATTTATTTCACATAGACTACATACTTTGTGACTGTAGCATTTTGGACAACTGTAACTGGAGGGTTTATTGAAATTGAATTCTATTTGGCTTTAATGTCAAAAGCACATCCACAACTATGATGGCCGACAGGTACAGTAACAGACAGCAGATTGGAGATTAGTGCAGCATCGGCCACTACCAAGTTCAAGGTATTTCATGCGCATGGCACAAACAATGTTCTGGGGTTTATTGCCAGCGATCTAGCCTGAACACCTCTCTGTTGTCATATGACTGCCCCCTCAAAAGGTATGTTCAGGTCTTCAAGCCTCTTTAAGATAAGAGTAGATTGCTCTTCCCCTGTTGAGGCTTCAGCTTCAAGGAAGCCCATGAACTGCTCCTTCACTTGTGGCTTGTCCTCCACTGACACAGTCCTAATGACAACTGATAGTTGCTCTGTGTGGTTTATGTCAGGGGTACAATCCAGGATAATAGAGAAGTATTTGCAGAGTTTGATGTCACTTACAATTGCATCCATGATATTTCCACCGATAGCACCTATCAGTTTGTTTTGTATGATTTTTCCCAAGTATGTTGTCATGTTTCCTTCTCCACTCTATACCTATATGTTGCTTTAAAACAGGATCAAATTTGGCCATAAGCTCCACTTCTTTCAGGAAGTTGCCATCAGTCCTTCAAAAATCAGCTTAAAGTCTTTCTGTGAGAAGAGTTTGCAACAGAAGCAATATAAACTATTTTTTTTCCTAGAAGAAACAAGCATCCTCTGACCATCGATTAAAACAGAATAAAAGTAATGATGATGGCAACTTCATCCATCCTCTCTTTTAGGAAAAATATAATCTCCCGGCCTGACAATGTCCTTGGGTGACTAATACAGCCGTTACTTTATCAGAGAGGGCAGGCCAGTCTGCAGGATCCAGAGATGGTGGGTTATTGGACTCAGCAACAGGGATAGATTCACAAGGGGAACAGGCAGAACTTGGGGACCTCTCAGCAGCAGTTAGTGGCTCAGTGGTGGTAGGTGAGCTGCTGAGGTGGTCTTCAGTAGCAGTGAAGGTGAGATGCAGTGGTTGAAAAGGCTGGATCACTTTGGTCACATTGATGGAGATGTTGCAGCCCCTTGTAGATATTTTAGGAGTGAATCTGTTAAAATATGGAACAGATCAGACATGAGCTATACTCCCAAACAGAAATTCAAACCACTATGCCTACAGTGACAAGTATTTATTACAACAAAGGGTTAAAAAAAAAGAGAAATATAAGCAATATAAAATGCATAAAATAGTCTAACAGACAATAAAGGCAACAAAATAAAGGCTACATATTGTATTTATTTGTAGATGTTAGCTAGCAAGATAGCTGGTTAGTCTAATTAGCCCCCTAACGTTAACTTAAAACAAGAAAAACCTTTACACAGTGTCAGTGTTGCCAGTTAAGATATTGTAAAAAGGCTATTTCAAAATACTACATAAACATGACGGGCTAATACACAGCCATTAACTTCTGATTCTTACCTCTATATTGCTCTTTTTTCTCTTCCTATTCTTTGCTCGCTTCCTTATGGAAGTCCGATTCCAAAAGAATAAAAAAATTTTAAAAAGTTATTGCGACTTTATATCTCGCAATTCTAAGAAAATAAAGCATGAATTGTGACATAAAGAGTACCATACGTCCTACCTTATGTCCCTGATAATTAAAAAAAAAAAAAAAGTTTAAGTGCACATAAATGGCAAAACTAATATGTATAATTACTGCTGCATCTTTCAAAATGAATACGTCTGTGAGTATTACTAATACGTAATCATGATCAATAGTTTACATTAGTCCAACATTACAGTTGTCATCTTATGTTTTTTTTTTTTTGTTTTAAATGTTTTAGAATCATCCTATTATTTTGCGTCTAGTCACTGTCTATGTCGCAGGCCGGTCCTGACTACGGCATTAAAAAAAGAAACTTAACTTTCAAACTTTGTGATATTTTGATATTTTGGATATTGTATACTCTTTTCAACCACAGTTAATATATTACATGCAGATGAAATTTAGGGGTGCAGCTTTTAGACATTTAGCTCTCATACTGCCAAAAGCGTCTGTGAGCTCTTACACAACCAAAGTAACCTAACTTTCAAAATGTTATATTCAAATATTGACATTAATAATGTAATGAAACTAAAACACAACTATTCACAGTATTCATTTGCATGCAGGCTAAATTCAATCTAGCCATGGGGGTCACAGTCCAGTGACTTCTGTGCCGGTCCCAAGCCCGGATAAATAGAGAGGGTTGCTTCAGGAAGGGCATCCGGCGTAAAACATTGCCAAATTTAACCATGCGAATCGTCAGTACGAATTTCATACCGGATCGGTCGAGGCCCGGGTTAACAACGACCGCCATCGGTGCCGTTGACCTACAGGGCGCCGGTGGAAATTGGGCTACTGTTGGTCGAAGAAGTAGAGGAGGGAGGAGAGTGCACAGACAGAGAGAGAAGAGGAAAGGTAAGAGTGTAGGACTGAGAATAGGAACTCTGAATGTTGGTACAATGACAGGGAAAGGTAGAGAGCTGGCTGATATGATGGAGAGAAGAAAGGTGGATATACTGTGTGTACAGGAGACCAGGTGGAAGGGTAGCAAGGCTCGTAATATAGGAGCAGGATTCAAGCTGTTTTATTATGGTGTGGATAGTAAGAGAAATGGGGTAGGTGTGGTCCTGAAGGAGGAGTTTGTGAGGAATGTCCTGGAGGTGAAGAGAGTGTCAGACAGGGTGATGAGTCTGAAGTTAGAGATTGAAGGGGTGATGTTGAATGTTGTTAGTGGTTATGACTACATCCTATGTAGAAGAGGCAATCTGAAAGAGATTAGTGACTGTAAAGTGGTTGTGGGAGAGAGTGTAGCCAGACAGCATAGGATGGTGGTGTGTAGGATGACTTTGATGGTCTGTAAGACGAAGAGGTCAAAGATAGAGAAGAAAACTAAGTGGTGGAAGCTGAAAAAGGAGGAATGTTGTGAGGAATTTAGACAGAAGTTGAGGCAGGCTCTGGGTGGTCAGGTAGTGCTGCCAGATGACTGGGAAACTACAGCAGAAGTGATCAGGAGACAGGGAGAAAGGTGCTGGGTGTGTCATCTGGAAGGAGGAAAGAAGATAAGGAGACTTGGTGGTGGAATGAGGACGTTCAGGATAGTATCCAGAGGAAGAGGTTAGCCAAGAAGAAGTGGGACATGGACAGGACTGAAGAGAATAGACAGGAATACAAGGAGTTACAGCGCAGAGTGAAGAGGGAGGTGTCTAAGGCCAAGCAGAAGGCATATGACGAGTTGTACACTAGGTTAGACACTAGAGAAGGACAGTTGTACAGGTTAGCTAGGCAGAGGGATCGAGTTGGGAAGGATGTGCAGCAAGTTAGAGTTATTAAGGATAGAGATGGAAGGGTACTCACAAGTGAAGAGAGTGTACAGAGGAGATGGAAGGAATACTTTGAGGAGCTGATGAATGAGGAAAATGAGAGGGAAAAAAGAGTAGAAGGGGTGAACTCTGTGGAACAGAAAGTAGGAGGTCAGAGTCTCCTTGGACAATGATCTTTGCAGATGACATTGTGATCTGTAGTGAGAGCAGGGAGCAGGTGGAGGGAAACCTGGAGAGGTGGAGGTTTGCGCTGGAGAGAAGAGGAATGAAAGTCAGTCGTAGTAAGACTGAGTACATGTGTCTGAATGAAAGGGAGGGAAGTGGAACAGTAAGGTTACAGGGTGAAGAGGTGAAGAAGGTACAGGAGTTTAAGTACTTGGGGTCAACAGTCCAGAGTAATGGAGAGTGTGGGAAAGAGGTAAAGAAGCGAGTGCAGGCAGGTTGGAATGGGTGGAGAAAGGTGTCGGGAGTTCTGTGTGAAAGGAAAATATCAGCAAGAATCAAGGGGAAGGTGTACAGGACAGTGGTGAGATCGGCCATGCTGTATGGTTTAGAGACAGTGTCATTGAGGAAGAGACAGGAGTCAGAACTAGAGGTAGCAGAGCTGAAGATGTTGAGGTTCTCTTTGGGAGTGACAAGATTGGACAGGATTAGGAACGAGTACATCAGAGGGACAGCTCATGTTGGACGTTTGGGGGACAAAGTTAGGGAGGCCAGATTAAGATGGTTTGGACATGTTCAGAGGAGGGAAAGTGGGTATATTGGTAGGAGAATGTTGGACATGGAGCTGCCAGGCAGGAGGCAAAGAGGAAGGCCAAAGAGGAGGTATATGGATGGAATTAATGAGGATATGAAGCTAGTGGGTGCAAGTGTTGAGGATGCAGAAGATAGGGATAGGTGGAGAGAGATGATTCGCTGTGGCGACCCCTGAAGGGAAAAGTCAAAAGAAGAAAAAGAAGAAGAAAATTCTCAGTCTGTCTTTCTTCGATTGATTGTCCTGAAGTATTAAAACAAAACTTTTCCTGATTTTCACTGTTAATTTTCAAATACTTTAAAGCATCTAATATTGATGAAGATTCTCTTAAAGAGTAGAGCTTGAGAGCTATGTTTACATGATCCTAAAAGGCCAAATTCTTTTTTCTGTCTATAATTTTTTTTGTTTGTTTTGGCCAAAGCAAAGTAAATATTAGTTTACTGGTATAGTCCTCAACTGTTAAATGCTGATTTAAATCTGGATCTGTGCATTTAGTTGTCACATTAGGTTTGGGAGCTCTGCTACCTGTTCTGTCTTGTTCTACTTTTATTTCAAGGTGTAGACTTTACTACTTGTGTTTAATATCTTATGTTTTCAGATTCATGTTTTTTTTTAATCAACCATCAGTTTCTTTTCTCGCGGTTTATGAGATTAAACCCCACCCTCTGATTGGTTGTGTTAAGGAGGCGGGACACGGAGATTGACGGAAGACTGATATTGATGAAGAATAATCATGTGACCAGCAACACTCCTACAGCTCTTGAGAGATTCCAGCTCTTTTCGGTGAGTCAGATCATTTGGTTCAACTCACAAAGAAGAGCCGACTCTATCGGGTTCTAAACGATTCATCCCAGTTTGAAAACGGGGGATGTCCTATTTGTCCTATTTGTTCAGTTAGAGCAGAATTTATTTATCAAAATCTTACAAAAAATTACTAACTAATAAAGATTATTCTATATATTGCATGTTATAAAATCTGTGTAAAATGAATATAATAAAACATAATATAGAAAAACAAACAAATCAGCCAGGCATTATAATCGTGGCACACCTGCTGCAGAAGTAATATAGGGGCGAGTAAAAAAAAAAACCTTTAATATTTGATCATTTCGTTGTTATTTGCATATTTAGACATCAATCCAATAAGTAGCCTAATAAATTACCTGTTGCAGGAAGAAAATAACGAGTTATTAATGTAATGCATGTGTTGTGAACTATGTGTGTAATGCCTATTTATTATTGTCATAGTCGCTGATTTATGTAATCACACGTTTGGTCTATTCTACACATAATACACTGTGATAAAATGAGGAATCTTCCCTATCTTAATCTAGTGCACTACGAAGTGAACAAGGAAGTAATATAACACTAACTAATCGAAAGTGAATTGGTTGGAAAACATACGTCGAGCTAAAATCTTTCTCTTACAGAAAAATATAACTACAGCACAATTAAAGACTTCCAGAGGAGTGAAAACACAGACAATTCTCACTTTCCATAAAAAGCAAGGAGAAAACTAAACGTAAGTAGTTCAGTGTTCAGTGAAAGTATTAAAGTGGTATTTCATGTTAGCTCATTAGCCTTGTTGGCTACGTTGAATAAACAGATTCAGATATTTAAGGGCCAATAAAGTTTAAAGTCGGAAGACAGCAAGTTTGTAAACAACATTTGATTGGTTACTCGCCTTTAAAGACCAGGTTTAACAGCTCATACATGCTCTTAAATGTGTGTGTAATGAACAATTTCTTCATGTAAAGGTTTAACAAGACTATAAAATGGCAAAACCTTCATCACCACAACCAAGAAAAGGCAAAAGGAAAAGCATGGGCACACCAGATTCTTGTAAGTAACACAAATCATTTATGAAATCACTTTGAAATGTGTCCAGTTAAACCAACTAGGTACATAGTGGATATTTTAAGTGTTAAAAACCTCAATAATCTGGCATGATTGTGCTTTGTAAAAGAAAACACATTTTTAAGACAAACAGAATTTTAAAAAAAATCAAATACTGATTGAGTGGTGTGTGTGTGTGTGCGCGCGTGCGTGCGTGTGTGTGTGTAGTTCAGCACAGAAGTCGACAGAAACACACTGCTCATTAAACATAAACATACTTCATTCAGTTCATGTGTCTAATGTGTAATACGTAAATAAAAGTAATACATTTCCTAAAATGATATATTTCCTCCATAATCTATAAAATCTAGTTTCTCATGACTCCAGCAGTCTCCTGTCTGAAGAGCAGCTGCAGTGTTTGATCTGTCTGGATGTGTTCACTGATCCAGTCACCACTACATGTGGACACAACTTCTGTAAGAGCTGCATTACACAGTGCTGGGAGAAGAGTCAACACTATCACTGTCCATTATGTGAAGATAAATTCACAAAGAGACCTGAACTGAAGATTAATACAGCACTGAGAGAGGTTGCAGATCACTTCAAGAAGAAAAGTGTTTCTGACAAACCTGAGGTTCTTTGTGATGCCTGCACTGGAGAGAAGCTGAAGGCCCTGAAATCCTGTCTGGATTGTGTTCTGACTTTGTGTAAAACTCATTTAGAGCCTCATACCCATGTTCCAAGACTTAAGAGGCACAAATTAATAAACCCTGTGGAGAACCTGGAGGACTACATATGCCAGAAACATGAGAGAGCTCTGGAGCTGTTCTGTAGAGATGATCAGATGTGTGTGTGTCAGTTCTGCACTGAAGGAGATCACAAGAATCACAACACTGTTCCTATAGAGGAGGAGAGCAGAGAGAGGAAGGTGAGGAACAGTGATTGACATCAACTACTGGCATTCTGATAGATAATACAAACTAATTTATCCAGTAGTAGATCAGTGGTTGAACATCTGCATGTTATCAATTTAAATCCTAATACTGTGATGAAGTTAATGTTAAAGGAAAAGTTCACATCCAGAACAAAAATCTACAAATAATTTACTCACCCCCTTGTGAAGATGTTCGTCTTTCTTTCTTAAATTGTAAAGAAATTATGTTTTTTGAGGAAAACATTTCAGGATTTTTCTCCATATAGTGTACTTCTATGGTGCCCGCGAGTTTGAACGTCCAAAATGAAGTTTAAATGCAGCTTCAAAGGGCTCTAAACGATCCCAGCCGAGGAAGAAGGGTCTTATCTAGTGAAATGATCGGTCATTTTCTTAGAAAAATTAAAAATTGTATACTTTTTAATCACAAAAGCTCGTCTAGCACTAGCTCTGGGATGCGCGTCCACAACACTGCGTACTACAGTGGTGTGAAAAAGTGTTATTTCACATGGATAAGCTGATCGCACTGCAACCGACCCACATTGTAGACTCTACTTTGTATCGGACCTTAAACATTTAAGCAATTTCCCCCTGGGATTAATAAAGTTCTTTGAATCTTGAATAAAAGATTACGTCCGCTTGAATAATGTGACTGCTCAAAAATTTCCTCAAAAAACATAATTTCTTTACGACTGAAGAAAGAAACACATGAACATCTTGGATGACAAGGGGGTGAGTAAATTATTTGTAGATTTTTGTTCTGGAAGTGAACTTGTGCAGTTCAAAGTGAACTCAGTGTGCAATTATACAGTTGGATTGTACTCTTTCCCATGAGCCCTAAAATGAATACATGTAATCAATCAGAACTAATTGAAATTGTCACAATGTATATGTAAAAGAAAATGACAATATATATATATATATATATATATATATATATATATATAAAATCATTTGAAACAAATAGAAATCTGTTACTTTATATATTGTCTTCTGCTCTGTCCTCAGACTCAGCTGGTGAAAACACAGACAGATGTGCAGCAGATGATTCAGGACCGACTGAAGAAGATAAAAGAGATCAAACACTCAGTAGACCAAAGCAAAGTGTGTACAAACATGACATGAGTTTATATCTGATCCATTCAGTTTTATTTTTATTTTGTAGAAAAGAACAAACTGCATTAAACATTAATTCACTATTCAGGTTATCTGATGGAAGTAAAAATGTGTTCCTCCTTTAGAGAAGCACAGAGAAAGAGAAAGCAGACAGTGTTGAAGTCTTCACTGCTCTGATTCGCTCCATTGAGAGAAGTCAGGCTGAGCTGCTCGAGGTGATTGAGGAGAAGCAGAAAGCAGCAGAGAGGCAGGCTGAAGGACTCATTAAAGAGCTGGAGCAGGAAATCACTGTGCTAAAGAGGAGAGACACTGAGCTGGAGCAGATCTCACACACTGAGGAACATCTCCACCTCCTACAGGTCAGTGTTCCTCTCTCTGCTCACTGGCAATGCAGAACATCACAGAACAACACTCACCATGCTGAGGGATTTCTCCTCTCTCCTGCTCTACTGTAGATTTACTCCTCCATGTGCAGCCCTCCACACACCAAGAACTGGACTGAGATCAGTATTAACACTGATCTGAGTGGGGACACTGTGAGGACAGCTCTGTCTCAGCTTCAGCAGACTCTGAATGAGAAACTCACTAAAACACTCAATGACCGGTTAAAGGCAACAGGTGAGGAATTATTTTGCATTTTATATTTGAGAATATGTCTCTAATAATAGACTGTTTTATATAATATTTGATTAATCAAATTAAAAAATACCAATAACTGATCTGAAATCTAATAAAAGTGATCTTTTGTTGTAATTAGTTTCCACAGAACTGAAGAGGATTCAGCAGTATGCAGGTACAGTGAGGTTTCTGATTTCCTCTCATATTAAAATGTACATATTAGCATTACACCACTGCATCATCAGACTTATTTTCATCTGTAGATCTCTCCAGATAAAAGCAAGTCTTAGTGTCTCTCATTATCCTCCTCACTATAGCTCCTTATTACTGCCATGCACCAAGTGTGTTTTAATAAAAAGAATTTTTGTATCAGTTCGGGAAAATGTGTAGAAATTCAGGTTTGTGATTTTCACACCTAAACCACAAATGCAGTTTACTGTATAGAGCAGGGGTCAGCAACCTTAGGCATGCATGCAGTGTAGTCACTGACACACAGGCTGTGAGGTTTTTTTTTTTTAACAGTTAAAGCTCTGTCTCAGCTGCATACCACATTTTGAAGAATCATTGGCTGTTGCACTGTCATTCTTATGTAGTGTGATTGTTCTCCTGCACACATTTCCCACAGAAGATGCAGTGCAGCGGTTCTGGTTCGTAGAATAGACAGTGGCAGCCCCGTTAGCTAAGAAAGCTGAAGAAATTGTTCGGTCATTTCAGACCATCTGGACAAAAGATTTCAGGTTTTTTTTTCTCAAAAGGCCATGCTCTGTGTACTTTATGTTTTGAAATTGTTGTTTGCTGAACATCGAGTGCTAAGTGCCATTTCGCAAACAAACTCCCTCAAAGTATTTGCCACTTCTAAAAATCATGCAACAAAAGCCAGCTATAGCGTTGCTCATTGCATTTCTAAACACAGAAAGCCATTCACTGATGGTGAATAAATTAAAGAAGCATTTTCTCTGTAGCTCAGAATTTCTGTTTGAAGGCTTAACAAACAAAGAGACAATAAAATCCAGAATAAAAGATATTCCCATGTCTGCTAGAAGTGTTCAGCAAAGTATTGAAGAAATGGCAAAAAATGTTAGCTCACAGCTAAGAGCTGGGTTTCAAGATGAGTGTGGACGTGAATGACATACTGCAAACTGTTTTGGACATTTTTGGACACACATGGAGTGCTTTTGTTGCAATGTTCTGAAGCGATATTGCCCCTTTCCTCTATTTCAAGCATGGAAGGAAGACTAAAAGTGACTACATTTAACCTATAATGCAACACACTTCTGAGTTTTAATTTAAATTGTTTAATTTAACAATTTGTTTAAATTTCATCCCAATCAAACTCACAGACCCTTTCAGGTGTTGTGCTGAAATCTCACTCTCCGGACAAATCATGCACCTCCGCACGTGCATGCGCATCACGCAGTTTAATAAAGCTGTTCATCAATCGATTTCACACACCAGCACTGTAAAAAAAATTTCCTGTAAAATACTGGCAGCACAGACGCCAGCAATCTACTGTAATTTAACAGTGTTCATACTGTGAAATTACTTTACAGTTTATTACTGTGGAAATGAAATACAGTATTTTTCTGTATTTTTTCAATTTACAGTAAAATATTGGCAGCACAGACACCAGCAATACACTGCAATTGTACAGTATTTATACTGTGGATTAATTTACATTACATTTACATTTTTCTGTAAAAAGTAAATGCAGTATAATACTGTGATTATTTCAATTATCAGTAACAGTATGGTTAATTTATAATAAAATAACCTAAAAGTTGAATCTTCAATCTTCAGTTAACAGTAGAACACTATTTTCTGGTCTATACACATCTGCTTAAAATTAAAAAGAGTCAGCAAACAGAAAAGCAAATTATGTTCCAAGTAACAACCAGAAAAACAAATTTCAGGTACAAAACAACTCCAAAAAAGGCAATAAAAAAATTAAATTACATACAGTGGTGTGAAAAAGTGTTGGCCCCCTTCCTGATTTCTTATTTTTTTGCATGTTTGTCACACTTTAATGTTTCAGATAATCAAACACATTTAAATATTAGTCAGAGATAACACAAGTAAACACATCATGCAGTTTTTAAATGAAGGTTTTTATTATTAAGGGAAAACTAAATCTAAAACTACATGGTCCTGTGTGAAAAAGTGTTTGCCCCCTAAGCCTAATAATTGGTTGGGCCATCCTTAGCAGCAACAACTGCAATCAAGCGTTTTCCATACTTGCAATGAGTCTGTTACAGCGCTGTGGAGGAATTTTGGCCCACTCATCTTTGCAGAATTGTTGTAATTCAGCCACATTGGAGGGTTTTCGAGCATGAACCACCTTTTTAAGGTCATGCCACAGCATCTCAATCGGATTGAGGTCAGGACTTTGACTAGGCCACTCCAAAGTCTTCATTTAGATTTTCTTCAGCCATTCAGAGGTGGACTTGCTGGTGTGTTTATCTTTTGCTGGTGTGTATCTTTGACTAATATTTAAATGTGTTTGATTATCTGAAACAGTAAAGTGTGACAAACATGCAAAAAAAATAAGAAATCAGGAAGGAGTGTCAGGGCTTTTATGACATAATTAACACATTTCACACAGTTACACACATCCCTCCAGGACATTTTTTATGTTTGAACATTTTTATTTGTAAAATAAATATATAAATAAAAAATATACTTCTATAAAATTGTAAAACATTTATGGTATAAATTATGTTATTCTTTATTGGAGAGTTCACACAAAATTATTAGCCAGAAAATAATCGATAGACTTATTGAAAAAAATCATCATTAGAGTAATTGAACAATAGAAAAAAAAATTGACAGAGTCTATTAGAAAATAATCAATAGTTGCAGCTTTGGTTTGCATATCTCTGATGTGGATGTTTTCATGATGATGGCAGCATTCTTAGTCCTGTATTTGATTTTGATATTCTTCAGAATCCCTTTTTGACATTAATCTCGCTTTTAAATTAATCCTTTCTATGGGATCCTATACAGTGAGATATTTATACAAATCGGGTTTATTGGTTTTAAATGAGATTAGTCAGTACCAAAGGCAAAATTGGGACTATTCTAACAAAATAATTTAAGATCATGGTGCAAAAATGAGTACACGAATGAATGTGTTATGAGAAAACATAAAATAAAATTCTCCAGGAACAGAAATTCACCAGAAGTTGAGTCTAATCAATCATTACACAGGTGACCACAGGATAACTGACAATAAAGAGGTATTTAAGAGAGAAAATTCAATCCCATATAATGCTGACAAAATGACACCACATGTTCCAATGGTTTATTTTTTATTTATGACGCTCATTTCAGTTGTTTCTGAAGGAGGCCATAAAAATATTAGATTTAGTTGAATTTGTTGTAATAATTTTTGCACCTCACATGAATTAAATCTATTGTTTTTCTTATCCTAAAGATGTTAGGTGACCATGCTCTTATGGTAATAAAAATAAATGTTTAATAAAACTGCTTTGTAAAAATGCAGTAAATTGGTCTCATATTCATTGAGAAATGGATAAAAATATTCATTTATGCTCATTTACATGTACATTCAAAAATACTCATTTATGCTGAGCACTGTATATGGCTGGAATAAAATTCTAGGTTTGTTGAAAATGATTTTTTATGTGGTGTCATAATTAAACTTAATGTTGATATGGTGCACTTATTAACAAGAACATTTCAAACTGCACTTCATGTCACAAAGGTTGCTGAGCCTCTGCTATAGAGACTATTACTGTACTATTTTGTCCATCAGGATCAAGTTTTTCCTCAAATGTTTTTCTCATGTTCTGTGACTCTTTCTTTGTATTTCCTGAAAAACAAAAATTACAAACACAAATATATCACTAAGAAGGAAAACATTTTATATTTTTCATCTTTGACAAACTTCTACCATAAACTGTACACATTTTTTCCTTTTTCAAGTGATATTATTAAAAATGTTTCATTATTTAGTCTTCTACAAATCTTATAAATCCTAATGAATATGATCCACTGGATGATGATTTAATATTTTTACCTGCAAAATTACAAACACAAATATATCACTAAGAAGGAAAACATTTTATATTTTTCATCTTTGATAGACGTCTATAGACAGTACAAGTTTTTTTCAAATGATATTGGTAAAAATGTTTCATTACTTAATCTTCTACAAATCCTCATGATTATGATGCACTGGATGATGATTTAATATTTTTACCTGCATACTCATATCACACACTGTGTGTTTCTCTCAGTGGATGTGACTCTGGATCCTGATACAGCTCATCCCAAACTCATCCTGTCTGCTGATGGAAAACAAGTGACACATGGACACACACGACAGAATCTCCCTGATACACCACAGATGTTTAATACATATGTTAATGTTCTGGGAAAGCAGAGTTTCTCCTCAGGGAGATTTTATTATGAGGTGCAGGTCAGAGGGAAAACTGAGTGGAGTGTTGGAGTGGTCAAAAAGTCCATTAACAGGAAGGGGAAGCTTAAACTGACTCCTCAGAATGGATTCTGGACTGTGTATCTGTGGAATGAGAGTCAGTATTGGGCTCTTGCTGGTCCCTCTGTCCCCCTCACACTGAGAGAGAAGGCGGAGGTGGTGGGGGTGTTTGTGGATTATGAGGAGGGTCTGGTCTCCTTTTATAATGTGAAGTCCAGATCTCATATCTACTCTTTCACTGGTCAGTCTTTCACTGAGAAACTCTATCCATACTTCAGTCCTTGTTTAAATGAAGGAGGTAAAAATTCAGCATCACTGATCATCTCTCCTGTATTTAATACTGAATGAATTTTCACAAATTTAATGATCTATTAAATGGTAATGTAAGAAATATCTGGTTCATATTAAAAATACATAATCCCTTTTAAAGTGCTGTACAGATTATTTTAATACTGGGTCTTTTGATGGGGCACAGTGAAAAAAATCATATAGTCTGTTTTTTATGAACAAATCAAATGTTAAAAAAACATTTTACTGCAAAATTTTAGCAGTCTAAATGTATGAACTGTACAACAAAGTTCAGCTGTTGATGTCTGTGTAGATAAAACTGAACAAATCTGTATTTTTCACTTAAAACTATATTTTATTTAGAAATATATATTAAAAAAATGGGAGGCACAGTGGCTTAGTGGTTGGCACGTTCGCCTCACACCTCCAGCGTGTGTGTTGAGTTTGCATGTTCTCCCTGTGCTTGGTGGGTTTCCTCCCACAGTCCAAAGACATGCTTCTAGGCTGATTGGAGTCTCTAAATTGCCGGTAGTGTGTGAGTGAATGAGTGTGTGTGTGCCCTGCGATGGGTTGGCACTCTGTCCAGGGTGTATCCTGCCTTGAAGCCCAATGACGGCTCCCCGTGACCTGAGAATAGATCGGATAAGCGGTACAGACAATGAAAATAAAAAATGTCAGGTTGATTCTCTTCTAAGAATCAGAAATTAATAAATAAATTAATCCTGTGTGTGTGGTCTTTTCTGTCATCTGCTGGTGCAAAGGGGAAACGATGTTTTCCATAAGAAAACAAATTCTTAAAGGTAGGACCTCAGAGGGAGCCTCATTAATATTTATGAGGAAGTTCTATCTGATTGGTCACTGACACGCTTCAGCTCTGACGTTTCATGTTGCTGGACGCGACTGTTTTCTGACTGCTGTGTAAAATCCTCCTGAGGAGATTAAACTGACTAGTGCAAGAAACACAATTAACCAACCGGAAATGTACATTTTATTTACATTTTCTGTTTGAAAATACAGCTATATATTCTTTCATAAACATTTAAACATTCCCGTGGTTTTATTTACTACATTCTCCAAACTGAAATGAAAATGTCATTATGTGATAAACGGGTAAATTCTGAGCGGGACAGTAAATCACTGTAACTTTAATCTGTTTGTAGTGAAGTGATATCGAGCTCAGTGACACATTATTAAAGCAAACTTTCTCTTGGAGAAAACTTTGTCTACATGTATGAAGTCTGAATATTTCTATTGTTTTTGTTAGGATTTATTTTTATTTTGTCCACGGTTGCCATGGTGATTAAACCCCTAGTGCAGCATGAAATGTCAGATCCGATGTTCCAGTGATTCAGTGCCCCTGTTTCTCCATCAGTGCGCATGCGCGAAATCATCGGGCTTTCTTCTGTTGAGTCTCTTTTGTGTGTTCGATGTGTGTCAGTTTTATTATTTTGTGTTAAACAGGGAAAGGAAAGTTTGTAATCAAATCCAATGCTTTAAAGCACAGAATGTTTTCTTGTCAGAGTCCAGACACAGTAAGTATGTAGTGTGTGTTATTATTTTAGGTTCCTCATCTCAGCTACACTCTAGACTCTAGACTGAGAATAAGTGAACATATATATACACTGTGATAGATGAGTCAGCTGGTGAATATTGTAGACTATTTCATGTCTACCTTACAGTTGTCCATTGTAGCATACAAAAGAGACAAGCAATTCATGAGCACAATCAATCATCGCCTCTGGGGATCCAGAGGATAAAAGCAAATGCATAGCAACAGAAAACAACATGAACTTCTCATACATCTATATTTGAATGCTATTTTGAAGCACAATAGGGCCTGTGTGTAACATAAATGAGTACATCTCAGTCGCTTTCCAGCAATCAGTTTCTGATAACCCTCTTGGTTTCCGACTAAACTCAACAGGCCTATAGGGTCTCAGCAGCTTTAACTTTTCTGAAATTTTAGCTACAGTTTGAGTGGACAACCTACTGATATGTGATCTACCTCTGACCCATAAGTTCAAAAGTTTCCTAGACAGCATAAGTGCATATAATCTAATGGAAACATTCTAACCATTTTTACCAAGACATATCATATTGTTAAAATCAGAATCAGTTCTCAACTTTGCATCAGTTTCTGGTCATTTTATTTTGCCTCTCACCCACTTGAACACATTTGTCACAGCCCGAGTAGTTACTGTGAGATTTTGTATTTTTAACAAAGGCTCAGGCACACAAAAGAGCATACTTGCACCAATACGTTTTGACCATTGTAAACAACATGACATGCATCAAAACATCAGTCAAATCATCAATAAATGGCTTTAAGAACTCAAATATACACTAGGGCTTTTTCATACCACAGTAAAGGCCAGCGAGGAAGGCATGTTTGGTAAAATCACAATGACAATGGCAAGAATTGGCTAGAATTGAAGTGTACAGCTTTCATAAAGTGGAAGCCCATCTGTATTGAACTGTAATTTAACTGTTTGCAATCGTTCAGGCAATTTTCTTTAAACGTGACACTATTCCCATTGCCACGCCAAAATAATAATACTCCCCACCCTCCATCTTTATGGTGGACACATGGGTTTGGGTTCTAAGAATTGTCCTGGCATCTATGGGCCATTCTGGATGAAAAATTAGCAAAATACTCAAAAGAACAGTGAGTGCAACAAGTAAGACGGAGAAGATAGAGGCCCAATGTTGCAAACTCCTTTAAAAAAAAAACTCACTCTGTGACTGAATCATTGAGTCTGAATCAGCTGACTCTATAACGACCTTAGGGTACTCAACACTCAACAACTCATGTTTTACTGCTTCAACACTGTTTCCCTGTGACACAAAATTTTGTGTACTGATGGGTTCATTAAATTGTTGTAGTGTTTCTGATTCTGCGGACTTAATCATTGATTTAAATGTACGCCTGTTTGACCAACGTGAAGTCGTTAATGCTACAAGTGGTGCAACAGTTCAAAATTTTCAAAACTGGCTTATCGTATGTCAGACTGTGCCTCTTTTCTTTTGGGTTCTCTGAAAAAGCAAGCATGATTTCATTTAATCATTTAAAAGCAGGTCAATTCAATTCTAACACATACAGTCTCATACAAGATTAATAAAAATAAATAAATATTATAAATTAAATGTCAATGATAAATTATACATTTTGAATATGCTGAGTTGATGATGCGCAGATTAACTGAAGCTGTTCCATCAAGTCATTAACGCATTTGGAAGAGACACTATAGACGTTTTTCAATTTTAACAAGAGAGACTCAATATTTTTCACAATTTCACTTGGTGCTTATCTTTCACAACCCAGCTCTAATGAGGTGTCTATGTCGACTTGACCACATGATATAAAAACCGGAAAGAGAATTTCATTTTCAGTAAATACTAAATGCTGTGAAATCAGATCAGTATTAAATTCTTTCCAGGAATAGGATTTGTGTTTTCTACTTCTGTGTGTTGCATAAGTCCCATATATGTTTGTCTTGAAATCACATCCATCAAAAGCACACTCTATGGTTTCATGATTTTTCAAGTGTGAATTAATCTGCTGAAAATAGTCTTTTGTACTAGGATAAAATGAGTCACAAATATTTATATCTGAAAGACTGAACAACTTCACACTCTTCAGTTTCCTGTAAATTGTGGGATATAAGTGTGTGTGTATGCCACTCTATGTTTTAAAGGAGCAAAAACAGTTTAAATGAAGACAAGGTACTGTATATCCATGAGCAAAGGTACTGTGATTCACTCGATAATGCTTGAAAAGTACCCATTTTTATAAAACTATGAACGTACAGATCTTACATTGCCATTCCATAAGATGTCACCTAAAAGGATGGATTAGTTTCATAAGATGATGCATTATTTCAATCCTCTCCAAGGGTCATACAACAGCAAAATTCAAAATGTCTGAATCTGCACTTTTTCGGCACCTTGATGTATCCAATAATTGAACATTTGGCCTGATGGAGCACTAGAGGAAAGGTCATGAGGTCAAGAATGTGTCATACAGTTTGATTACAGGGGTAACAATTAGATTCAAAACTTATCTGCTTTTGCAGAGCTGAAATGTTCCCTTGCCAGGAGGGATTTCTGCTCACATACTGAACTACCATGTGTGCACGAGGGTTTGAATTGATTAATACTTGATTACTTGATTAATATGCCATTCTGTTGTAATTCAAGAGAAAGAGACAGTGTTCACACACTGCAGTGTAGTAAAATAACTTTCCTTACTTAAAACAGCAACTTCCTCAATGCTGCATAAGCCTTCACTCCAACAAACTATGCTGCTCTGTCTGCAGGCATCAAATCCTCCTTGAATTGCAACTTGTGGAAATGCGTCTACTTCTTGTCTGAAGTATGACACAACGATTTACAGCATTTTCAGGTATTTGTAATACTGTTATTTTATTTTATTTTATTTTATTTATTGAACCAAGAACAGATACAAACACAAAACAGCAGGGGGCTTAACAACAATAACATATAAGGGTAGAAACAGGCAACAACAGCAATGGGGCACAATAAATAAATAAATAAGTAAACAAATATATATATATATAAATATATAAATATATAAATTTAAAAAATACATAATAAAACACATTTCCTACATTAGTCGTCTGGGATCAATATCTAAAACAACAGGAGCTGTGACAGTAAATACTTTTAACAGCATAACCACACTGGAAGGAACTGCATCAAGAACAATGGAGAATTCCCTTGGAGATACAGTAATTGAATAAACTTAGAGAAATTCAATTATAAAATTGACCAATGGGTTTCAACAACTGACCAGCTAATATGAGATTGTTGAACCAGTTTTCAAAGAAAATAGATTTGTTTTTGTAAGTATGTTGTTCTAGATATAGTATGTGAGTGGGGTGAAATTATGTTTGAAATGAGAGATCAGGAAAGTAGCATCTGTCTGTGGAAGCTGGAGAGTTTGATGGGGATCTTTGAGATATAGTTGCAGTCCAAAAGAAACCTCAGACCACCTATTTTAGAAAGAGAGGATCTTATAATAATTATAAGAGAGGATAACATTCCAGATAAAATTAGGATCATTTAGGAAACGTCTTATCCAATTGATTTTGAATTTATCATTCAAAGTTGTAAAATCAAGTAGATTCATACCACCATATTCCCCTTTATTCATTAATACAGACTTCCTAATATAATGAATTCTCCTCTTCCATACAAAATCAAGTAACATTTTGTCAATCGTTTTCCAAAGTAGGACCATTTACATATAAAGGGAGTGCTGCATACATAAGTCTGGAGAGACCTTCAGCCTTTGAAAGCAAAACTCTGCCCTTCAATATCAAACCTCTCTGGAGCCATGCATTAAGCTTCTTTTGAGTTTTATCTATATTTGGGAAAAATTTAGAGGGATATCTTATATTGCAGTCTTTAGTTATAAGAATTCCTATTGGGGCATTAGTGGCTCAATGGTAGGATACTTGCCTATCATGCGGAAGGCCCGGGTTCGATCCAGCCACTGGATGCATTGCCGGTCCCAAGCCTGGAAAAATGGGAGGGTTGCGTCAGGAAGGGCATCCGGCGTAAAACACTTGCCAAGTTGTTGTGCGGACCAGTTGATCTGCTGTGGCGACCCGAACAGGGAGCAGCCGAAAGCAAGCCCTACTAGTTATAAGAATTCCTAAATATGTTACTTAATCTTTAACAGAAATACTGCAAATAAGAGTAGTGGTAGAATTTTTATTGGCCATTAACTCTCATTTATTTATATTCAAACATAATCTAGAGGCTTTAAAATTATTCAATTAAATCTAAGGCAAGAGGAATCTGGGATTCATTCCAGGGAATCTTTCAAAAACAATGTGGTATCATCAGCCAGCCGACTGATAACACAATGTCTTTCTGCCACCCTAATACCATTCAAGGAACTCTGGGAAATATATGTGGCAAAAAAACTGAGAGGCAATCAGAAAAAGGTAAAGGGGAGATTGGGCATCCTTGTCTAATGCCATGAGATAAATTAAACCATTTGGAAGTTCCATATTTTAAACTGATAGAGCTGCTGTTATTTTGGATAAAGTCTTAATTGTTTTACAGAAAAAGGGTCCAACTCACATTTGCTAAAAGCTTTACAAATAAAATTATGCTCAACAGAATCAAACGCTTTATGAAAATCAAGAAATAGAATATAACTGTCAGTGTCAATGAAATCACTATAATCCAATAAGTCTAATACAAGCCTAATAGTATTTACAATATGTTGATTTTAATGAATCCAAATTGTGTTTCATCAATAACTGAATTTAGTACATCTTTGACTCTGTTGGCAAAAAGCAATGCCAAGATTTTGTAGTCATTGTTAAGGAGTGTTATAGGTCACCAATTATCAATAGAGAGAATATCTTTTTTAGGTTTAGGGGATCAAAGTAATGATACCTTGCATCATAGATTGAGGAAGAAACTCTTTTTAATGCTCTCCCAGAACACTTCAGTCAAAAAGGGAGTTCACTCGTGCACAAAGGCTTTTATAAAATTCTGCTGTAATGCCATCATTTCCTGGAGATTTGTTATTTTTCAAGCAATCTATTGTTTGACTAACTTCCTCAGGATTAATATAATAATCACACAACAATCTCTTAAGACTTTTACAGTGAGTAATGGTATCCAGGAAAGAGGAAGCTAATTCATCACAATAACTGAATTGATAAAGTTCACTATAAAATCAGTACAGTAGTCTGCAATTTCACAAGGGTCTTCTACAATCTGAAATGAAAGGAGAGAGGGTCGTCAACCACCAGAAGCGAGTGAAAAAGAGAGCCGACTTTTGACGAAGAGTAACCCAAGTGAAGGGAAGGATATAGACAGAAAAACGAGCATATCCACCCAATACGAAGAGAACAGAGAAACCGAACCCATGGAGAGAGAGAAAATCCCCCTAAACTTGTTTCTCCCAGTGTTCATGACCCCACCATAAGAAAGAGACTGGGCAAAAATGGTTTGCATGGCAGAGTGCCAAAATGAAAACCGCTGCTGAGCAAAAAGAACATAAAGGCTGGTCTCAGTTTTGCCAGAAAACATCTTGATGATCTCCAAGACTTTTGGAAAATACTCTGTGGACTGACGAGACAAAAATTTAACTTTTTGGAAGGTCTGTGTCCCATTACGTCTGGCATAAAAGTAACACCACATTTCATAAAAAGAACATCATACCAACAGTAAAATATGGTGGTGGTAGTGTGATGGTCTGGGGCTGTTTTGCTGCTTCAGGACCTGGAAGACTTGCTGTGATAAATGGAACCATGAATTCTGCTGTCCACCAAAAAATCCTAGAGGAGAATGTCCGGCCATCTGTTTATGACCTCAAGCTGAAGCGAACTTGGGTTCTGCAGCAGGACAATGATCCAAAACACACCAGCAAGTCCACCTCTGAATGGCTGAAGAAAAACAAAATGAAAACTTTGGAGTAGCCTAGTCAAAGTCCTGACCTCAATCCGATTGAGATGCTGTGGCATGACCTTAAAAAGGTGGTTCATGCTCGAAAACCCTCCAATGTGGCTGAATTACAACAATTCTGCAAAGATGAGTGGGCCAAAATTCCTCCACAGCGCTGCAACAGACTCATTGCAAGTTATTGAAAATGCTTGATTGCAGTTGTTGCTGCTAAGGGTGGCCCAAACAATTATTAGGCTTAGGGGGCAAACACTTTTTCACACAGGGCCATGTAGTTTTGGATTTTGTTTTCCCTTAATAATAAAAACCTTCATTTAAAAACTGCATGATGTGTTTACTTGTGTTATCTTTGACTAATATTTAAATGTGTTTGATTATCTGAAACATTAAAGTGTGACAAACATGCAAAAAAATAAGAAATCAGGAAGGGGGCCAACACTTTTTCACACCACTGTATGTGTAAATAATGTGTCTAAATAATGTGTAGGAGAGAATAAGACAGTTGAAGAACTCGGGGATAATTGTGTGAATTGTGATAATTTGTGTGGTAGCTCGAGACTCAAAACTTTACTTTTAGGTTTAAGCTTTCATAATTATACTTGTACTTTTATATTTGTAATAAGCTGTATTTTAAATGTTATAGGTTATTATATTTTCAAGTAGAGAGAACAAACTGGCAGTTTTTCTGGGGTTTTTTGTGGCTTCCTGCTCAGTTTATGTGTGTGTAAGCCACCCTCCTGAGGTGTGTGCGTTTTTTGTAGCTTCCTGTTCACGCTATGTGTGTGTGTAAGCCACTTTCCTAATATACAAGGCTAGAAGTCAGAAGCACAGCCCTCACATATAACACGCATATTCATATATAAATCATTATCTTTAATTATTATTGAAAAATTATATGTATGTATGGGAATGCATGGTTGGGAGTGAACTTTGGGTTTTGCTGTTGATTGGTGTCAGTACTGTCCCTGAATCGTCCTTTGAGAGTGACGTGACGGGACTAGGACAGGCCAATATATCACGCTGACCAAAGTGAGTTTGATTGATGAGCTCTGTAGATAAGGAGACAAAGTGTGAATGTGAGGTACGTTCCTTATAGAGGGACCTATGAGCTCCATAGAAAAGGAGACAGAGTCATGAATGATTATCTCCACAACTTACGTTTGCAGACAAAGTAAATGCATTAGCTAGTTTTCTTAAATATTACACATATTAGAGGAAGAGTGGTTGGAGATAAAAAAAAATTTTTGTCAACTGTTGCTGGGTAGACGAGATTTTTTATTGTTGACGGTCAGCGCACACGCATGCACGTCGCCTATGCGCGTGTCCGTGTGGTTGTGTGGTGCGCACACACACATACCTTTACATTCCACACAAATTAAAAGATAAGAGAAAGTATTTTTTTTCCATTGCATCGATTATTGCTTTGTGGATTATTATTGCTGATGTAATGCATTGATTACTGCTGTGTGGATTATTATTGCATTGATGGATGCTCACTGTTACTGCTGATGATATTTGCTGATATATTGCATCGTTGTTGATTTATTGATGCATGCATTTGATTATCTGATTATTGTTGTTGCATATGTTGTTGTTACGAGTAGCGGGGCTGAGGTTGGACCACTAGGGGGCTCTCAGCAGGGGTTTGTCTTGTCATGTGTGGTTTTGTTTATGTTCGGCCATGTGTTGTAGTTAAGCCCCGCCCTGTCCTATTGTGTCATGATTAATGTTCACCTGTGCCTAATGTTTCCATGATTATGTTTCCTATTTATAGTCCTGTCTGTGTCTGCTTTGGTTGCTAGTCCTCGTTTGTATGTAGGCCGAATGTAGTGTCGTGGTTCATGTTTGTTTATGCTTTATGTTTAATAAACCCCTGTCCATGTCGAGCTTCGCGTTTGGGTCTGTTATATCCTGCCGGACACTACCGGCCGTAACAGTTGTTGAACATTGTATTGCATATACTTATGAGCTTATATGGTATGAACATCTGAATATTGTAGAACATGAACATTTGAACATTTCAGTGCATGTATATATAGTATATGGGTCACTATTGTGTTATAATAAATATGTTATGTTCCTGTCATCATTGCTAGGGTTTTCAACTGCATGATTGATGCACTAATGGATAGACTGCTGGGGGATGGATAGATCTTTTGCTTTAATGCTTTAATTATGGAAAATTAAATTAAGGATTTAATGGTTGAACTAGTTGAAAATATTGGTGGTTATAGGTTGGCTTCCTTGATTGTGTTTTCTTGATTGTTGTCTGGTATAATGTTATAGTTTCTGTGAATTTTTGCTTGGGTGACCTTAGACCTTTGTGGACTTGTTGCTGAAACCATCTAAGATTTCATTTTTTCATTATTTGCATTACTAATAACTAGGGTTAGTGGTAATAGGCCAATGTGTTGCCACACTGAAGACATTCAGTGGCCGAACCTGGGATGTCAGACAAGCACACCCTATCCAGGAAATGAAAGGAGAGATGGTCGTCAACCACCAGAAGCGAGTGAAAAAGAGAGCCGACTTTTGACGAAGAGTAACCCAAGTGAAGGGAAGGATATAGACAGAAAAACGAGCATATCCACCCAATACGAAGAGAACAGAGAAACCGAACCCATGGAGAGAGAGAAAATCCCCCTGAACCAGGAAGAAGAACAAAACCTGTGTAATGAACAGGAAAAGAAAGACAAAGCTGAAATTGAAGAAGAAGGGAAGTACCACATAGCAGGAGTAGTGACATTAACACCGACAGTAACAGAGCTAAGAGACAGTGAGATTCGAAGCATAGGGGAACAAATGCAAGGGATGCGAAGACAACTTGATGACAGCTTCCTAACAATGGAAGACTTGAAAGAGCGGACACAAATACATTCAAGTATGGAATTGGAG
This sequence comes from Hemibagrus guttatus, assembly GCA_033459395.1. NCBI lineage: Eukaryota > Metazoa > Chordata > Actinopteri > Siluriformes > Bagridae > Hemibagrus > Hemibagrus guttatus. The sequence goes on along the minus strand of JAUCMX010000005.1, from coordinate 15,710,314 downwards.
GAGACAAAAAGAAGATTGAGAGATATAGAACAAGAAATGCAATGAGGTGGAAGTGTGCGAAGACAAGTAGAGGGAGCAGTCAAGAACCTGTATGACTCACACAGTGAGTTTCTAAAACAGCCAAGCAGAGAGCGGAAAAAAAAGGAGGAGGACCTGCACCAATTCCACAAGGAAGTAAGAAAGATCCAAGAAGAGCTGGACCGGAAACTGAGTAAAACCACAGACGAGTTGAAGGCGGTACAGGAGCAGATAAAAGAGAAAAAACAACAGAGAGCAAAGAGATCGGTGGTGATTTCAACCATGGTAACAAGATCCAAGAAACAGAGACCAGAGGAAGAGGAAGAGGAAGAAAAGGTAAAGGATGGGCTCCCAGAATACGATGAGGGAAGAAGTGAGCAAGCCCAGGGGGCAGCAGCCCAGTTCCCAGTGATAATAAAAGGAAACAATGTGGCCTATGTCCCATGGTCATTCCTGGACCTAACGGGGTTAATAGGCAGACTGCCAAGTATCTGTGAAGGAGCCCAGAAATGGATTACTCGATTTGAGGAGCAGACAATGGGACAAGTGTTAGCCCTGGGAGACATCAAGGCAATATTGTCCCAATTACTAGGAAAGGCAAAAGTGATTGAAATATTTCAAAATGTAAATCTGAAGAAAGAGGCAGAGGTATATGACCCCAGATCATTTGGGCCTTACCGTAACAGCATCTGGCACTCTCTAAGAGATTCATATCCAACATGGGCAGATCCAAGAAGAGTGAAAAAGATCAAAATGGAAGAGGATGAAAGTGTAGCAGAGATTGTGTTGAAGCTACAAAAGGCCTGGAGAGAAGAAATGGGAGGAGCATGGGATGAAACAGCAACAAGCCAGACCCTGTTCTGAATGATGGTGAAGAAGGCTCTTCCAATGGAAGTCCAAGATCAACTAGACACAGTGGTGGGACTGAGCATAATGGCTTGGCCTACTTTTGAGGCTAATATAATACATTATGTGGAACTACACATACAAAAGGAAAGAGAAGCAAAGAAGGCGGCTGACAGTCTAGTTATGCAGCTCCACAAGGCCCAGCTGAGCAAATTGGCCTGCAACAAACAAGATATTATGGAAAAGAAGAAAGAAGAAAAAAGCATGGCAAAGCAAGCAGCAGTGCTGGTAGCACAACCAGTAGCACCTCCTGTGGCTCAGGCTGCACTTCCGATGCCACAGCCAGCGGCCATGACACAAGCCATGCCTATAGTTCCACCACAGCAGATGCAACCAGTGTACTATCCTTCTCCACCACTGACAATGTACCCCCCAGTGCAACAGTACCTGCCCCAGAATCGAGGATGGGGTCAGGGACGAGGATGAGGTCGGGGAGGAGGACATTTCAGCAACCTATGAGAGGAAGAGCTCCAATGACTCTAGGAAAAAGAGGGTGCTGGGTGTGTTACGACCCAAGTCACCTACAGCGAGATTGCCCATATGCCTATCAACAAGAGGGACCAATAGTGCCCACAAGAGACAACTCTCAGCAAAACCAAGGATGGCAGGGACCAGGAAATTGGACAGGGCCCTGGATGGGACCCAACCAACAGTCCCAAGGACCAGTAAACTTGGGAGTGGGCCCAATGGGGCCAACCCCGGGAAGTATGTGAAGATGCCCAGAGAAGCCAGAGAGGGAGCTAGGGCAGTGTACCACCTCGCTGCACCCCACTCAAGAACCCACTCTCTTGGTAGTAGTGGGAGGACAAATTTGCTCACCATTCTTAATTGATACAGGTGCAACATTCACAAGCATAGGCAAAGAAGGCTCAAAGCTCCCACTCTTTAGTAAAGCAGTCAAAACAATAGGCTTCTCAGGGAAAACGCAGACTTTACGATTTACTGAGCCTCAAGAGCTGAATATACAAGGAGTGACAGTGCAAACATCATTACTGTTCTAACCAGAAACTCCAGTGAATCTACTCGGAAGAGATGTGCTCTGCAAATTGGGAGCTAAAATACATTGCGGAGAAAGAGGAGTGTGGGTGGAGCTCCCAGAACTTTTGATTCAGCAATATGTCATGATGGAAACAAAACTGGAACGATGCATAATGGACAAGGTCTACTGGCTGGAATTGGATAGAATGAAGAGTGGAATAAGGGACTTATATGCAAAATTAAAACCCTGGCTTATCAAAATGCGGCCTGATTGTCAGGAAAGCAGAGAACCATGGCACTGCACAATGACGTTTGATGAAGAAGGACAGAATGAGGAATATGAGACCATGTGGGACGAGCATGTGGAAAGGACACAGTATTCTCTGAAAACCATAGACTTTATAGTGGGACCGCAGGGAGCAGCAGCAGCAGTTCAATTGCCAAAGCAACTCGAACAGTGGTACCAGATTCCAAATGCTGCTCCTCATGTCTCGCTGCTGATTGGGCATGGTTTTGAATCAAAAGAGCTAGGGCCAATGGTGAAAGAAGCAAGTAAAGTAAAACAGTGGACACAGGTAGGACAGAGAGTCAGAGTATCGCCAGATAGGATGTTTCCAAAAATAGGGCAAGAAGAAATAGATGAAGTAAAACCACAGACTGTATTGATAAATAGGACAGAGAGAATAAGGATAGAAAAGAATAAAATAAACCAACTGCCCCAATGGGCAGAAGGGTGTGAACTCACAGAGGAAGAGAGGGGGGACACGTTGACGCAAGTACCAGATCAGTTAAAGACAAGACATCAGACAGATGTAGGGTTAGTAAGGTCAGCAGGTTTAGTTACGATACAGCTTAAGCCAGGAGCACAGTTACCATATAAGAAACAGTATCCCCTGTCAAAAGAAGCAATAGCAGGGATAGGGCCAACAATTGAAGGACTAGTAGAAGTAGGAGTTCTAATCCCAACAAAGAGCAGTGCAACACTCCCATCTTTCCATTCAGAAAACCAAATTCTGATGGAGACTGGTCCATCATTTGCAACCAGTGAATTGAGTAGTAATAGCAGAGACTCCAGTAGTTCCTGACCCACACACTCTATTATCTAATATTCCAGAAGGAACTAAATGGTACACAGTAATTGACCTGTGCTCAGCATTCTTTAGTGTCCCATTGCATCCAGATTCACAGTTCTTGTTTGCCTTTACTTATAAAGGACAACAATACACATACACATGTCTACCACAAGGTTATTGTGAAAGTACATCAAATTTTAACCAAGTCTTAGCTAGAGACCTGGAGAGTTTGGATGTGTCCAGCACGGTATTACAATACGTGGACGACCTGTTAATTTGTAGATAGTCTAAAGAGCAATGTATACAGGACTCGGTGCAAGTCCTGAAAACTCTAGCAGTAAACGGGCATAAAGTAAGTAAAGAAAAACTGCAATTCTGCCAGCAGAAAGTTGCATACTTAGGTAGAGTGCTCAAAGGCACTACACGAAAAATCTCACCAGAGCATGTAGAGACTATTCAAAAAGCCCCCAGACCAGAAACTGTTCAGCAAATGCTATCATTTTTGGGTTTGGCTGGTTTTAGCAGACCATGGATCTGTGATTTTGCTATGAAAACACAACCTCTTAGAGACATAGTAAAAGCTGCTGACCAAACAAAGTCTAGTGCCAAGTTAATTTGGACTAAGGAAGCAAAAAGCAGCACTTGATATGTTAAAAAATGACTTGTCGTCAGCACCGGCACTGGCATGTCCTGATTACAGCAAACCGTTCTATTTGTATGTATCTGAAAGAAAAGGGTTTGCCTCAGTAGTACTAGTACAGGAACAAGAAGGCATGGGGAAAAGACCTGTAGCCTACTTTAGCACAGCGCTCTCTATCGAGTATTGGCAGCCGAAGCATTTGCCTATCAGAAGACATCAACAATCACCATGGGGCATCCAGTGACCCTGTACACGTCGCATGCATTGCATGCGCTATTGACTAGTCAAAAATTTGTGATAACTAATGCTCGAAGAACAGGCTATGATGTAATTCTATCAGCCCCCGAGTTAACAACTGAAAAATGCCGCACAATAAACCCTGCAGATCGGTTGGTGCTCCCAGAAGAGGGAGCCACAGATGAGTGTGCTGAACAGACAGAAAAATATTTAAAAGCTAGATCAGACTTAGAATCACACCCACTGCCTGATGCTCAGTGTGTCTCCTTTGTAGATGGTTCATGCTATCGAAGTAATGAGGGAAATAGAGCTGGCTATGCGATAGTTCAATATGATGACAAATCGGGAGTATTTAACACAGTAATGACTGTGGCAGTACCACAGCCATGCTCAGCCCAGTTGGCAGAGATAAAAGCATTAACAGCAGCATGCAAATTGGGTGCAGATAAAACATGCACCATATACATTGATTCGGCCTATGCTTATGGGGTGTGTCATGTGTTTGGGCCAATTTGGGCACAGAGAGGTTTCCAGCGAGCAGATGGGTCGGGTATTATACACGGGCCAGCAATTTCGGAACTGCTAAGAGCAATGATGCTCCCAAGTAGATTGGCAATTGTAAAGTGTAGAGCTCATAAGTCAGATGGGGAATGGGTTAGTAAAGGAAATGCAGCAGCTGATGAGATAGCTAAAAAAGCGGCAGTAGGTGACACGTGTCAAAGTAATGATGCAAGCAGGAGAGGTAGACGATGAGGAACAGCCACAGGTCACATTAGCTGACGTTAGAGCATTACAGGAGTTAGTCACTGTAGAGGAGAAAGAGTTGTGGAGAAAACGTGGAGCAGTACTAGACCCTAGATCTGGAATGTGGAGAGGTTGTGATGGTATATTTGTCACCCCGCTAAATTTTCTTCCAATGTTGATCAAGGAGGCTGATGGGATAGATCATTGTGACCGCAGGAAAATCATTGAGACAATTAAAGAGGACTGGTGGTCTCCATACTTAGCAAGTATGGTGGACAAATTCCTGCAAACGTGTGAGCTTTGCGCAGTACGTAATGTTAGAAAATATTTCACGGCACCTATCAGTCACATACCAGAACCCATGGGACCATTTAGGCATCTTGTGATGGATTTTGTAGATATGGGAGCCACAGAGAGAAAAGGAAAAAGGTACATTCTGGTGGTAATAGATCGGTTTAGCCGATGGGTAGAAGCACAGGCTACGGCAAAGAATGACGTCAAGACAGTGGTTAAATTTTTGTGCAGGGAAGTGATTCCTCGGTTCGGTATCCCAGATCAATTGAGCTCAGATAATGGTCCCCACTTTGTAAACGAAATAATGAAGGCGATGGCAGAGGCCTTATGCCTGAAACATTGTCTAAGTTGTGTGTACCATCCCCAATCTCAAGGGATGGTGGAGAGGGCAAACGGTGTGCTAAAAGAGAAAATAGCCAAGATCTGTGCAAGCACAAAGCTGAATTGGGTACAAGCGTTACCGCTAGCATTAATGAAAATGTACTCTCAAACTAACAGAAACTCTTATTTAAATCTACATGATATATTAACAGGTAGACCAATGCCAGTAGCATTTACAAGGGGACCTGACAAGGGCCCCTCATTAAGGCAACTCGAAGGTGAATATGTAATTAAAGTAAAACGTCTAACGTCTGTAAGTAAATGAAAGTTAAATAAAACATCTAACCCAAATCCATAGAACAGTGTGTTCACAGGTTGGTGAAGCTGTACTCGGCACTGAGGTAGAGGAGCTGCTATGCCAAGTAGATTACATATACATCAGAGGGTTCAAGCGTAAGCACTGGAAAGAACCATGATGTGAGGGTCCCTTTAAGGTCCCTTGGTGGAAGGAGGAAGGAGACGGCTTTGAAACCTAAAAAAGAAATTGCCCAGAGTCTTTGATATTGTTGTATGTTATTTGCAATATTATTTGTCCATGTTCGTGTTTGTCTATGCTGTCTCTATCTTGGCATAAGTGTTGTGTGCAGGACCTATGGCAACCTTTCAGAGCCCGAATGCAACCCATCATAGTGTGCGATGCACATGATGCCACCATGGGAAGAGCAGCAGACAACTGAAGTGTGATGAGCAGGGGAGGTTCTATCTGGACAGGCGATCCGACCTGTCCAGTCTGCTGCATGCTGTAAAATGATGGCCACCCTAGGAGTTCTGTATGACAATAAGGGTCCGGAACCAAGCTGGAGGGTCTTTCACCCTTGCTGTATGGACATCAACTGAACATTTAACATGGAAGTGACATGTCCAGCCGCAAAGATACTGGCGTGAGCTAACTTCTATTATGTGGAGGAGACTTAGCTGGCCGCTAAGTCTTCTGTGAATTTTGAACTTCCTTGTGGACTCACCCTAACAGTTGAGACATACCTACTTCGTCAGTCAATATCTGTGGCCCAGATTTATGGTGGTTTTATGGCTCATGGATTTCTTGTCTTACGTAACATTGTGCAGTCCTCAACGGTCTCTGTGGTTTCTGTGTATTTCTGTGGATATTTCCTGTGGACCTCGCATTCGAAGGGCCAGCTCAAGCGTTTGAACAATCTTAAACCCATGCCTGCAAACTTCAGTGTATGGAAAGATAAGGACTCTGACGCAGTAGCTACCCGAGGTATGTTGACTCCATTGTTGATGCAACCGAACATTTGGGACACCCTTCTACTCTTTGCCTGCAGAACTTTCCCACTTCATATTTAAATAATTCCAATCTAGCCATGGGGGTCACAGTCCAGTGACTTCTGTGCCGGTCCCAAGCCCGGATAAATAGAGAGGGTTGTGTCAGGAAGGGCATCCGGAGTAAAACATTGCCAAATTTAACCATGCGAATCGTCAGTACAAATTTCATACCGGATCGGTCGAGGCCCGGGTTAACAATGACCGCCATCAGCGTCATTGACCTACAGGGCGGCGGTGGAAATTGGGCTACTGTTGGTCGAAGAAGTAGAGTGCACAGACAGAGAGTGAAGAGGAAAGGTAAGAGTGAAGGATTGAGAATAGGAACTCTGAATGTTGGTACTATGACAGGGAAAGGTAGAGAGGTGGCTGATATGATGGAGAGAAGGAAGGTGGATATACTGTGTGTACAGGAGACCAGGTGGAAGGGTAGCAAGGCTCATAGTATAGGAGCAGAATTCAAGCTGTTTTATTGTGGTGTGTATAGTAAGAGAAATGGGGTAGGTGTGGTCCTGAAGGAGGAGTTTGTGAGGAATGTTCTGGAGATGAAGAGAGTATCAGACAGGGTGATGAGTCTGAAGTTAGAGATTGAAGGGGTGATGTTGAATGTTGTTAGTGGTTATGCCCCACAGGTAGGTTGTGAGTTAGAGGAGAAAGAGAAATTCTGGAGTGAATTAGATGAGGTGATGGAGAGTATTCCCACAGGTGAGAGAGTGGTGATAGGAGTGGATTTTAATGGACATGTTGGTGAGGGGAACACAGGTGATGAGGAGGTGATGGGCAAGTTTGGAGTTAAGGAAAGGAACCTCGAAGGACAGATGGTAGTGGACTTTGCTAAAAGGATGGACATGCCTGTGGTTAACACTTATTTTCAGAAGAGGGAGGAGCATAGAGTGACTTACAAGAGTGGAGGTAGGAGAACACAGGTAGACTACATCCTATGTAGAAGAGGCAATCTGAAAGAGATTAGTGACTGTAAAGTGGTAGTGGGAGAGAGTGTAGCCAGACAGCATAGGATGGTGGTGTGTAGGATGACTTTGATGGTCTGTAAGACGAAGAGGTCAAAGATAGAGATAGAGAAGGAAACCAAGTGGTGGAAGCTGAAAAAGGAGGAATGTTGTGAGGAATTTAGACAGAAGTTGAGGCAGGATCTGGGTGGTCAGGTAGTGCTTCCAGATGTCTGGGAAACTACAGCAGAAGTAATCAGGGAGACAGGGAGAAAGGTGCTGGGTGTGTCATCTGGAAGGAGTAAAGAAGATAAGGAGACTTGGTGGTGGAATGAGGAAGTTCTGGATAGTATCCAGAGGAAGAGGTTAGCCAAGAAGAAGTGGGACATGGACAGGACTGAAGAGAATAGACAGGAATACAAGGAGTTACAGTGCAGAGTAAAGAGGGAGGTGTCTAAGGCCAAGCAGATGGCATATGACGAGTTGTACACTAGGTTAGACACTAGAGAAGGACAGTTGTACAGGTTAGCTAGGCAGAGGGATCGAGTTGGGAAGGATGTGCAGCAAGTTAGAGTTATTAAGGATAGAGTTGGAAGGGTGCTCACAAATGAGGAGAGTGTACAGAGGAGATGGAACGAGTACTTTGAGGAGCTGATGAATGAGGAAAATGAGAGGGAAAAAAGAGTAGAAGGGGTGAACTCTGTGGAACAGAAAGTAGATAAGATTAGAAAGGATGAAGTCAGGAAAGCTTTGAAGAGGATGAAAAGTGGAAAGGCAGTTGGTCCTGACGACATCCCGGTGGAGGTCTGGAAGTGTCTAGGAGAGGCAGCAGTGGAATTTTTAACTAGTTTGTTCAACAGGGTTTTAGAGAGTGAGAGGATGCCTGAGGAATGGAGAAGAAGTGTGTTAGTGCCGATCTTTAAAAATAAGGGTGACGTGCAGAGTTGCAGTAACTATAGGGGGATAAAGTTGATGAGCCATACAATGAAGCTATGGAAAAGAGTAGTGGAGCTAGGTTAAGGAAGGTAGTGGAAATTTGTGAGCAGCAGTATGGCTTCATGCCCAGAAAGAGCACAACAGATGCAATTTTTGCTTTGAGAATTTTGATGGAGAAGTATAGGGATGGTCAGAGGGAGTTGCACAGTGTGTTTGTAGACTTGGAGAAAGCGTATGACAGAGTGCCAAGAGAAGAGCTGTGGTACTGTATGAGGAAGTCAGGAGTAGCAGAGAAGTATGTCAGAGTGGTACAGGACATGTATGAGAGGAGCAGGACAGTGGTGAGGTGTGCTGAAGGTCAGACAGAGGAGTTCAAAGTGGAGGTTACACTGCATCAGGGATCAGCTCTGAGCCCCTTCCTGTTTGCTATGGTGCTGGACCAGTTGTCAGAGGAGGTCAGACAGGAGTCTCCTTGGACAATGTTGAAATGTTGAGGTTCTCTTTGGGAGTGACAAGATTGGACAGGATTAGGAACAAGTACATCAGAGGGACAGCTCATGTTGGATGTTTGGGGGACAAACTTAGGGAGGCCAGATTAAGATGGTTTGGACATGTTCAGAGGAGGGAGAGTGAGTATATTGGTAGGAGAATGTTGGACATGGAGCTGACAGGCAGGAGGCAAAGAGGAAGGCCAAAGAGGAGGTATATGGATGGAATTAATGAGGATATGAAGCTAATGGGTGCAAGTGTTGAGGATGCAGAAGATAGGGATAGGTGGAGAGAGATGATTCACTGTGGCGACCCCTGAAGGGAAAAGCCGAAAGAAGAAGAGGAAGAAGAATATTTAAATAATTCCCAGTTATTAGCAAATCACTTTTTGGTTTTTGTTTTATTCCAGTACATATTAAAAAGATTAGTGATAGCCCCTTTTACCTCTGAAAACTGAAGAAATTAATTATTTAATTTCCACAATGATGCCTTCTTAACAGAGTTTAATGAAAGAGAGACAGAAATATAGACTGCCTTGTAAAAAGTTAAGGGAGTATTAATATTAACAGACATATTGTTGCCAACTAAACATCTGGATAATAACCAGTAGTAAATCCTGGACTATTGAGAATAATCTTTGTTACTCCAAGTATAAAGTCGAGTATTAGGAAACTGTTCCCACCAAACATCAGTGAGGTTAAATCTGTCCATAAACACTCTTACTCTCAAATTTGCTGAGGTATTTTTCCTAGGAGGACATCTTTCTATTGTATTATCCATTGATACATTGAAATCCACTCCTATAATAATTGAGGCATTAGGATATTTTCAGAATCAGAAATCAGAATCAGAAAAGTTTTTTATTGCCAGGTACAGCAAAGGGTTCGCGAAGAGCACTTTACAGTACTAGGAATTTGTCTTGGTGTCAGGTGCAAAATATATAAACAGATAAAATTTTAAAATAATAAAATAAACTATAATAAATTAAATAAAGTTGCGATTTACAATGTAAGTGTAAGTGAAATTGAAGGAGACTGTCCAAACATATATACAGATAACATATGTACACAAATGAGAATGATAATAAATATGTACACAGAAGTTTGAAGTTGAGTGAGAGTGACTGACCAAATAAGTATATCCTGTATGTACAATCGATAATGAAATAAATATTGTGTACAGAAGATGAGTTGCAAAAGATGTAGTGCAATTTATAATGTGAAAGTGTCATGGTTGTCTGTAAGTTCTGGGGGGGTCATCTGGGGGCAAGTGGGGCACTGTTCAGCAGGCTGACTGCAGTGGGGAAGAAACTGTTTTTGTGGCGTGAGGTCCTGGTCTTGATGGACCGAAGCCTCTTTCCAGAGGGGAGGGACCGAAAGAGTTCATTACCGGGATGAGAGGGGTCAGCTGCGATCTTGGCTGCACGTCTCCGGGACCTGGAGAAGTACAGCTCTTGGAGAGATGGGAGACTGCAGCCAATCACCTTCTCAGCTGAGTGGATGACACGCTGCAGTTTGGCCTTGTCCCTGGCTGTAGCTGCAGCAAACCAGACTGTGATGGAGGATGTGAGGACAGATTCAATGATGGCAGTGTAGAAGTTAACCAGCATCTTTACAGGTAGGAGAAACTTCTTAAGCTGCCGCAGGAAATACATCCTCTGCTGAGCCTTCTTGGTGAGGTAGCTGATGTTCTGCGCCCACTTGAGCTCCTTGGTGATGGTGGTGCCTAGGAAACAGAAGGACTCAGCAGATGACACCGGGGAGTCACAGAGGATGACAGGGGGGCGGGGGGCTGGGTCCTTCCTGAAGTCCACTGTCATCTCCACTGTCTTTAGGGAGTTGAGCTCCAGGTTGTTCGTGCTGCACCATGACACCAGACGATCAATCTCACCTCTGTAGGCCGACTCGTTCCCATCAGAGATGAGGCCGATGAGGGTGGTGTCATCAGCAAACTTCAGAAGTTTGACAGACTGGTGACCAGATGTGCAGCCGTTGGTGTAAAGGGAGAATAGCAGAGGAGAAAGGACACAGCCTTGGGGGGATCCAGTGCTGATGTGCTGGAGGTCAGAGACATGCGTTCCCAGCCTCACGAACTGCCGTCTGTCTGTCAGGAAGTCCGTGATCCAACTGCACATGGAGTCAGGCACATTCAGCTGGAAGAGCTTGTCTCTGAGCAGGGCGGGGATGATCGTATTGAAAGCTGAACTAAAGTCCACAAACAGTATCCTGGCATAGGATCCTGGGGAATCTAGATGCTGAAGGATGAAGTGGAGGGCCATGTTCACAGCATCATCTACAGATCTGTTGGCTCTGTAGGCGAACTGTAGTGGATCCAGAAGAGGGTCTGTGATGTCCTTGAGGTAGGACAACACGAGGCGCTCAAAAGACTTCATGACCACAGAAGTCAGAGCGACGGGTCTGTAGTCATTAAGTCCTGTTATCTTTGTCTTTTTGGGGACTGGGACAATGGCTGAGGTCTTGAAGCAGGCTGGCACGTGGCAGGTCTCCAGTGAGGTGTTAAAAATGTCTGTGAACACTGGGGACAGCTGATTGGCACAGTGCTTCAGGAGGGAGGGGGAGATGGAGTCCGGGCCTGTAGCTTTGCGGGTGTTCAGACGTTTGAACAGTCTATTCACCTCTTCCTCTTTGATGGTGAGAGGTGTCAGGGGTGGAGGGTGGGGTGTTGCTGAGGTGTGGAGCTGTGTGGGTGATAGCTGATGGGGGGAAGATTGGGGGGGGTCAGGACTGTTCCATTGTCTTTCAAAGCGGCAGTAGTACTCATTCAGGCTGTTGGTTTTTGTAACCAATGTGAAATTTTACCTCTAGAGTTTCAAATAAACTGTTATTTTGCAAAGAATTATAATCATATATGTTAACAATAATAAGTGGAATCTGACTTACCATTAAAACTAACAAGCAAAAATGACCTGAGTAATCAAGATCTGCAGCTAATATCTCTCCATCAAATCTATTCTTTACGCCAGCTGAGTGTTCTGAACCATGTGCAAATCAGACATCATTACCCCATTCTGATTTCCAAATTCCAAATTAGTATCTGCTTTATATGTGACATTTAAGAAAAAAAAAATCGGTTTTATGCCGCTTTACAAACAAATACAAAGCTTTTTACATTATTTCTGAGCTGCTTGGCATTGACAGAGATTAAAGACAAAGACATAAAGAACAAGAACGACAGAAAAGTGAGAAATAGAGTCCATCACAAAAGTGTTGTTTAAAGGTGTATAAAGCTGCATAGAATTACAAAAGAATATATTACCCCATTCTGGTCAATTTTGCTTTTTTGCTTACCTCTGTGAAAATATTACGATTGTATAAAAATATGTCACTGCATAAAATTAGTATCAAATAGCCCACAAAACTCTTGAGCTTAATGCAAAGTATCTAACATAAACTAATTAAGCAGCATAGCTAGAGATACCTTAAAAATGTAATGAATCCACATTGAATATGATATTCTATAAAATGTGGACCAATAAGACACAAAGTTCTCAAATATGAAGTTCAAACTGGAGGTAGATTTTTCCTGTGTGTTGTGTTAAAATCACATATCAGTCACAGATAATTTATTTTTACCATTAATGTAGGCAAACAGACCCTTAACCCCACTTTCTTTCTATCTTTCCTTGCCTGTCTGACCAATGGCCATAGCTTGTTCCTTCCATCTTTGGTGACTTAAGTGAGGTCCTCCAGAATCCTGATCTTCTTATGTGGCTGCCGTCCTGGCATCCTTCCAGATTTTGTCCTGGTGTGAGTTTGACATAAACTGCACAATTATACACCACAATGACTTTGCCTTATCCGAACGTGGACCCAGTCTATTCTCACTGAATAGGCGGATGATGAGTTGTTTTACATTCTCCTCTGTTTGCTCCTCCACACCAGCAACTCTCAAGTTCTGTCTTCTCTTATATGCATCAAATTCCTCATATTTATCACGAAGCATGGCATTCTCTTTCTCCAGATTCACAACTCTAGCGTCAATGGAATCAACCTTTTCAGTTACAGCATCTATCTGTCTGCCCACTGACCCCAAAGATTCAGCAAGGTTCTTGACTGAATCTCAAATATTTTTGACAGCCTTCCACAGTTTCTAACTTCTTTAAAATTTCCTCTTGCATTTTTCTCTAAATTCAACTTCACTGCTAGCATAGCAGATAGGGCTTTGGGGGCATCAGTATGAGTTTTAACCTTCTTGATGGGCCAGGAATCAGGAGTTTCAGGTAACGGAGCCAACTCTGCTCCTCTCTTATTAAACCTGGATTCCAGAAATTTCCTGGCATAAATGTGCATAGCAGTTTAAATCTCTTTGTCCAAATCCATGTTTATCCATGTGGAACAAGCTAGCAAAAGTCCCAGAGATAATCAATATAGCAGAAAATTTAGAACACGGAACTCTATGAACGTCAAAAGAAAGGAAAAGTTCTAGTTTAATTTAGGGGATAAACAGTAAGTAACCTCATGCACCAGCGGTGAAAGAACAGAATTTTATCAGCAGAGCTATGAATCCACAATGTTACACAGACACCATCTTGGTCGTCTCTCAATACTGTTGTTATAGTAGTTGCTTTCGGCTGCTCCCTGTTCGGGGTCGCCACAGCAGACCAACCGGTCCGCACAACAACTTGGCACAGGTTTTACGCCGGATGTGCAACTCTCCCATTTTTCCGGGCTTGGGACCGGCACTGCCTCCAGTGGCTGGAGTTGAGGCATTGGCTGGAATCGAACCCGGGCCTTCCGCATGATAGGCGAGCAACCTACCACTGAGCCACCAATGCCTCTCTCAATACTGTTGTTATAATACTACTAATAATATAAAGTTTTAAAGTGTTGTTGACACTAGCCGATCTGTGCCGGAAATAGTTCTTTATTAGTGACTCTCTTGATATAAATACACCTTTCTTGGTAAAATATACTAATTTAATTATATTGATTAAATTGAGTAATCAATTAAATTGCCACAAATTAATTTTTTTCCCCCATTGTCTGTACCGCTTATCCGATCTATTCTCGGGTCACGGGGTCATCTCAGGCATCATCAGGCATCAAGGCAGGATACACCCTGGACGGAGTGGCAACCCATCGCAGGGCACACACACTCATTCACAAATTAAATTGACTAAATAAATGAAAAAATGACATAAAATTTGCTAGACTCCATTTGGGTAATACAGATCTGTAAGTGTGTGTGTGTGTGTGTGTGTGTGTGTTTTACATTTAATATTTAATTTTCTAAAGATATGTTCTACTTATTTCAAAAGTCTGCATTTAAGAAACACGCAAGATGACAATAAGATAACTTATTTATTCATTCAATTTATTTATTCATAAATGAATTAATTCCTTCATGTTCTACTTAACTGTTCTACATATTTCAGCATACTTACATATAACAAATGTCTGCATCTAGGAAACACACAAAATATTTATTTATTTATTCCATTTGTTTATTCATTGAGTAATGGCTGTCTCAAATCCTGACAATTTGCAGACTTGTCAGGAATTTCTCCTTTTAAGAGAAACGCGATTTCCGGCATGGACCATCCGCCATGTTGGCCATAGAGCAACAAATGCTGCCATCTGCTGATAGAAAGATAAAATGATTTGCTCCGTTGAAAAACGATCTTATACAATAAAAATAATCTGCAGGATAAATAAACAAGGTTACTCATGTTACATGTGCAGTTTGATTGTATAAATATTCATGAGCAGAGGTGAAGCTGCGGAGGTGAAGACAAACTGTATTGTGATTGTATGTGGAACCGCCCCCCTTTATCAACCACTATGAAGTTACAAGGAAGTAACTGAAGTGAAAGTGAATGTCAGATAGCTACCATCGAGAAGAAAGCGTTATTTTCACATCAATTCCTGAAATTAACTGCAGGATATTCACCTGGAACGAGTATAATTGCATCAAATTCCGACTCCCTGAAAATAGGCAAGTACAATAAAGCTATGTATATCAGTAAGTATTTTATAGTTCAGAGGTTTAGTCAGTGTGATTTATCATGGATAAACTGCACATGTTAACAATGTCAGACAAAAACAGGTCTCAAATACCGATACTGAAATGCAAGCTGATTATTAAAGCTGATTATGAAATACTGGACGATTTTTTTTTAAAGAAAACTTGTCTTTAATTATCAGTAATCAGCCGAGAATGATTTTTCTTTGTAAATTTCTGTGTTACTAGCTTACACGTTTGTCCACGTGTGAGCTAACCTGAATCAACTGGATAAAAGCTGTAAGTGTGTGGGTGTACAGAGTACAGAGGCGAGCACTGTATGAACAAAACACTTACAAAACATATTAAGAAGTGGGAAACAGTAAATGAGACAGTTTATGAGCTAAGAGCTGTGAGAAAGATTAGTGAAATTCTGTGTTTAATCTCATGAAGATCAGAATGTTTGTGTGTGTTATAGATCACAGTCTAAATGCTTCCAGTGTCGGTGCTTAGGTTTAATGCTGCAGATAGACACACTAAGTCAAACAGACTAATCAGTATTTAACATATTTAACAAATTATCAAACAGATTAATCACTGTTACATGTGTGACCTGAATGATGTGATTTCTTACTGAAAAGGTTAACACAGGAGAAAGCAAATGGCTGAATCTTCATCACAAATAAAAGGCAAAAGAATGAGGAGCATGGAAGAGCCAGATTCATCATGTAAGTTTTAACTAAATTAAATTTCTTAAGAAACTAAAAAATATCCAAATAATAACAAATATGTAGAACTGTATATGAAATGTCTAAAATTGATAGCAAATAAAATACAAAAAAATAAATCTGTAATTGGACAATATATTTTGGCTTAGCTGTAGCTCCACTAAATGTTACTGTGTAATTGCACAAATTGTGGTTACAAATACAGTAGCTTATAAACCAATGCCTTTAACAAAAAAAAATGTTGTGATTAAATCTCATGTTTGTGTCAGTAATTTATACAAAACAGAATATACATTTTTTTAATAAAAAAATAAACATGATTATGGAATTAATTGTCAATCATGGTCAGCTCAAATAATCATGTTAAAGTGATTTAGATTAGATTAGTAACATGCAATGTCTTAAAAAAATAAAAAACACATTTTAAACATACAGCGTGGTCCAAAAGTATTCCACAATTGGAGGCGTCCACCTCCACGATGAAGGGACGCTTGGGGTCAGGGTGCTGGAGGACAGGTGCAGTAGTTAAACTATCTTTCAGTCAAATGAAGGCTCTCTGGGCCTCCTTGGTCCATTTCAGGTGTTTAGGCTGGCCTCTTAAGAGGGAGGTTAGCGGGCTCGCAATCACGCTGTAGTTCCTAATAAACTGCCTGTAAAAATTGGCGAACCCCAGGAAGCATTGCAGTTCCTTCACAGTCATGGGTTCTGGCCATTCTGTCACGGCTCTCACCTTGCCCTCATCCATCTTGACCCCCATAGCCCAGGAACGTGATAGTGTCTTTGTGGAACTCACACTTCTCCACCTTCACGAAAAGTTGATTCTGCAGCAGGCAAGCCAGTACTGTCCGCACATGCCCGACATGTTTGTCATAGGATGCTGAATAGATAAGGATGTCATCAATGTACGCTATGACATACCGTCCGATCATGTCCCTGAGGCTGTAGGGCATGACAAGATATTCATAATGTCCATTCGTAGTATGGAACGCTGTGTTCCATTCATTCCCCTTGCGGTTTCTGACTAGGTTGTAGGCACGATATTCATAATGTCCATTCGTAGTATGGAACGCTGTGTTCCATTCATTCCCCTTGCGGTTTCTGACTAGGTTGTAGGCACTGCACAGATCTAATTTTGTGAATATCTTGGCCTCTCTAAGTTGCTCTAGGGCTATGGGGACCAACGCGGGTGGATAAGGGTAATGCACTGTAATAGCACAGAACGGGGTCTCCTTGATGTGTAGCATGCCCACTTGAAGGGTCAGTGGGGTGGTGATCTGTGTGTTAAGGCCCTCCCTGATGGGCTGGTTGTCCATGGCCGTCACTTTTAAAGGGGTTCTGCAGAGCCGAATAGGAAGACGGAGCTTCTCCACAAGGCGTTGGTCAATCAGATTGACGGCCGCGCCGGAGTCCACTAGGGCTGGGAACACACGAGAAAGACAATCGCTGTGCAGCATTACTAACAACACGAAACATGAATTCGTTCTGGTGGCACTCACCTGGGGTCGGGGTTTTCGTTCGGGATATGTAGCATACTGGTGGCCCGATCCCCCGCAATGAAAGCACAAGAGCAGAAGTTCACGGCATTGTCGCTCCTCTGGAGCCGTGTGGGCATGTCCCAGCTGCATCGGCTCACTCTCCTCCCTGGAATGCTCCTCTGTCCTCACTGTTGCTCCAGACTGTTGCTCAAGGTGTGGGGCTGGGAAGCGGCGGCGTTGGCGGAGGAGGTTACCGAGGCGGTTAGCGGTAGTGATGTACTCTGACAGGCTGGTGCCCATTTCTCTACACACCATTTCTGCCTGTAAGGTGGAATTGAGGCCCCCTCGGAACACGGTCCTGAGTGCCATGTCATTGCATTACGTGTCGCCGGGGTGCAGAATTTCACATCAAAGTCCGCTGCTGACTCTGACCCCTGGCATAACTCGAGCAGCTGCACAGATATATTGCGACCCCTTGCAGGATATTAATGAACTTCCTGAATTTGGCCCATAAAGTAAGTGAAGGAAGTTCTCACCTGTGGGTCATTGTCCCACACTGCCAATGTCCAGTCGAGGGCCCTCCTGGTTAGCAGTGAGAGGAAGAACATGCACTTGGTCACCTCCTCACGGTACACCTCTGGTTGATGGGCAAAGAAGTTCTCACACTGCCTCAAAAACCCGCAGCAGCGGTCCGCGGAGCCATCGAACGTTTCCGGAAGGGCCATGTGTACTGACTCACCATGCGGGGAGCTGGTGGAAACCGCGGGAGGGGCAGAGCCCGGTGTGGTAGGTTGCGGCGGTGTCCATTAGCAAATGATTACTTCCTGTAGATGTGCGTGTTCTGCTGGATCCACGACTGGCGAAGTATTCTGTAACGACTCACTCGCTTCAGGCTGGTTAGTATCCATTTGCAGCTTGTAATTCAAAACTCGTTATCCGACAACAGTAAAGTGTCCAACCGAAGCAACAAATCCACATCGCAAATCCAAACTTGTAAACCAAAGTCTGTACAAATATAATCCATGGCACTAGATAATCCAAGTAGCAATAGCAACAGCTTGGTACATCTTAACACTACAATAATTTGTGCTATAGCATGGCTGTATAAATCCCAGAGGCACTACTTCGGGGGTGGGCTAATACTCGGGTGAGGGCTCCCTCCGGTGGCCTAACGCCAGAGGCAATGTTACACATACCTAAACAACAGATATAGTTTAATGTATAATATATTAATGAGACCAGAATGAAACAAATGACAGTATTTCTACATTATTTATTAAAAAAAAAGTGTAACAAATCTTTCAAATTTAGTTTCACATGACTCCAGCAGTCTCCTGTCTGAAGAGCAGCTGCAGTGTTTGATCTGTCTGGATGTGTTCACTGATCCAGTCACCACTACATGTGGACACAACTTCTGTAAGAGCTGCCTTACACAGTGCTGGGAGAAGAGTCAACACTGTCACTGTCCAGTATGTAAAGAGAAATTCACCAAGAGACCTAAACTGAAGATTAATACAACACTGAGAGAGGTTGCAGATCACTTCAAGAAGAAAAGTGGTTCTGACAAACCTGAGGTTCTTTGTGATGCCTGCACTGTAAAGAAGCTGAAGGCCCTGAAATCCTGTCTGGATTGTTGTGCTAGTTTGTGTGAAACTCATTTAGAGATTCATAATAATATGCTCAAACATAAGAAACACAAACTAATAAACCCTGTGGAGAACCTGGAGGACTACATATGCCAGAAACATGAGAGAGCTCTGGAGCTGTTCTGTAGAGATGATCAGATGTGTGTCTGTCAGTTCTGCACTGAAGGAGATCACAAGAATCACAACACTGTTCCTATAGAGGAGGAGAGCAGAGAGAGGAAGGTGAGAAACACTGATTGACATCAACTTTGGATATATATTATGTATTGTACTTTGTATGGGGATAAATTATAACAAACCATTTATTTAAAATTGTCCAAAAATAAAAAATTGTTTTCTGTTCTCTCCTCAGACTCACCTGGTGAAAACACAGACAGATGTGCAACAGATGATTCAGGACCGAGAGAAGAAGATAAAAGAGATCAAACACTCAGTAGACATCAGCAAAGTGTGTACAAACATGACATGAGTTTATATCTGATGCATTCAGTTTTATTTTTATTGTGTAGAAATGAACAAACTGCATTTAACATTAGTTCTTCCTTTAGAGAAGCACAGAGAAAGAGAAAGCAGACAGTGTTGTAGTCTTCAATGCTCTGATTCACTCCATTGAGAGAAGTCAGACTGAGCTGCTCGATGCTCAGAAAGCAGAAGAGAGGCAGGCTGAAGGACTCCTTAAAGAGCTGGAGCAGGAAATCACTGTGCTAAAGAGGAGAGACACTGAGCTGGAGCAGATCTCACACACTGAGGAACATCTCCACCTCCTACAGGTCAGTGTTCCTCTCTCTGCTCACTGGCAATGCAGAACATCACAGAACAACACTCACCATGCTGAGGGATTTCTCCTCTCTCCTGCTCTACTGTAGATTTACTCCTCCATGTGCAGCCCTCCACACACCAAGAACTGGACTGAGATCAGTATTAACACTGATCTGAGTGGGGACACTGTGAGGACAACTCTGTCTAAGCTTCAGCAGACTCTGAATGAGAAACTCACTAAAATACTTGATGACAAGTTAAAGGAAACAGGTGAGAAATTATGTGAGAAATACGTCTCTAACAATAGACTGTTTTATATAATATTTAAGTAAACAAATAAAAAAAAACAATAAATGATCTGAAATCTAATAAAAGTGATCTTTTGTTGTTATTAGTTTCCACAGAACTGAAGAGGATTCAGCAGTATGCAGGTACAGTGAGGTTTCTGATTTCCTCTCATATTAAAATGTACATATCATCATTACTCCACTGCATCATCAGACTTATTCTCACCTGTAGGTCTCTCCAGATAAAAGCAAGTCTTAAAGTGTCTCTCATTACAGTCCTCACTATAGCTCCTTATTACTGGCATTTTATATGTATGCAGATAAAAAAAGATTTTTTACACAATGCAGTGTCTGTATCATTTACAAATAAGCTTGAGCGTGAAAGTCATGAATGTGTTCTACAAAAATAACATTTTACATTAACATTAAATGACACCCAAGTGTGTTTAATAAAAATATTTTTTGGGATCAGTTCAGGAAAACATTTAGAAATTCAGGTCTGTGATTTTCACACTTAAACTACAGATGCAGTTTACTGTATAGAGCAGTGGTCATGCTATTGCATTTCTAAACACTGAAAACCATTCACTGATGGTGAATATATTAAAGAAGCATTTTCTCTGTAGCTCAGAATTTCTGTTTGAAGGCTAACTAAAAATAGAGACAATAAAATCCAAAATAAAAGATATTCCCATGTCTGCTAGAAGTGTTCAGTGTTGAAGAAATGGCAGAAAATGTTAGCTGACAGCTAAGAGCTGGGTTTCAGGATGAGAGTGTGGACGTGAATGACATACTGCAAACTGTTTTGGACATGTTTGACACATGGAGTGATTTTGTTGCAATATTCTGAAGCAATGTTGCCACTTTCCTCTATTTCAAGCATGTAAGGGAGACTTAGAGTGACTACATATAACAGGGATCACACTGACTGGTATGCATCTGCTTGTGTAGTACACACAGGTTTGTATTAGAAATCAATTATGTCAACTACGTAAATACGTCTATGTGCGTGGAGTGCGTCAAGGCTCTGTGATGTTTTCGCGTGGTGAAAACGATGCTGCACCACAGAGAAGTATAAAATTAGCTTACATAATAACTTATCGAAGTATAATAATTATCTTATTTTTTATTTATTATAAAAAATAAAAACGTTATATGTACTGTATTAGACTAATCGAGACTTGTCACAGCACAGCACCAACATATTGTTGCTCGTTTGTTGGTTTAATTTTATCTATTGTAAGTTGCTTTGGATGAAAGCATCCGTCTACAAAATGATTATGTAAATGTCATGTGAATGTAATTCTGTCCGATCTGCTCCCTTACTGGTGAACATGGCCGTGATTTTGAAACATTTTGCTGCGTCTTTGGCCAGTGCTTTTCTCCTTTTTATATGTTCCCTCTCTGCTCTTCCTTTTTGTTTGCGCTCCATTTTTTGCGTGATTGTCGAAGACATTCGACAATTGGGAATATTCTAACAAAATAATTTAAGATCATGGTGCAAAAATGAGTACACGAATGAATGTGTTATGAGAAAACATAAAATAAAATTCGCCAGGAACAGGAATTCACCAGCAGTTGAGTCTAATCAATCATTACACAGGTGACCACAGGATAACTGATGATAAAGAGGTATTTAAGAGACAATTTAATGCTGACAAAATGACACCACATGTTCCGATGGTTTATTTTTTATTTCTGCCACTCATTTCAGTTGTTTCTGTAGGAGGCCATAAAAATATTAGATTTAGAATTGATACATTGAATTTGTTGTATGTTGTAATAATTTTTGCACCTCACATGAATTAAATCTATTGTTTTTCTTATCCTAAAGATGTTAGGTGACCATGCTCTTATGGTAATAAAAAATAAATGTTTAATAAAACTGCTTTGTAAAAATGCAGTAAATTGGTCTCATATTCATTGAGAAATGGATAAAAATATTCATTTATGCTCATTTACATGTACATTCAAAAATACTCATTTATGCTGAGCACTGTATATGGCTGGAATAAAATTCTAGGTTTGTTGAAAATGATTTTTTATGTGGTGTCATAATTAAACTTAATGTTGATATGGTGCACTTATTAACAAGAACATTTCAAACTGCACTTCGTCACAAAGTTGCTGACCCTCTGCTATAGAGACTATTACTGTACTATTTTGTCCATCAGGATCAAGTTTTTCCTCAAATGTTTTTCTCTCATGTTCTGTGACTCTTTCTTTGTATTTCCTGAAAAACAAAAATTCTAAACACAAATATATCACTAAGAAGGAAAACATTTTATATTTTTCATCTCTGATAAACTTCTACCATAAACTGTACACATTTTTTCCTTTTTCAATTGATTATATTATATGCATGGCACATCAACAGTGGCTGTTGCACTGTCATTCTTATGTAGTGTGATTGTTCTTCCTGAAAAACAAAAATTCATGTAGTGTAATTTGTATTTCCTGAAAAACAAAAATTACAAACACAATATATCATCATTAAGAATGAAAAAATTTTATATTTTTAATTTTTGACAGACTTTTACCATTTTACAAGTTTTAACACTTTACAAGTTTTATTTCTTTTTTAATCGATATTCTTAAAAATGTTTCATTATTTAATCTTCTACAAATCCTCTTATAAATCCTAATGAATATGATCCACTGGATGATGATTTACCTGCATACGCATATCACACACTGTGTGTTTCTCTTAGTGAATGTGACTCTGGATCCTGATACAGCTCATCCATATCTCATCCTGTCTGCTGATGGAAAACAAGTGACAGATGGAGACACACGACAGAAACTTCCTGATACACCACAGAGGTTTGATGCGTGTCCATGTGTTCTGGGAAAGCAGAGTTTCTACTCGGGGAAATTTTATTATGAGGTGCAGGTCAGAAGGAAAACGAAGTGGACTGTTGGAGTGGTCAGAGAGAACATTAACAGGAAGGGGGACATTACACTGAAACCTCAGAATGGATTCTGGACTGTGGATCTGTGGAATGAGAATGAGTATTTTGCTCGTGCTGGTCCCTCTGTCCCTCTCACACTGAGAGAGAAGGTGGAGGTGGTGGGAGTGTTTGTGGATTATGAGGAGGGTCTGGTCTCCTTTTATGATGTGAAGTCCAGATCTCATATCTACTCTTTCACTGGTCAGTCTTTCACTGAGAAACTCTATCCATACTTCAGTCCTGGTTTAAATAATGGAGGTAAAAATTCAGCACCATTGATCATCTCTCCTGTATTTAAGACTGAATGAATTTTCACAAATTTAAAGATCTATTAAATGGTAATGAAAGAAATATCTGGTTCATATTAAAAATACATATTCCATTTTAAAGTGCTGTACAGATTATTTTAATACTAGGTCTTTTGAGGGGGCACAGTGAAAAAAATCATATAGTCTGTTTTTTATGAATATTACAAATCAAATGTTAAAAAAATTGATTACAGAGTTTTTTACTGCAGAATTTAATCAGTCTGAATGTTTGAACTGTACAAAAAATTCAGCTAATTCAATTAACCAACCGGAAATATACATTTTATTTACATTTTCTGTTTGAAAATCCAGTTAGATATTCTTTCATAAACATTTCAACATTCCCGTGGTTTTATTCTTTCATAAGCTTTTTTTTTTTTTTTACTTTTCTTAAGAGATACAATTAAAACTATTTAATTATTTAATCTTCTATAAATCTAATCAATCCTATTGAATATGATCCACTGAATGATGATTTAATACATTTTGTTACTCGCATACTCTATTTAATAATGAATGAATTTCTACCTCACAAATGTAATCATCTATTAAATGGTGAGATTGAAATGTTTGTAATCTCAATAAGACTTCTTATAAACTTCTATTTCTCATAAATTTTAGAAATAGATACTGTATGCTAAAACATTGCTTAAATGTTTGCAAAATATATGTAAAAAGTAGGACATTTAACTTGACATCAATTGTTATTAAACTGTTATGCTAATCTTACAGTTTTTTCTTCTTTTTGAATGATTTAAACATCTCCTTCGGTCAAAATTCAACATATTGGTTCCATATCACTTTTTCAACCGCAATTGATGTTGAAACAATGGTGAGATTTATGTCAGTGAATCAATGTCATGAAGTTCTGTTGGTTCAATATCACTTTTGCACACTCATTTATTGTTGAAACAATGTAGAGTTAATATTATTGATTCAGCATTACAAAGTGATGTTTTTTCAACATCACTTTTGCATACTCATTTTATGTCTTTCAGTCCTAGTTACAAAAACATCACTGTTATACCTGAAAATAGAATTCTAGGAGCCAGACAGAGCTTTCTCTTTAACTTGATCTTCTGTATCCTCTTATGTTCTGTTGTAGACGGGATTTGGTCTAATAGGAAAGGCATATTGCAGAGAGATCTAGCTAATATATATATATATATTTGTTATTATTCTTTCACCTTGCTCCTTTTTCACTTTTGTTCCTCCCGAAATGAATGCAAAGGCATTTCAAGTGTTACCTGGATTTTCTTTTTTCAAACTTCACTGTTTCACTGTGGGCAGCTCATATTTTTTAACTGCAATAAAGACATTCTTGTCAGGACAGAGGAAATATTTTTGTGTAATATCCAGGAACCTGGCTACATCATGATTGTCATGCAACCCCCACACTTTATAACAGTCTATATTGATTGACTCAAATGGATAGCAAAAGAATTGACTCTTTATTCTAAAACTTTTAAAATAGAACAAAAATCGCTACCCCCTCTACCTCAATGATATTTCGTAAAATAGTAATGTGGCAAGCTATTTGTACACAATTATCTCCTTACACTACAAACAGAGTGTTCTTTTCAATGACAGCTTTTCTGAACTGTTTGTCATGGCTTCATGGCTCCAAGGCTATGGAGCTCTGTCCCATCAAAATAAGTGCACTTATGAGGCTTTGGTGACTCTGGATGTGGTCCTAAATAATTCTTACAAGGAAATACAGAGACATTATCCAAAGGTCCAAATACAGATATGCTTTTTTGTTGTTGTTTTTGTTTGTTTGTTTTTTTGTTTGCTTTGTTTTCTAATTTCTGTTGACTAAATATCTTTTCTGCTTAGGAAAGAAAAAAAAGATTGGTATATTGTGTGTGTGTGTGTGTGTGTGTGTGTGTGTGTGTGTGTGTGTGTGTGTGGGTGTGTGTGTGTGTGGGTGGGTGTGCGCGTGGGTGTGAGTGTGTGCACGTGTGTGTGTGTGTGTTTTAAGGCCTGAAGAAGGAGATTTTGGGGAAGGAGAATGAATTGTCCCTGCTGAATTGTGAAATAGATGAGCTTGGGGATGAAAAGGTAGCTATGAAATACTTTTTGTGTGTGTCATATTTAAAATGTGTAAGCCATTCATGGTTAACTTTGTTTAACTTTATGAGATTTTATGATTTTTTTGTTGGCTGTGTGTAAACGCTGTAACATTATGATAAATAAATAAATGTAAACATATTCACAGTTAGTAGTGAACAACATTTATTTTAGGGAAACTTTTGTTGCAAAATACAAATGAATTTTTCTTTTCACATTCAAAAGCTATATTGTGTGTGTTTTAGAGTCTGCAGCAACAGCAGTTGGATTGTATAGCTGAGCTGGAGCAGGAGGTGATATCTGCAGTGTCTGCGCACCTCCACAACACAAGTGGGCTGCTTCCAACTGACAGATCATGGGATACTGAATAATAATACAACCACACTTTAATTAGTTTTATGTTAATCTGATGGAGTATATTGTATATATTGTCATATTGTATGACTTTTAGATCTTGATTTTAACCTAATGGGAAAAATAAATGTGAACTCATTCTGTAATGAGAAATGATGTATTAGTGTTTGCATCTCAAATGTCAATGTAATTACAGCAACTTTCATTTATTGACAAACTCTTTGCTTTAGTGTGTAAATGGTGTTATTTCTCAAATTATTTCATGTTAATAAGAAAAATTTGAGTATTTCAGTGGTGTAATCACAACCTAGAACCATTAATACATACAGACCAGTCCATATACCATATATAACCCAGCATCTCTGCTCTGGAATTTCTGAAATCAAAAGCCTCTGAGTGGTTGTGTTAACAAGTAGGTGGGGCACAGAGACAGGGCTGATGTTAATTAGGAAGGATAATCATTTGGACAATTTGGATAATTTGAGAAATTATCAAATCATTTCATTCACCTCAGCATTCAGTCCAAGTTCAAGGATCACACATTTCAGAATTAAGTGAGACACCCTACATGTGCACACTCACATCGTAGTGCATTTATAGGAAAGAGTGATTCCTGAAAATGGATTCTGGATTGTTGCTCAGATAAATGAGAATCAGCATAAGGTTTGTGCTGATCCCTCAGTGTTGGTCCTGCTGTCCCCTTCACACTGAGTGAGAAGGTGGAAGTGGTGGGGGTGTTTATGAGGAGGGTCTGGTCTCCTTTTATGATGTATAGTCCAGATCTCATATCTACTCTTTCACTGGTCAGGCTTTCACTGAGAAACTCTATCCATACACCAGTCCTGGCTTTTATGAAGGAGGCAAAAAGCACTACTGATCATCTCACATGTAACTGGGACTGCATAAATGAACACCTCACATACAAATGTAAAAATATCTTCCAAAATATTTTGTTCTGGTCAAAGTTATGACAAACTTTTAAAGTAATGAGAGATTCTTCTTCATTTTTTAAAGAAGATGCATGTGTAGTACATATTGGATAATAGTAAACAAATCACATTTCAATAACAGATAAATCTGTAGTTCGTTATTTAAAGCTTAATTCATAATAATAATATTTGTAATATAAATATTTGTCTCAGAAAGTCAGAATTGAATTTTGTACTGGATTTATGCATGTTTACAACACTCTACAATACAAATATATGTATAAAAATGTAGGCTTATCAAAATTTCTTCATTCACAAAATGAAATATTAAAAGACATTTATCAAACAATTTCAATAATTGCATCTGATTCTACTTTACTGAACAGTTAAACATCATAAACAGTTCCTGATGTTATTCTGATGTGTTTTTTTTTTAACATTTTCTGTATAAGAGACATTGACTGTGACATAAATTACAAATTAAAGGTAAATTATAATCTTTTACTCTCAGTCTTTCTTTCTTGGCTTGATTCTCTGCCCTTCAGTATTAAAAAAAACATTTTCTGATTTTCACTGTCAAATACTTTAAAACATCTAATATTTGTCAAGATCCTTTAAATGAGTAGAGCTTGAGAGCTGTGTATACATGATCCTAAAAGACCAAATTATTTTTTTCTGTCTAGTAGATGACACTTGTCACTTACACCATCTTTCTTGTTTTGACCAAAGCAAAGTAAATACTAGTTTATTGGTGTACTCCTCCATGTTACCACTGATAAATACTGATTTTAATCTGAATCTGTGCATTTGGGTGTCATATTGTGACATTAGGATTAGGAGCTCTGTTACCTGTTCTGTTTTGTTCTACTTTTATTTCAAGTTTAGACTTTACAATTTGTAAGTTTGTAACGTGTTTAATAACGTAATGCTAATCCAAGTGATTTAGTCGATAATTAATATATCAGATATACCTCCACAGCTTCTTTTCTAGCGGTTTATGAGCTCAAATCCCGCCCTCTGATTGGCTGTGTTAAGGAGGCGAGTGAATTAGAATGAATATAAAGAAGAGATTCTAGCTCTTCTCGGGGAGTCAGGTCATACGAGCCGACTCTTTCGGTTTCCAAACAGTTAATCTCCCTATCTAGTGCCCTACGAAGTGAACTAATATCGCACTAGCTAATCGAAAGTGAAACGGAATCGGTTGGAAATCACACGTTGAGCACACACTGTCTCTTTTTACAGAATATAACTACAGCACAATTATAAACTTCAAGAGGAGTATAAACATACACAATTCTGACTTTCCACAAAAAGCGAGGCGGAAAATAAAGGTAGGTACTTTAGTGTTCAGTGAAAGAATGAAGTAGTATGTTACATTATGAACCTTGTTAGCTAAGTTGAATGGAAGAATCAGACATTTAAGGCCCAGTGAAGTTTAAATTCGGCAAACAGCTCGCTTATAAACAACTTTTGAGTAACTTTGCTTATAACTGGCTCCTTACTCACCTTTAAAATACCAGGTTTAACAGTTCATACTCAAATGTGTGTGTAATGAACAATTTCTTGATGTGAAGGTTTAACTGGAGCATAAAATGGCAGAAGCTTCATCACCACAACCAAGAAAAGGCAAAAGGAAAAGCACAGATACACCAGATTCTTGTGAGTAACACAAATCATTCAAGAAAATTACTTTGAGATGTGTCCAGTTAAACCACACAAATAAGTATACAGTGGATCTTTTCATAGTGTTAAACCTCAATAATTTAGCATGATGGTGCTTTTTGAAAGATAGAACATTTCTTAGACAAATAGAATAAAAAGGTTCACAGATACAGATTGAGTGCTCTGTGTGTTATTTGTGTGTGTGTGTGTGTGTGTGTGTGTGTGTGTGTGTGTGTGTGTGTGTGTGTAGTTCAGCACAGAAGTCATCAGACACACATTGCTCATTAAGCATAAACATGATCCAATGTTGTTTTTTTTCCCTGAAACCCAGTTCAGTTAGACAGTACATGTGTATAATGTGTAACTTAATACATTTCCTAAAATTATATATTTCCTTCATAATCTATGAAATTTAGTTTCTCGTGACTCCAGAAGTCTCCTGTTTGAAGAGCAGCTGCAGTGTTCGATCTGTCTGGATGTGTTCACTGATCCAGTCACCACTCCATGTGGACACAACTTCTGTAAGAGCTGCATTACACAGTGCTGGGAGAAGAGTCAACACTGTCACTGTCCATTATGTAAAGAAAAATTCACCAAGAGACCTGAACTGAAAATTAATATAACACTGAGAGAGGTTGCAGATCACTTCAAGAAGAAATGTGGTTCTGACAAATCTGAGGTTCTTTGTGATGCCTGCACTGGAGAGAAGCTGAATGCCCTGAAATCCTGTCTGGATTGTTGTGCAACTTTCTGTAAAAATCATTTAGAGCCACATAATCATGTTCCAAGCTTTAAGAAACACAAATTAATAAACCCTGTGGAGAAGATGGAGGACTACATATGCCAGAAACATGAGAAAGCTCTGGAGCTGTTCTGTAGAGATGATCAGATGTGTGTGTGTCAGTTCTGCACTGAGACAAACCACAAGAATCACAACACTGTTCCTATAGAGGAGGAGAGCAGAGAGAGGAAGGTGAGAAACATTGATTGATATCAACTGTTGTCATTCTGATAGATAATGCAAACTAACTTATCCAGTAGTAGATCAGAGGTTAAACATCTGCATGTTATTAGTTTAAATCCTAATACTGTGAAGAAAGTGATGTCAAGCCTTTAACCATTCAATGTGCAATTATACAGTAGGATTGTGCTCTTTCCAATGATTCCCTAAAATAAATACATGTAATCAAACAGAATTAATTGAAATTGTCATACTGTATATGTAAGAAAATTACAAAACATTGAAATCACTTTAAACAAAAATAGATTTGTTTCTTTATATATGGTCTTCTGCTCTGCCCTCAGACTCAGCTGGTGAAAACACAGACAGATGTGCAGCAGATGATTCAGGACCGACTGAAGAAGATAAAAAAGATCAAACACTCAGTAGAGCAAAGCAAAGTGTGTACAAACATGACATGAGTTTATATCTGATCCATTCAGTTTTCTTTTGATTTTGTAGAAATGAATAAACTGCATTAAACATTAGTTCACTATTCAGTGTTATCTGATGGAAGTAAAAATGTGTTCCTCCTTTAGAGAAGCACAGAGAAAGAGAAAGCAGACAGTATTGAAGTCTTCACTGCTCTGATTCGCTCCATTGAGAGAAGTCAGACTGAGCTGCTCGAGGTGATGGAGGAGAAGCAGAAAGCAGCAGAGAGGCAGGCTGAAGGACTCATTAAAGAGCTGGAGCAGGAAATCACTGTGCTAAAGAGGAGAGACACTGAGCTGGAGCAGCTCTCACACACTGAGGAACATCTCCACCTCCTACAGGTCAGTGTTCCTCTCTCTGCTCACTGGCAATGCAGAACATCACAGAACAACACTCACCATGCTGAGGGATTTCTCCTCTCTCCTGCTCTACTGTAGATTTACTCCTCCATGTGCAGCCCTCCACACACCAAGAACTGGACTGAGATCAGTATTAACACTGATCTGAGTGGGGACACTGTGAGGACAGCTCTGTCTCAGCTTCAGCAGAATCTGAATGAGAAACTCACTAAAACACTCGATGACAAGTTAAAGGAAACATGTGAGAAATTATTTTGTATTTTAAATATGAAAAATAAGTCTAATAATAGACTGCCTTATATATTTTGTGCTAATTCCAATTAAAAATAACAATAACTGATCTGAAATCTAATGAAAGTGATGTTTTGTTGTAATTAGTTTCCACAGAACTGAAGAGGATTCAGCAGTATGCAGGTACAGTGAGGTTTCTGATTTCCTCTCATATTAAAATGTACATATTAGCATTACACCACTGCATCATCAGACTTATTTTCATCTGTAGATCTCTCCAGATAAAAGCAAGTCTTAAAGTGTCTCTCATTATCCTCCTCACTATAGCTCCTTATTACTGCCACGCACTAAAGCCCTTAAACCAGGTGTCCCCAACCACCGGGCCACGGACCAATACCGGGCCGTGGATCATTTGGTACCGGGCCGCAAAGAAACAATAAACTTATAATTATATAACTTAAAATGATATGTTTTTTTTAATGCCACTTCCGCCTGCGCCTCACTCCCGCATTCGATGCAGTCGCAGGTTTTTCCATACATCACTAATGCTGAGTTCACACTCCTCGATTTTTAGCCCTGATTTTCACTCGCTGACAGGTTTTGCGAAATCCTGCAGTGTGAAAGGAGTTCTGACTGAAAAATACCTCGGCGATGACCTACAGCCAATGAGAGAGCGAGATACAGGGCAGAGGGCAGTTCAGGGAGGAGTTATAGACCACAATGTCAGCAAGCATGGCTTCAGTTGGAGCACAATATTATAATTTAATAGAGTTTATAGGTTTTTATTAGAAAAAAATGCCTTAAATATAGTTATATCAGAATAAATAAGCTTTACTATTACATCAAACAGAAATAAATCAGAAATGTTTACTTGACCAGCCGCATCAGCAGCAGCACATTGCTAAATTATTCATTGGTTCAATTATGCAGGACGCACAATCCCTGTTCCCCGCACAGACCATTTGGATCGTGAACTTTTTGTGGGGTTCCATGTCCAGTCTCGTGTGAGAACTCTGATCTCACCTGTGATCTTACGTTATCATTTCTCGTGTGTGTTTGTTTTTGAAACGCAATTTATGGACCAGACAGAGTTGTTGGTGATTCTTCCTATTATGAAGTCATGCAGTGTGTAACCTCCTGTCGTTCGATCCAACGTGCAGTGTGAACACCGCAGCGACTGAATGCTCCCCCAGATAGTCATGCAGTGTGAAAACAACAGTGATCCGACCACTTTGGAAATCGTGCAGTGTGAACTCGGCATAAGTCCGCAAGCTAACCAACGCTAAAAAGACCCAAAAACAAATGTCACTAGAGAGCTCCCCCTATCAGTTACCCTCCCAAGCCTGGGCCGTGGAAAAATTGTCCGATATCAAACCGGTCCGTGGTACAAAAAAGGTTGGGGAACCCTGCCTTAAACCCTTTTCTACTTTAGAAAGACTGATCATCTTCTCACGTTTCACAAATAAAATAATGAAGGAAATGTGTATCTGGACAGAGATTAACTTTTTAAAACTGCATGACAAAAGATTGATTTCTTTGCCTATTGATGGTAAATGTAATCTTCATGCTGGCCAAAAAGGTGAGGGTTTTATATTCATGCAGTTAGAAAAGATTTTTTACACCATGCAGTGTCTCTATCATTTATAAATAAGCTTGAGCATAAAAGTCATGAATGTGTTCTACAAAAATAATATTTTTACACTAACATTAAATGACACCCTAAACAAGTGTGTTTAATAAAAAATAATTTTTTAGATCAGTTCATGAAAACATGTAGAAATTGAGGTCTGTTATTTTTACACCTGTATAGAGCAGGGATCAGCAACATTACACACGTGCAGTGTAGTCACACTGGTGGTAAGCCCACTGGAAAAACGCTTTTTAGTTCAAGTGCCGTCTCAGCTGCATGGCACATCAACCAGTGGCTGTTGCACTGTCATTCTTATGTAGTGTGATTGTTCTTCCTGAAAAACAAAAATTCATGTATTGTGATTTGTATTTCCAGAAAAGCAAAAATTACAAACACAATATATCATCACTAAGAATGAAAACATTTTATATTTTTAATTTTTGACAGACTTTTACCATTTTACAAGTTTTATTTCTTTTTTAATCGATATTCCTAAAAATGTTTCATTGTGTAATCTTCTACAAATCCTCTTATAAATCCTAATGAATATGATCCACTGGATGATGATTTAATATTTTTACCTGCATACTCATATCACACACTGTGTGTTTCTCTCAGTGGATGTGACTCTGGATCCTGATACAGCACATCCTAGTCTCATCCTGTCTGCTGATGGAAAACAAGTGACATGTGGAGACACACGACAGAATCTCCCTGATACACCACAGAGGTTTAATGATTGTGTTATGGTTCTGGGAAAGCAGAGTTTCTCCTCAGGGAGATTTTATTATGAAGTGCAGGTCAGAGGGAAAACTGCATGGGATGTTGGAGTGGCCAAAGAGTCCATTAACAGGAAGGGGGAGATTATTCTGACTCCTCAGATTGGATTGTGGACTGTGGATCTGAGGAATGAGAATCAGTACAGTGCTTGTGCTAGTCCCCCTGTCCCCCTCACACTGAGAGAGAAGGTGGAGAAGGTGGGAGTGTTTGTGGATTATGAGGAGGGTCTGGTCTCCTTTTATGATGTGAAGTCTAAATCCCTTATATACTCTTTCACTGGTCAGTCTTTCACTGAGAATCTCTATCCTTTCTTCAGTCCTGGTTTGAATGATAGAGGTAAAAATTCAGTACCACTGATCATCTCTCCTGTATTTAAGACTGAATGAAATTTCACCTTGTCAATTTACTTCTCATTTTCATCTATTAAATGGGATTAAAAGAGAATCATATAAAATATTTAACTTTTTCTGGTTCATTTTAGAAATACAGCTATAGATGAAAAAAACACAATATTAATCTTGTGTTATGATTATTTCAAATAAAATATTAATACAAGTATTTACAGTTCACGCTGAGTTTTACTGCAGAATGTAATTTGATCAATAAAATGTATTACATTCCGCTGTTGATGTCTGTGTAGATAAAATTGAACAAAACTGTATTTTTCCATAAAACTTCATCAAACACAAATACAAACAAATTCATATTTTATTTAGAAATACAAATGACAGGCTGATTCTGTTTTTTTGGAACAGAAATTCCAATTCCATTGTCTACTGCTTATCCGATCTATCATTGGTTTACAGGGAGCCTGTGCCTATCTCAGGCGTCATTGGGCATCAAGGCAGGATACACCCTAGATGGAGTGTGAAACAGAAATGACTAAGTAAATTAATCCTTTAGGGGGAGCTTGGTGGCTTGCACATTTGCCTCACACCTCCAGGGTTGGGGGTTTGATTCCCGCCTCCGCCATGTGTGTGTGGCGTTTGCACGTTCTCCCCGTGCTTTGGGGGTTTCCTCCGGGTACTCCGGTTTCCTTCCCCGGTCCAAAGACATGCATTGTAGGTTGATTGGCATCTCTAAATTGTCTGTAGTGTGTGATTGCATGAGTGAATGAGAGTGTGTGTGTGTGCCCTGCGATAGGTTGGCACTCCATCCAGGGTGTATCCTGCATTGATGCCCAATGACGCCTGAGATAGGCACAGGCTCCCCGTGACCCGAGAGTAGATCGGATAAGCGGTAGACAATGAATGAATGAATGAATGACTGTACCTGTATGTTACTGTTTCCATAGTAAAAGCAAATTCACAAGGTTTGTACTGGGGAAACCTCCCTTACTGCCTCGGGCAGTGGTGGCTCAAGTGGTTAAGGCTCTGGGTCGTTGATCGGAGGATCGGGGTTCAAGCCCCAGTACCACCAAGCTCCACTGTTGGGCAATTGAGCAAGGCCCTTAACCCTCTCTGCTCCAAGGGTGCTGTATCATAGCTACCCCTGTGCTCTGACCCCAACTTCCTCAGCTGGGATATGCGAAGAAAAGAATTCCACTATGCTGTAATGTATGTGTGGCGATAATAAAGGCTTCATGCTTACTCGAGCAACAACACTGCTTTCATCACCGCTCTGTTCGTTCAGAGGCCCACACACGTTTCCCACGGTATCCATTCAAGCTGTAAAAAATATCAGACCCTGTCTTTTGTTCTTTCAATTCTCCGCAAAATAAGAAATCCTCAACGATGTCAGTGGAGTCAACATACCTGACATAAGTCAGTAACTGCGCACTTTATGCAACATCACGAGCAAATGCAACACTAATTCGGATTTATTCACTTGTTTGTTCACATATATCAGAAGACATTTCCTCAATACACCGTTGTACTGTTTTATCAGAAAGTGGAATTTTAGAGATCTTTCCTGCAGCTTCTTTACCCAGAATTTCCTCAACAATGTCTATACAGGCCAGCTGCAGAAGCTCCTCTCCTATGGAAAGGAGGCTCGCAGTGCTTTTTCTGGGATGCTGGCTGTGCATTTGATTTTTTGGAGAAGATGCTCATCTTGTTTAGAAGAAAATATGATCTCTTTGTTGCCGTATGCAAAATGTTTTGTTGTGAGGTGCAATTTAATATTTGGGGGTTTCATGCTAGCACTTAAAACCAAAATCAGGGTAGGGCTGGTCATATTTTCTGGTCATAATTTTGTTGTTTTTACTTGATCTGAAGACTTCTCACAGGTCCATATTGAATGCTGCAGTAGTGTATTGTACATTACTGACGCAGACACGTGACACTTCAACACAAAATGAATCAGACAATTTATTCAGTGAGTCATTCAATGAATGCTATGTTGATTCAGACTCGTGTGTGTGTGTGTGTGTGTGTGTGTGTGTGTGTGTGTGTGTGTGTGAATTTAAATGATTCCTTTGGAAAAATAACACTCTCTTAAGAGTCATTCACCATAACGTAAATTTAGCTGCAGCCAAGTGACTTTGTAGGACCCACATTTTTTCACATTTTGAAACCCCTGGACTAGAGTATGAAACATGATAATCCTTTCCTCACACCGCTCGTTACGAAGGAAGCTTGTGTAAGTCATTTAGTTCATAGTTAATAAACACGTTTCCTGCCCCCATTGAAAGCATGTGTGGTGAAAGGCTACGTTTC
This sequence comes from Hemibagrus guttatus, assembly GCA_033459395.1. Taxonomy (NCBI): domain Eukaryota; kingdom Metazoa; phylum Chordata; class Actinopteri; order Siluriformes; family Bagridae; genus Hemibagrus; species Hemibagrus guttatus. Next base: position 15,675,168 of record JAUCMX010000005.1, on the reverse strand, counting down.
CACTGGGGTGTTTTGAGTGAAGGTGAGTGAGTGTTTTCAGTTAATTCCTACTGAAGCCACAAAGCTTTTTGTCAGTCAAGTTATGTGTATTGTAATTTCACATGCTCATCAGTAACATCAGCTCATGGCAACATGAACTACAATGAACCCAGTACATTCAAACAATATTTTCACAGTCACCTGAGTTATAATCAAGCAAACTTGTTCCCCTCCATAACCACACCTTCATAAACAGACTTGGGACATTCAGCCAATTAAAGTAATGCTCAGTGTGACCTAACCTGCTATTCTGCATTGCTGCCTAGTTTTTGAGTTTGGCATTTGATTTCTTAATAAAGATCATTCACAGTTCATACTAATTCTTGCTAATGAGGAAAATTAGAGGGGAAAAGTTCCTCTCTTGTGCTGGTTTAGGCAAAAGAAAATTATTAGGAAATATGGGTCTTGATATTCACTATATGAGTTTGTTTACAATATGTACAAGAATACATAGAATCCAGTCCATATACCCAATATAACCCAACACATAACCATAAAGCCCTTCTCTGGAATATCTGCCGACCCACTGATTGGTCATGTTAACAAGCAGGTGGGACACAGAGGTAGAGTTGATGTTATCCAGGAAGGATAATCATGTGGCCAGCTGTTCACCTGCAGTAGAATGATGACTGATAAATGATCAGATCATTTCATTCAGCTCATCATTCAGTCCAAGTTCAAGGATCACACATTTCAGAATAAAGGGAGAAACCTACATACCCTACATGTGTAGGGTGGATTTGTGGATTATGAAGAGGGTCTGATCGCTTTTTATGATGTATAGTCCAGATCTTATATCTACACTTTCACTGCAAAACTCATATCCATACATCAGTCCTGGATTTCATGAAGGAGGTAAAAACACTACCACTACTGATCACCCCACCTGTAACTGGGACTGAATAAATGAACACCACACATAAAAATGTTGTATTCATAATGAAGTATAAAATGGGCTGTACAAAAACATTTTGTTCTGGTCTGAGGTATGACAAAGGTTTAATGTAATGAGAGATTCTTCTTCATTTTTTAAGACGATGCATGTGCAGTACATATTGAATGATAGTAAACAAATCTGGAGTAAATTATTTAGAGCTTAATTAACAGCATTTTTGTATCAGAAAGTTTTGTACTGGAATTACACATCTCTACAATACTCTACAATACAAATATCTGTATAAAATGTAGCCTACTCAAAATTTCTTTATTCATAAAATCAGATAGATCTGAATTAATAGACATTCATCAAATATTTATAATAATATGGTTATTTTGAATGCTTCTGATTCTACTTTACTGAATAGAGAAACATCATACACAGTGCCTGATGTTATTCTGATGTGGTTTTAAATCCTTTTTTTGACATTTAATTGTATAAGAGACACTGACTGTTACATAAATTACAAATTAAAGATAATAATAAAATAATCTTTTTTCTCTCGGTCTGTATTTCTTTGTTTGATTCTCTGCCCTTCAGTATTAAAGAAAAGTTTTTACTGATTTTCACTGTTTTTGAAATACTTAATTTTTGAATAAAATTTTGAAATACTTAATTTTTTTTAAATAAAGCAAGTAATGAGATCTTGCATCTAATATCTGTCAAGATTTTCTTAAAGGGTAGAGTTTGAGAGCTGTGTATATATGATTGTAAAAAACGAATGTATTTTTTATGTCTAGTAGATGACACTTGTCACTTTCACCCTCTTTCTTGTTTTGGCCACAGCAAAGTAAATATTAGTTTATTGGTATACTCCTCATGTTACCACTGCTAAATGCTGATTTTAATCTGAATCTGTGCATTTGGGTTTCACGTTAGGATTAGGAGCCCTCTGATTGGTTGTGTTAAGGAGGACTGATTGGTTGTGACATGGAGACTTATATTTATTATGAATAATCACGTGACCAGCAACTCTCCCGCAGCTCTTCAGAGATTCCAGTTCTTTTTTCGGTGAGTCGGATCATTTGGTTCAGCTCACAAACAAGAGCCGATTCTAAGATTCTTGAAATAAATGAATAACAAATGAAGATGATTCTATTTTGCATGTTATAAAATCTGTTCAAAATAATTAAAATAAAATAAATAAATCAGCCAGGCACTAAAATCGTAAGAGCTCAAAAGACTCGTTCACCAACGACACAACATTTACGGCACACCTGCAGCAAAAGTAATAAAGTGACAAAGGACGACGAGTACATAAATTAATTAATTAATTAATTAATTAATTTTAAAAAACATATTTTTTCGTTGTTATTTACAGATTTAGACATTAATCTCATAAATAGCCTAATAAATAAACCTGTTGCAGGTAGAAAATAACCACAGTTATTTATTTAACGCATGTAATGTACCAGCAACGCTGATTTATGTAATCACACGTTTGGTCTATTCTACACAAAATACACTGTGATAAAATGAGGGATCACTTTGTTCCTTTGTGAATCTAGTCCATTATGAAGTGAACAAGGAAGTAATATCACAGAAGCAAACTGAAAGTGAAAGGAGACGGCTGGAAAACATACGTCGATGTTAAAATCTCTTTTACAGAAGAATACAGCACTACAGAACGAGAGGAGTGTAAACACAAACAATTCTGACTTTCCACAAAAAGAGAGGCGGAAATAGAGGTAGGTACTTTAGTTTTCAGTGAAAGAAATAAGTGGTATTTTATGTTACATGGTGAACCTTGTTAGCTACATTGAATAAACAGAATTAGAAATTTAAGGCCAGTGAAGTTTAAATTGTAAACAACTTTTCAATGTCCTTGCCTATGATTGGCTCCTTACTCACCTTTAAAAGAACAGGTTTCCCAGCTCACGTAAATGTGTGTGTAGTGAACAATTTCTTGATGTAAAGGTTTAACTGGAGCATAAAATGGCAGAAACTTCAACACAACCAAGAAAAGGCAAAAGGAAAAGCACAGATACACCAGATTCTTGTAAGTAAATCATACATGAAAATCAATTTGAAATGTGTCCATTTAAACCAGTCATTTAAGTATACAGTGGATCTTTTCATAGTGTTAAAGAAAAACACGATAATCTAGCATGATGGTTCAGCACAGAAGTTGTCAGACACACACTGCTCATTAAGCATAAACATGCTCCAATGTTTTGTTTTGTTTTGTTTTGTTTTTTTCCCTGAAACACAGTTCAGTTATACAGTTCATGTGTATAATGTGTAACTTAATACATTTTCTAAAATTCCTAAATTTCCTTCATAATCTATGAAATTTAGTTTCACGTGACTCCATCAGTTTCCTGTCTGAAGAGCAGCTGCTGTGTTCGATCTGTCTGGATGTGTTCACTGATCCTGTCACCACTCCATGTGGACACAACTTCTGTAAGAGCTGCCTTACACAGTGCTGGGAGAATAGTCAACACTGTCACTGTCCATTATGTAAAGAGAAATTCACCAAGAAACCTGAACTGAAGATTAACACAACATTGCGAGAAGTTGCAGATCACTTCAAGAAGAAATGTGGTTCTGACAAACCTGAGGTTCTTTGTGATGCCTGCACTGGAGAGAAGCTGAAGGCCCTGAAATCCTGTCTGGATTGTTGTGCAACTTTCTGTAAAACTCATTTAGAGCCACATAATCATGCTTCCAAGCTTAAGAAACACAAATTAATAATCCCTGTGGAGAACCTGGAGGACTACATATGCCAGAAACATGAGAGACCTCTGGAACTGTTCTGTAGAGATGATCAGATGTGTGTGTGTCAGTTCTGCACTGAAGGAGATCACAAGAATCACAACACTGTTCCTATAGAGGAGGAGAGCAGAGAGAGGAAGGTGAGAAACACTGATTAACATCAACTGTTGTCATTCTGATAGATAATGCAAACTAACTTATCCAGTAGTAGATCAGAGGTTAAACATCTGCATGTTATTAGTTTAAATCCTAATACTGTGATAAAGTTAATGTCAAACCTTTTACCCCTCAGTTTGCAATTGTATAGTTGGATTGTACTGTTTCACATGAGTCACTAAAATAAATACATGTAATCAAACAGAAATTGAAATTGTCATACTGCATATGTAAGATTAAAATTACAAAGCATTTATATGAAATCACTTTAAACAAAAAAAAAATTTGTTTCTTTATATATTATCTTCTGCTCTGTCCTCAGACTCATCTGATGAAAACACAGCCAGATGTGCAGCAGATAATTCAGGACCGACTGAAGAAGATAAAAAAGATCAAACACTCAGTAGAGCAAAGCAAAGTACAAGCTTGACATGAGTTTATATCTGATCCATTCAGTTTTCTTTTAATTTTGTAGAAATGAACAAACTGCATTAAACATTAGTTCACTATTCAGTGTTATCTGATGGAAGTAAAAATGTGTTCCTCCTTTAGAGAAGCACAGAGAAAGAGAAAGCAGACAGTGTTGAAGTCTTCACTGCTCTGATTCGCTCCATTGAGAGAAGTCAGACTGAGCTGCTCGAGGTGATGGAGGAGAAGCAGAAAGCAGCAGAGAGGCAGGCTGAAGGACTCATTAAAGAGCTGGAGCAGGAAATCACTGTGCTAAAGAGGAGAGACACTGAGCTGGAGCAGCTCTCACACACTGAGGAGCATCTCCACCTCCTACAGGTCAGTGTTCCTCTCTCTGCTCACTGGCAATGCAGAACATCACAGAACAACACTCACCATGCTGAGGGATTTCTCCTCTCTCCTGCTCTACTGTAGATTTACTCCTCCATGTGCAGCCCTCCACACACCAAGAACTGGACTGAGATCAGTATTAACACTGATCTGAGTGGGGACACTGTGAGGACAGCTCTGACTCAGCTTCAGCAGAATCTGAATGAGAAACTCACTAAAACACTCAATGACAAGTTAAAGGAAACGGGTGAGAAATTACGTTGTATTTTAAATATGACAAATAAGTATCCAATAATAGACTGCCTTATATATTTTGTGCAAAATCCAAATAAAAATACCAACAACTGATCTGAAATCTAATGAAAGTGATGTTTTGTTGTAATTAGTTTCCACAGAACTGAAGTGGATTCAGCAGTATGCAGGTACAGTGAGGTTTCTGATTTCCTCTCATATTAAAATGTACATATTAGCATTACACCACTGCATCATCAGACTTATTTTCATTTGTAGATCTCTTTAGATAAAAGAGATATTGTTGTGTCTCTCATTATTCTCCTCACTATAGCTCCTTATTACTAGAAAGACTGATCATCATCTTAAATTTCATTAATAAAGTAATGAAAGAAACATTGCACAAAGATTAACATTATGCTTTTTTAAACTGCATGAAAAAGATTACTTTATTGGTGTATCAATTGTAAATGTAATATTCATTCTGGCCAAAAAGGTAAAAGTTTCATATTCATGCACTTAGAAAAGACTTTTTTACACCATGCAGTGTCTCTCTTTCTTTTATAAATAATATAATTTTGTAAAAAAGAAGGGGTCAGCAACCTTAGGCATGCATGCATCCTAGTCACTGACACACTGGCGGTAAGCACCCTCAAGAGATTTTTTTAACAGTTAAAGCTCTGTCTCAGCTGCATGCCACATATTATTTTATTGCCCATTCCATTGGCTGTTGCACTGTCATTCTTATGTAGTGTGATTGTTCTCCTGCACACATTTCCCACAGAAGATGTAGTGCAGCGGTTCTGGTTCTGTAGAATAGATAATGGCAGCTTAACTAGATAAGAAAGCTAAAGTAAATTTTTGGTCATTGCAGACCTTCTGTACAGAAGGTTTCAGTTTTGACTTTTAGAAAGGCCGTGCTGTTTGTACTTTGTTTTGAAAATGTTGTTTACTGAACATCGAGTGTTAAGCGCCATTTCGAGACAAAACACAAGAAAAGTTTCAAAAATCAGGCAGACAAGGCAAAATTCATCAAACATGCCATATACAGTTATGGGAAGCAAACTCCCTCAAAATATTTGCCACTGTTAAAAATCATGTGACAAAAGCCAGCTATAGCATTGCTCACTGCATTGCTAAATGCGGAAAACCATTCACTGATGGTGAATAAATTAAAGAAGCATTTTCTCTGTAGCTCAGAATTTCTGTTTGAAGGCTTAACAAACAAAGAGACAATAAAATCCAGAATAAAAGATATTCCCATGTCTGCTAGAAGTGTTCAGCAAAGTATTGAAGAAATGGCAGAAAATGTTAGCTCACAGCTAAGAGCTGGGTTGCAAGGTGCTGCTTTATTTAGCATTACGCTTGATGAGAGCATGGACATGAATAACATACCACATTTGGCAACCATGGCAAGATAATGTGATTTGACTGTAAGAGAGGAGCTCTGCTTCTTAAAGCCAATGTTTGAAACAACAAAAGTTGAGGACACAGTCAAGGTGTTTACAGAACATTTTGAAGTGTGAGGGATTGACATCAGGTAAAATTTTTACTGAGACAACAGATGGTGCCCTCACCATGGTCGGGAAACCAAGGGGACCGTTAAGATTAATTGAGGAAAAAGTTGGTCACCCTATCATGAAACTCCATTGCATAATACACCAAAAAAAAACAAATATGTCAGATTCATGACTTAATGAGGTTATGGCTACAACGGTAAAGATTTTTAACTTCATAGTTAAGCGATCAACTCTGACACACCAACAGTTCCAGTCCCAGAATTCACAGATGTAATGTGAAATACTAAATGAGAAGGTGCCACCATCACTCCGTGCCCTAGGTCACCGGGACTCTTTCAATGACAGAGAGGCTCTTTCATGATGATGACCCAAAACATTCATCTAAGGTCACTTGTTCATTCCTGAGGAAGTCAAAGTGGATCTGAATTCATTCTTAAAGAATGGAGAAAGACAGATGTAGCTGTATGTTGTTAACTTGTTCATTCAATGTCTAAAAGAATTGGTGCTGTTCTTAAAAATGAAGGAGGCCTTAAAAATATTAGATTTAGTTGAATTTGTTGTAGGGTGTAATAATTTTTGCACCTCACATGAATTAAATATATTTTTCTTCTGATCCTAAAGATGCTAGGTGACCACGCTCTTATGCTAATCTAAATGTTTAATAAAACTGTTTTGTAAAAAAAATAAATTGTAAATAAATTTGTCTGTAAATAAATAGATAAAAAATGTTGAATTTTGAAGGGGGTGTACTCATTTATGTTGAGCAATGTATATGGCTGGAATAAAATTCTAGGTTTGTTGAAAATGATTTTTTATGTGGTGTCATAATTAACCTTAATGTTGATATGGTGCACTTATTAACAAGAACATTTCAAGCTGCACTTCATGTCACAAAGTTTGCTGACCCTCTGGTATAGAGACTATTACTGTACTATTTTGTTCACCAGGATCAAGTTTTCCTTTTCTTTGTTTTTCCTGAAAACCAAAAATTACAAATCACTAAGAAGAAAAGCATTTTATATTTTTTTTATCTTTGACAGGCTTTTACCATAAACTGTGAAAGTTTTCTTCCTATTTTCAAGTGATATTTAATCTTCTACAAATGATCATATAAATCCTAATGAATATGATCCACTGGATGATTTTTACCTGCATACTCATATCACACTTTTTGTTTCTCTCAGTGGATGTGACTCTGGATCCTGATACAGCTCAACCATATCTCATCCTGTCTGCTGATGGAAAACAAGTCATACATGGAGACACACAACAGAATCTCCCTGACACACCACAGAGGTTTAATGATTGTGTTATGGTTTTGGGAAGGCAGAGATTCTCCTCAGGGAGATTTTATTTTGAGGTGCAGGTCAGAGGGAAAACTGCATGGGATGTTGGAGTGGTCAAAGAGTCCATTAACAGGAAGGGGGAGATTACAATGACTCCTCAGAATGGATTGTGGACTGTGGCTCTGAGGAATGAGAATCAGTACAGTGCTTGTCATGATACCCCTGTCCCCCTCACACTGAGAGAGAAGGCGGAGGTGGTGGGGGTGTTTGTGGATTATGAGGAGGGTCTGGTCTCCTTTTATGATGTGAAGTCCAGATCTCATATCTACTCTTTCACTGGTCAGTCTTTCACTGAGAAACTCTATCCATACTTCTGTCCTGGTTTAAATGAAGGAGGTAAAAATTCATCACCACTGATCATCTCTCCTGTCTTTAAAACTGAAGGAATTTTCACCTCACAAATTTAATCATCTATTAAATGGTGAGAATAAAAGCAATATTTTACTTTTTCTGGTTAATTTTAGAAATACAGCTATAGGTGGAAAAACACATAATATTGATTCTACAGTGTGCTTTTATGGTTATTACATATCAGATATTAATACAAGTATTTACAGTTCACACAGTTTTACTGCAGAATTTAATCGAATCAATAAAATGTATTAAGATTAGCTGTTCAACAAATTTCCTCTGTACTTCATTCTTACACACTAGACCACAGAGAGAACTGAGTTACCTGGTACTGGTGGAAAGGAGGTTTTCTCCATATATTATAGTATATTACACTTGATATGGCTTTCAACTACAACAGTGATGATGATAATCTCTGTCTCTTTCTCCATGAACTCTACAAGTTTCATATGCTTTAATAATTCAGAACACAGAAGAAACAGATTTGACTGACTCTCCTGGGTAGTGGTTTCTCCAGAATATTCCAACTGTTTTACAATGAAACTGCTACAGCAATGTTAGTAATATGTCTTGTGTTTTGTCAACTAAAAAAAAAACAACAAAATAAAAAAAGAAACAAACAAAGTGTTTGTGCAAAAGTATTCAAAATAGGACAATAAACTACACATTAATTGTTATGAAACTGTTCTGCTAGTCTCTAATGCCAAATGGATTGTAACTATGTTTGGGGTTTTTTTCTTCTGATTTTTAAATGGTTTAAACATCTCCTTTGTTCAAAATTCAATGTTTTTGGCTAAATTATGCATCTTATGTGAGTCATTTACTTTCAACTTGATAAAGGTGATTGCTAGAATGCCAAAGGTCTGCAAGGCTGCAAATTCTTATTGTAATTGTTATTTCAATTAGACATTGTTTTTTTTTACGTTTTTATCATTTTCTTGGCTGCATCATCTATTTATTGATGCTGAATGTGTGTGTGTGCGTGTGTGCGTGTGTGTGTGTGTGTATGATCAGGATAAAGCTTATAGAAGGTTGGTCAGTGAAACATTTCATCTCTGACATTTCATGTTTTATGTCAAAAATCATCCTGAGGAGATTACACTGATTGGTGTTTCTAGTAAAACACGTAGCATTAATACATTAACTTTTGAAAATTTTACAGGACCAGTCGCCTTGTCGGACAGAGACAGGGTCTCTAACACAAATACTGCTGAAATACTGACACTAAAAAACAAGCTGATTATAACAATGTTGTAAAAATATTGTTAATGATCAGCAATCAACTGAGACCAAAACACAGGGTTAAAGTTTGTTGTGTTTTAACAACAAACTGATTAACAGATTAATCAGATGTGATTTCTTACTGAAAAAAATTAAAAACACAGGAGGAAGTAAATGGCTGAATCTTTATCACAAACAAAAGGCAGCAAAAGGAAGCGCATAGAAGAGGAACATTTGTGTATGTTATACAGCTCATACATTATTTTTGTATTCATCAAATACTGTAAATTGTTATAAATTGTCTTTACTTAAAAAAACATACAAACTCATTGCCTTAAGTAATGTAACTTACTCTAAGTAAGTAGAATTAAAGATGATAAGTTAGAGTATCTTATTTATTCTGATTGACCAAAAACCATTGAAAATTATTAATAACCAGTACAAACAACTTAAACGTTTGTTTATGTAACATGACTGAGTTTTTCCACAAATTGAAATATTAAAATAGCTAAATCATATTTAAATCATGTAACCATAACTAAATATATGGTTTTATTCTCTTATTTCCAGAGTCACTTCATGATATTAAACACATTTTAAACACTTAACTGTGAATTACTCTACAATAACACTTGCAAACAATAGTCTATCAAAAAGCAAAGAATGCATGTGTAAACTGTGCTAATTCCTCCAAAACAATGAATTTAGAACATAATTCATAATTAATTAACTCACATGCATTGTAACATTATATATAAACGTCAGTCTCCTGCAGGTCTACATTCAAAATTCAGCAGAACTGATTCACGGTGATCAGGAAACAGTTTGTACTGAAAATGTGTACTGAACAAAGATCCCTGCAAAAAAGGGGTGCTTTTAGTCATCACTGTTAAGCATTTCAATATAAACATTTAAATGTAAATGGAGTACAGTTTTAATTCTAACTGAAGACCACAAAAAAAAACCCTGGGACTGCAAATAAGAGTCCCAGGGTAGTATTCAGATCAACTTATTTGATGCTGTAAGCTGTTAGTAAACCTTGTTTTCAATAGGTCTACTCAAAGTTTCAACAGGTAGCATCTATATTTTAATTCTCTCTTATAATTAACACAACAATGAATGCAATAGTTAAGAACATGATAGCTCAGTGATAGCTCAATGATAACTCTTTATTGGTCTAACCAAGTAAACTGTTTTTCAGTATTAGTAGTTTGGGTGAAAGGGGCTTGTTTCCCAGTCCAAGCATTACTGTTTGGATTAATCTGAGTGTATTTGCCATGCACTTTGGGTAATCAAAATGTAATGCATGTGTAAACCCAAATTAAAAGGCAAAATGTATGAAGGAAAGCTCTAAAATTATCCATGACAATACCTCCCTCCACGTGTACAATGGCATTACAGATGGGCTGGAGGGGTACTGAACTTGGACCTGGTTGAAGACTGACCATCTTCACTGATCACAGTGAAGACACCAACTGTGATGGATGCTCGGGCCTCTTCTCTTGCTGAATCCTGCAAAGAAGCAGAAATTAGCATGTTTTGTTTGCTACCAACTGGATTTGTTATTCCTATGAACATTAATTTTTGTGTTAGCATTTGCTTACACCTTAATTGACCATTGCTGCTTTTTTAGTGATGCTGATTTGATACTGTGATGGGTGATGATAGTGCACTTAATTGTAGAGTCACCAAAGGTATGTGTTTCAGTGTAGCACCTTGAGGCAATTCATTCATTTCAGTCAAATTACTGGTTCTCCAAATTACAAAGAGGTTCTCCAAATTACTGAGAGGTTCTCCAAATTACTGAGAGGTTCTCCACTGTTCCATGTTTTCGCCATTTGTAGATAATGGCTCTCACTGTGGTTCGCGGCAGTCCCAAAGCTTTAGAAATGACTTTATAACCTTTTCCAGACTGATAGGTTTCTGACCTCAAACTGAAGTGAACTTGGGTTCTGCAGCAGGACAATGATCCAAAACACAACAGCAAGTCCACCTCTGAATGGCTGAAGAAAAACAAAATGAAGACTTTGGAGTGGCCTAGTCAAAGTCCTGACCTCAATCTGATTGAGATGCTGTGGCATGACCTTAAAAAGGTGGTTCATGCTCGAAAACCCTCCAATGTGGCTGAATTACAACAATTCTGCAAAGATGAGTGGGCCAAAATTCCTCCACAGCGCTGTAACAGACTCATTGAAAGTTATCGAAAACGCTTGATTGCAGTTGTTGCTGCTAAGGGTGGCCCAACCAGTTATTAGGCTTAGGGAGCAAACACTTTTTCACACAGGGCCATGTAGTTTTGGATTTTGTTTTCCCTTAATAATAAAAACCTTCATTTAAAAACTGCATGATGTGTTTACTTGTGTTATTTTTGACTAATATTTAAATGTGTTTGATTATCTGAAACATTAAAGTGTGACAAACATGCAAAAAAATAAGAAATCAGGAAGGGGGCCAACACTTTTTCACACCTCTGTAACTCTGTGTCTGTCAGTGATTGACAACTTCCACAGAAGTGTCCAAGACTTAAGAAGGAGGCACATACACCATGATATAGACCAGAAACAATCACAATGTGCAAGATTTTCCCGAAATACAATTACATCGTAAAAAAAACTGTTATGTCAAGATCATGAGAAAATGATTAAATCTTGATCACAAGAAAACAAAAACATACATTTATATGTATTTCATGTAATAAAATACAATATTACATTTTTACTTTCTTGGTTTCTTGTTATTATGACTTAATGTTCTTTGAGTTTGAGTAAATCATTGATCAAAGTAAAGACGAATGTGATCATCCATGTATCACGAAATTACAGTATATGTACACCATTTATAAAAATGTGACTCCAGCAGTCTCCTGTCTAAAGAGCAGCTGCTGTCTGGATGTGTTCACTGATCCAGTCACCACTCCAACAAAACTGTTTCTCCTTAAAACTTCATCAAACACAAATACAATCAAATACATATTTTATTTACAAATAAAATTGCCTGGTTTATTCTGTTCTTTAAAAAGAAATGAATGAATCTGTTTGATGTTTTCCATCACATAACATTCTTATGCAAACTTATTAAAAATTTTTTAAAGGTAGGACGACAGAGGGAACCTCGTTAATATTCATGAGGAAGTTCTACCTGATTGGTCACTGACACGCTTCAGTTCTGACGTTTCATGTTGCTGCACACGACTGTATTATGACTGCTGTGTAAAATCCCCCTGAGGAGATTAAACTGACTAGTGCAAGAAACACAATTAACCAACGAGAAATATACAATTTCTTTTATTTTCTGTTAGGAACACGGTTGGTTTTTTTACTACATTCTCCAAACTGAAATGAAAATTAAAATGTCATTATGTGATAAACGGGTAAATTCTGAGCGGGACAGTAAATCACTGTAACTTTAATCTGTTTGTAGTGAAGTGATATCGAGCTCAGTGAAACATTATTAAAGCAAACCTTCTCTTTTATCAAACTTTATTTCTATGTGGACTGAATGTTTCTACTTTATTTATTAGGATTTATTTTTATTTTGTCCTCTGTTGCCATGGTGATCATAGTGAAACATGAAATGTCAGAGCCGGTGGTGTTCCAGTTATTCAGTTCCCCTGTTTCTGTCACTGTCCTTTTCTCCTATTGCCATGTTGAGTATCTTTTGTGTGTGTGATCAGTGTGTGTTAGTTTTATCATTTTGTGTTTATCAGGGTAAGGTAAATTTCAGGTTGCATGTAAAATCATTTGCAATTAAATACATGATTTACTGTGCATGTTTCATTGACACTACGGAAAAGTGTGTCTTCTTTGTGGGGAGATGGATGGGGTTATCTGGAACCACCCGTTTTAAGGACTGGCTCTTGTAAGAATCCACAGTGAGTGACTGATGCCACCAGTACACTGTATTCAGAGTACAATATCATGAAATGTATTTGTATAAATGATGTCTAACATCATTCAAAGACTAGATTTTTGGATTTGTAAGGTAAGCGAATGTAAATTCATATTTAATCACATGAAGACTCATTGCATAAATAAATGCTAGTGTCTTGCAGTAGTGGTATTTTTTTCTATTAATAAAAATCTCATTGTAATCAAATAGCTGTGGGAGACACACACCTTATGTAAGAAACTGTCAGATTTCCACTGATTTTATTTGTTGAGTTTTCTCTTGCATATTCAGTCTCTATAAAGCGGTGTATGTGGTGATTTTAGACTTTTTGCAGGGTGAGATTTGGAGGTTTCAGGTAGTGACAGATATTGACAGACAATATTGAGCTTAACTGTTCTCAACCAAATTAGACACCAATCAGGTATAACATTATGAGCAGTGAGAGGTGAAGTGAATAACACTGAATATCTCCTCATCATGGCACCTGTTAGTGTGTGGGATATATTAGGCAGCAAGTGAACATTTTGTCCTCAAAGTTGATGTGTTAGAAGCAGGAAAAATGGGCAAACGTAAGGATTTTAGCAAGTTTGACAAGGACCAAATTGTGATGGCTAGACGACTGGATCAGAACATCTCCAAAACTGCAGTTCTTGTGGGGTGTTCCCGGTCTGCAGTGGTCAGTATCTATCAAAAGTGATCCAAGGAAGGAACAGTGGTGAACCGGTGACAGGGTCATGGGTGGCTAATGCTCATCGATGCACGTGGGGAGTGAAGGCTGGCCCGTGTGATCCGATCCAAAAAACGAGCTACTGTTGCGCAAATTGCTGAAGAAGTTAATGCTGGTTCTGAGAGAAAGGTGTCAGAATACACAGTGCATGACGGGTCAGGGCTGTTTTGGCAGCAAAAGGGGGACCAACACAATATTAGGCAGGTGGTCATAATGTTATGCCTTATGTGAATGGGTTGTGATTTTTTTTCTTTTTCTTCTGATACTTAAACAAGCTGTGACGTGTGGGGTCTAGAACCGCGTGTACTGTGACGTCCAAGAAAATCTGAGCGGTCACCGACGACCCGTGACGTCACGGCGCGTGAACTATAAAAGCAGGGCTGCTTGGCTTCCACAGTTCATTTAACATTTGATCTTGAAAAGAAAGAAATGATGGCGCCCGTTTCTTTGCAATTTGATGCTCCAGAAATGTCCTTAGGTTACAAGGCTTTCCTCTACAAGACATCCTTCGAAGGTCTCCACAACGTCTACAGCGTGGGCGGATTTGTGATGATCTGCCTGTTCGCAGCACTAGTCCTTGTGATGCTGTTTAACTTTCTGGCGGACTTCAACTGCAGCTGCAGAAAACCGACTGGTGAGGAAAAGATACGCAAGGTGGCCCCACCGAAGAGGAACCAAACTGTGTATTCCTCAATGCTTCCTCCTCGCCAGGACTTTGTGGTGGACATAATGAACGAGGTTCACACACAGGCGTCTGGTCAGACAGCGACAGAGATGCCAGAGAAGTCACGACGCATCATGAGGAAGAAGCCGCTGAAGATCCGCGCCGGTGATATCCGGAGAATTCACAGAGCTAGAAAGCGTGGAGCGAAGCTACGACGACAGTTGTAAACATGTAAGCAAATACACTTCTGTGCAATAATATACGGAGTCATGGCTTTTTTTTTTTTTTTTTTTTTTACCTTTACGTTATTTTACAAGAGTGTACACACTATAAGGTTGTAGTGAGCTGAACAAACCCTTAAAGATTTACAGTGAATTTAGCTGAAACATTCTAAATGTATGCAAAATATAATATAAACCATTTCTACAGGTGTTATAAACTCTATCTCTAACAAACTTAACGGACTAGTATGTGCTTTATGTCGCTATTTATTGTTCATTTTATTTAAATGTATTTTTGTGTGCTCCTAGGCTGTAAGAAGAAATCCAGCGTGTGTACAGACAACCGAGCTTGAGGTTGAAAAATGTATGAAAAGGTGGTTTCGTCTGGCTGGTGACCGTGAGGGTGGCAGAAAAAGAAGAACACCTTTAATATTCTCATTTATTGCTTGGTTTCTGTAGTATTTGCTGGGTTTTTTTCCCACTATTTATTTTTCATGATGAGATTTTTTCCCCTTTTTACATAATAAAACACTGCTTTGCATTTGGTAGTTTCATTCTGGTTATTATATTACATAATAAAATTAACAGGCAATTTCTTTTATTTTGGGGGGTTCTGGGGAAAGGGGGGATTTTGGCCCGGCTCCCACTTAAATTTATTTTTTGTGGGCCAGGGTTAATGGCTGATTTCTGGTGACATTGTGAAGTTGTGGCTGAGTTTTGGTCTGTTTCCGGTATTAGTCTGGTAGACTTTTGGCAAACCGCATTTGGGCCAGATTTGGGCCGTAATTCCATATGGTATCTGGGCCAAACTTAAAGCCGAAACTCAGCCAGACTCGGCCCAGAGCCAATTTGCTAATCTGGGAAATGTATGCAAAATATAATATAAATCTTTTCTACAGGTGTTATAAGCTTTATCTCTAACAAACTTAACAAACCAATTAATAAGATATAAGTTTAATCAATTTTATTGCCACACAGTGTAATAAAACAAATTCTGATGTACGCTAACACCAAAGATGTTTGTTGTTAGCAGCCAAAAAAACTTTCTTTACTGCTGTAAAGTGCTGTGTTTTCAGGCATGTGTAATTAATTACCTTAAAATATCACACAAATAATATTAAGAAGAACAAATCTGACATTTCATCTAAAAACAAACAGAAATAGAAGTATGAATTCCATGTACAAAAAGTGTTGTCTGTACCTCAGGACCTGGTACACTTTATAACCAAAAGTTTTGGGACACCCCTTTAAATCATTGAATTCAGGTGTTGTTTTTCAGGGGATGGGCTCGGCCCCTTAGTTCCAGTGAAAGGAACTCTTAATGTTTCAGCATACCAAGACATTTTTTGGACAATTTCAAGCTCCCAACTTTGTGGGAACAGTTTGGGGATGGCTCCTTCCTATGACTTAATGGGTCCTGGAACACATTAAATGGACATAGTTGGCCAAATTGCTTTCATCCTTAACAAACCATAAGTATCTGGATCCCAGAAAGGAATTATTTATTTTACAAAATAAAAATATACTGAAACTTTGTTCAATAGCTGTTGTATTTTGCATTTCAAATGGAATATGAACAACAACCAGCAGCGGTTCCTCAAGAAAATCATGTGAAAGGTGACTTGACCAGAAGGAGATTTTTTTTTCTCCCTCACTGCTGGCATTTTCGATCCTCTGTCTCAGTGGGGCAGAAGGCAGGAGGCTAAAATTACGGCTTTGTGGGTGATATTCAGCAGAATGATGAAACACTGCAACCTGCTGGATAAAATGTCCAGCAGAAATCTCCTGCAACATATGTTGTTGTACTGCTCAAACAACATACAGTGAATAGTACCAGGAAAAGTTTTTAAATGATTTAAAAACTATTACATCAACAGCTTTTTATTGATGCTGTGTTAACTTTCACTGCTGTTTCCACTGATTTTGGCATACCCGCAAACTGTGGTGAAAGTTTTTTTTTCACCATGACAATATTGAGCTTAACTGTTCTCAACCAAATTAGCAGCAGCATCAATCATGGACTGTTTTTTTTTTTTTTATATATATATAATATACACTGATCAGGCATAACATTATGAGCAGTGACAGGTGACGTGAAGAACACTGATTCTCTCCTCATCATGTCACCTGTTAGTGGGTGGGATATATTTGGCAGCAAGTGAACATTTTGTCCTCAAAGTTGATGTGTTAGAAGCAGGAAAAATGGGCAAGCGTAAGGATTTAAGGATTAGACGACTGGATCAGTGCATCCCCAAAACTGAAGTTCTTGTGCGGTGTTCCCAGTCTGCAGTGGTCTATATTCTAAATGTATGCAAAATATAATATAAACCATTTCTACAGGTGTTATAAGCTCTATCTCTAACAAACTTAATGAACTAGTATGTGCTTTATGTCTCTATTTATTGTTCATTTTATTTAAAATGTATTTTTGTATGCTCCTATTCACAACCAAAGCAACTTAACTTTCAAAATGTTATATTCAAATATTGAAATTAATAATGTAATGAAACTAACACACAACTATTCACAGTATTAATTTGTATGCAGGCTGAAATTAAAAATGAAATTAATTGAAAAAAAAAACAGATTTTAATGTTAACGTTAAATTGTGTATACTGCTAAATTCCCCCCAAAGTCCTACTATATCTATATTATACGTTATTGAATATTTGTCAACAAAGAAAAAGTAATTATTATTATTTTGCAGTGGAATAATTTATTCTGTTCTACAGTGTTACAGAGAAATAATCATCTCTGTTACAGTAAGAACTGTATGTTCAAATGGAGGCCATATCACCAATTCTGTCATGGCATGGATAAAAGCACATGCATGACCTTGTATGGAAAAATAGTTAACAAATAAATAAAAATTACTGCCATGCACTAAATCCTTAAACATTTTTTCACTTCAGAAAGACTGATCATCTTACATTTCACTAATAAAAAATGCAGGAAGCATGCATGTTTGAGTAAACCTTGTTCTTAAAAAACAGAAAGGAAAAAGAAATTTTTATAAAGAAAAATTATTTGCAGTGTCTCACGTTGAATGTACCAGATATTTATCACTAGAGACACAATAAAATCAATAAATGTTCAGAAGGAAAACATTTTATATCTCCCTTCTTTGATAGGCTTCTACCATATATTTTTTTTCTTTTTTTTTTTGAAGGGATACTTTTAAAAAATATTTCATTATTTAATCTTCTATAAACCTTATAACTCCTAATGAATATGATCCTGTATGATTTATTACTTTCTTCTTCTTCTTCTTCTTCTTCTTCTTCTTTTTCTTATTCTTCTTCTTCTTCTTCTTCTTCTTCTTCTTTTGGCTTTTCCCTTCAGGGGTAGCCACAGTGAATCATCTCTCTCCACCTATCCCTATCTTCTGCATCCTCAACACTTGCACCCACTAGCTTCATATCCTCATTGTATCCTCATATCCTCATTGTATCCTCACATCCTCATTGTATATCCTGAAAGTACCAACATTCAGAGTTCCTATTCTCAGTCCTACACTCTTACCTTTCCTCTCTCTTTCTGTCTGTGCACTCTCCTCCATCCTCTACTTCTTCGACCAACAGTAGCCCAATTTCCACCGGCGCCCTGTAGGTGAACGGTGCCGATGGCGGTCGTTGTTAACCCGGGCCTCGACCGATCCGGTATGAAATTCAGAGTACTGACGATTCGCATGGTTAAATTTGGCAATGTTTTACGCCGGATGCCCTTCCTGATGCAACCCTCTCTATTTATCCGGGCTTGGGACCGGCACAGAAGTCACTGGACTGTGACCCCCATGGCTTGATTGGATGATTTATTACTTTATACCTGCATATTCAGCAACATTGATCATTTCTCCTCTCCTTTAAGAATGAATTCATTTTCACCTCAAATTTAATAATCTATTAAAATGAATTTTCTCATAAAATTTTTAACATAAATATAATTTTCAAATAACAGTTGTTATTGCAGGGATTTTGATAATGCAGGGATTTTAAATCAAAATTGAGAAAGGTTGATTTATTTGGCGAAAAAAGGTTCGTATCAATGTTTTTATCTATAAAACCATTGTTGTACTCTAGAAAATGCTCCTAAAAAAACTTTATTTTGCCAGTTTCTAATTGTAACGTGTCTCGGTGTAGGGGATGAAGGAGAGTCAGGAGCTGGTGATCGTTAGTAGCCTCAGGATAGCCAGTTTAGCAAAGAGAGTCGAAAACACTGGTGCTTATGGATTTCTACATGGTACATTTATTCAAAAAAATAAAACGTTGTCCATACAAAGCAAGCATGTGTGTTACTTCATTCGCTAAATCATACATGACTAGAGTATGAGGCATGATAATCATTTCTTCACATCGCTCGTTACGAAGGAAAGTTCAGAATGGTGGTTCAGCCTTGTAACACATGCATTGGTTGTGGCTCATGTGGTTAAGGCTCTGGGTCATTGACTAAAAGACTGGGGTTCAAGCCCCAACACTGCTAAACTGCCACTGTTGGGCCCTTTAGCAAGCCCCCCCCCCCCCCCCCCCCCAAACCCATCCTGCTCCAGGGACACTGCATCATGGCTGACTCTGTGCTTCGACCCCAACCCCCAAGGATGGGATATGTGAAGAAAGAATTTCACTGTGAAGTAATGCATATGTGACAACATAACTAAATACTCTTTTTCTTCTGTACACAAATTAAATTACACTTTACCATAACAAAAAGTAGTTCCACCTTGTGGCGTCATTTGGCATTACTTTATATCTACGTTACTAAGCTTTTGTCTGTTACATAATGCCAAATGGATCGTTATTTTTATTTTATAATTTATTTTTTCCTGTTTTTTTTCCTGTTTTGTT
>JAUCMX010000005.1:15643013-15650513 GCA_033459395.1 Hemibagrus guttatus | reverse complement strand
CAAGATTGGTCAGAAGCAGGCTCCCTCTTCAATTCAAGTTCCTGTAAATCAGGTTCTGTCACTTCTATCTTGAAAGGTTCCTCAGAGCATTCAAGTAGATCTTCTGTAAAGCGACAAGAAGCTGCTGCTGATGCTGCTGCCAGCCAAGCTGTTCTGGAAGTGTTACAAGAACAAAATAAAGAACAATTGGAAATCCAGCTCCTAGAAGCACAAGTTAAAAAGAAGATGGCTGATCAAGAGGCAGCGGTTGTAAAACGTCGTTTAGAGCGAGAAGCAGAAGAGGTGAAACGAAGAATACAGAGAGAGGAAGAGGAAGCTAAATTCAAAGCTCAATTGGAAGAGGAACATGCAGCTCTACAAAAGACTCTTGAGGAAAAACGGAGAAAGATACAACATTTGGAAGCAGTAAAAGGTCTAAATGCAGCACATGCAAGATTGCAGGTGTACGATCAAGAGAAGGTCGTAGAAGAAGATCAGAAAGATTTCATGAAAATGCCTCCTGTACCACCAGCTGTGACCACCTCTTCAAATGAAAGTACAGCAGATCTTGTAAAGGTGTTGGTAGGTGCTTTAAGTGCTAACAGAATTCCAGTTCCTGAACCTTCTGTATTCAGTGGGGATCCATTGAAATACAATGACTGGAAACTCTCCTTTGAAACATTGATTGACCAGAAGAACATTCAAGATAAGGAGAAGATATACTACCTCCGTAGGTATGTAAGTGGACAAGCTAAGAAAGCACTTGATGGATATTTCCTACTCGGAACGGAATCTGCCTATGTTGCTGCATGGGAGATTTTAGAAGAGAGGTACGGAAACCCATTCACTATTGCAAAATCATACAGAGACAAGCTCCAGGCATGGCCTAAAATGGGATTTAGGGACAGCTTTGAGCTCAGAGAGTTTGTTGATTTCCTGCGTAGTTGTGAGGCTGCCATGGTCCATATCAAGGCATTGGAAATCTTGAATGACTGTAATGAAAACAGGAAGATTCTTTCAAAGTTACCAGATTGGCTAGCGGTGAGATGGAACCGTAAGGTTATTGAAATAGAAGAGGAGAGTAATCAATTTCCCTCTTTCAGCCAATTTGTTAAATTTCTGATAAGAGAAGTGAAAATTGCTTGCAACCCTGTCACATCATTACAGGCACTTAAACTAGGTGAGGTTGAAAAGCCAAAATTCCAAAAACGTCAAAGCTTTGGAGCAAAAACACTGACCACAAGTTCCAATGAAAAGCCTGTCATAACATGCATTTTCTGCCAGAAAACAGGGCATACTTTGCACAAATGCAGGAAACTCATGGAGAAAGCAGTTTCAGACAGGATTAAATTTGTTCAAGTTGAAAAGCTATGCTTTGGTTGTCTCAAGTCTGGTCACTTCTCAAAGAACTGCATCAGTAGGAGTGTTTGTGACACGTGCCATAATATGCATCCAACCTGTCTGCACGAGGAGCGAACCAAAGAAAACCAAAAACTACCACAAGCCAAGCCAAGTGCAAATCAAGAAAGGTATCAAAGACCTCAATTAACACAACATAAAGAAACAACCACAGCTTTTACTTCAAATAGAGTAATACTTAATGAAGCTAACGCACAAACAGCAGCGATAATTCCTGTATGGATTTCATCCATAACTCAACCAGCACAAGAAGTTCTTGTATATGCTCTGTTGGATTCGCAAAGTGACACAACCTTCATTTTGAGTGAAGTAGCGGAAGCATTGGAAGCAAGCAAAGAACAAGTTAAGCTCAAGCTCTCTACTATGACTTCAAGAACCACAGTGGTAAGCTCTCAAAGAGTAAAGAACCTGCAAGTCCGAGGCTTTTATTCTGGTAAAAGGATCTCTTTACCACCAGTTTACACTCAGGAGTTTATTCCAGCCAACAGAACTCACATACCAACTAATGAAACTGCAAAGATTTGGTCTCATCTAGAGCATCTCCAAGACGAGATAGCACCACTGCAGGATTGTGAAGTTGGTCTGCTCATTGGGTACAATTGCTCACAAGCCCTACTTCCAAAAGAAGTAGTTTCTAGCCAAGAACATCAGCCTTATGCACAGCGTACTGACCTTGGATGGAGCATTGTTGGTCACAGGAATCCATATGTAGACTATGGTGACGCTGTCGGAACTAGTCATCGCATAGTAGTAAGGAAAGTGACACCAGATATGGAATTTCCTGTCAATCTCAAAACTGAAGTACACTATGTGAGCCGAATGAAAGTAAAAGAAATTACTCCTTCAGAGATCATAAAGGTCCTTGAATCAGACTTCTCAGAAAAAGCTGAAGAAGATCATCCTGTGTCCCAAGAGGATCTCAAGTTCTTATCAATTCTGAGAGAAAACATCACACATAAGCGCAATGGTCACTATGAAATGCCATTACCATTCAAAAGGGAAAACCCAAAACTTCCTAACAACAAAACTTGTGCAGTACACCGCCTGAAATGTCTTGAAAAGAGATTCAGGAAAGATCAGACTTATTACAAGGATTATGTAAGCTTCATGGATGGCACCATTTCACGTGGTGATGCAGAGAAGGTCCCTGAGGAAGAAAGTGATAACAGTCCAGTATGGTACATTCCACATCATGGAGTATATCATCCACAGAAACCAGGGAAAATACGTGTAGTATTTGATTGTTCTGCCAAGTTTCAGGATACGTCCCTCAATGACCATCTGCTCACAGGCCCTGACTTGACCAATACATTGGTAGGTGTCCTATGCCGTTTCCGAAAAGGTTCCATTGCAGTTATGTGTGACATCGAAAGAATGTTTCACCAGTTTCATGTGAAAAGGGAGGATCAAGATTACCTACGCTTTCTCTGGTGGGAGAATGGCAATTTGGAGACTACACCATCAATCTACAGAATGAGAGTCCACTTGTTTGGAGCTGCCTCGTCTCCCGGTTGTTCAAACTTTGGCTTGAAACATCTGGCATCACAAGGGCATGGTCAGTTCAGCGAAGACACCATACGCTTCATTCAAAGAAATTTCTATGTAGACGATGGTCTGATAAGTGTGCAAACTGAGACAGAAGCTATCAAGCTTATCGAAGAATCAAGGAAACTTTGCTTCACTGGCAGGTTAAGACTCCACAAGTTTGTTTCTAACAGTGAAAGAGTGATGTCAACCATCCCAAAGGAAGAACGTGCCACAGTTAAAGATCGGGATATGGCTTTGAGTTTACCTCAAATGGAGAGAGCTCTTGGTGTTGAGTGGTGTATAACATCTGACTCCTTTAAATTCAGAGTTCAAGTAAAACCCAATCCACTAACAAGGAGGGGTATGCTTTCTACCGTGGCCTCTGTATATGACCCCCTGGGATTCATGGCACCATTTGTTCTGTTGGGGAAACAAATACTTCAGCAAATGTGCAGAGAAAAAGTTGGTTGGGATGAGGAAGTTCCAGAGAACCTAAGACCTCAGTGGGAATCCTGGATCAGAGACTTGCCTAATCTAGCTGAAATAGAAATCAAGAGAGGCTTCTTACCTTTAAATTTTGGCAAGGTCAAAATGTATGAGCTTCACCATTTTGCGGACGCAAGTGTCTCTGGATATGGTGAATGTACTTATCTGCGAGCAATTAACAAGTCCAACAAAGTTCATTGCTGTTTGGTAATGGGAAAATCCAGAGTTTCACCAACCAAAGTTACAACTATACCGAGGCTGGAACTCTCAGCAGCAGTTGTTGCAGTTCAAATCAGCAACATATTTCGGAATGTACTAGAAATTCAAGATCTAAAAGAGTTCTTTTGGACGGATTCTACTGTCGTCCTTGGCTACATAAACAATGACGCCAGACGGTTTCACGTATTCATAGCCAATCGCATTCAGAGAATCAGATCCAGTACAAAGCCTGAACAATGGGCTTATGTTGCCTCTGAGGACAATCCAGCCGATCATGCCTCCCGAGGTTTGTCAGCACAGCAACTTAAGACTTCAAATTGGTTCACAGGACCAAAGTTTCTTTGGCAGCAAGAGCTACCTGACAGAGAATGCAAGGTGGGAGAAATTAAGGAAGATGATCCTGAACTTCGCAAGGCTCTTGTGTGTAACACTAAGGGAAAAGAGAGCAGGTCATTATTGGATCGCCTACAGAAATTCTCTGATTGGTCAAGAGTAGTTAAGGCAGTTGCTAGACTGAAACGCATAATTCAAGAATTCAAAGGTCTGAAGCAAAGAACTAATCAAAGCACAAACCTAGAAGAAAGGAAAGAAGCAGAACTTGTTATCATCAAGCTGGTTCAAAAGGAAGCATTCTCAAATGAGATAAACAGTTTGAAGCTAAAGAAAGAAATCAAGACCAAAGACAGTAGGATGTGCAAGTTAAATCCATTCCTGGATGAAGAAAGTATCCTGAGGGTTGGAGGACGTTTAAGTCAAGCCACGTTACACCTATACGTAAAGCATCCGGCAATACTCCCAAAGTACAGTCACATATCAGCTTTACTTATTAAGCACTTTCATGAAAAGGTACATCATCAAGGATGTGGAATGACAATGAACGAACTGCGAGCTAATGGATGGTGGATCCTGGGATGCAGCACTGTAGTTTCATCACACATCTTTAAATGTGTCAAATGTAGAAAGTATAGAAGACCTACAGAAGAGCAAAGAATGGGTGAATTACCGCAAGACAGAATGGAATCAACTCCACCATTTACTTATGCCGGTATTGACTGTTTTGGTCCAATATATATCAAAGAAGGAAGGAAGGATCTCAAGAGATATGGTCTTTTACTTACCTGTTTGTGTTCAAGGGCCATACATATAGAGATGATTGATGACATGACAACTGACTCATTTATCAATGCTTTGAGAGCATTTATTGCCATAAGAGGAAATGTTCGTCAGTTGAGATGTGATCAAGGAACCAATTTTGTTGGAGCAAGGAGAGAGTTTGCAGAACTCATGAAAGAAATGGATCAAGAAAGAGTGAAGGCTCTAGGATGTGAATTTCTTATGAACCCTCCAGCAGCAAGTCATATGGGTGGTGTCTGGGAGAGACAAATAAGAACCATAAGAAGTGTTCTTACTGCTGTTCTTGACCAGTCAGCACAAAGGCTCAACGGTACCTCTTTAAGGACATTTCTGTATGAGGTTATGGCTATCATTAATAGCAGACCACTCACCACTGAACATTTGAATGACCCATCAGGACCTGAACCTTTAACTCCAAACCACATCCTTACAATGAAGTCCACAATCATTCTGCCCCCACCTGGACAATTTACAAGAGAAGATCTCTATCTTCGAAAGAGGTGGCGCAGAGTACAGTATTTGGCAAATGAATTCTGGACTCGATGGAAGAAAGAATATCTTTTGAATTTACAGCCAAGACAAAAGTGGCACAAGAACAGAAGGAACTTAAAGGTCAATGACATTGTCCTCTTGCAAGATGATCTGGCTCCACGCAACAAATGGAAGTTGGCCAGAATCACAGAAGTCTACCCAGGGTTAGATGGTAGGGTGAGAAAAATAAGGTTACTAGTTAGTGACACCACATTTGACAAAAAAGGGAAACCTACAACTAAAACTGTGTTTCTTGACAGACCTGTACAGAAGGTTGTTACTTTGCTTGAGACAGATTAAGGGGTATACATTTTCTTGAAGTTATAACTTAATCGGTCAACAGGAAAATGTTTTCATTGAAATGTTGAATTGATTACCAGCAACAACCATTGTAATTATAGAAATCTCATGTTAAGGTTTGTGTGATTTGGTGGGAGTGTAAATGCTGCCATTTAAATTGTGTATATAATTTATGTATAACGTTTATTTTGATTTCTAAAATTATCTTTCATAATTGATAATTTAAGTTGTTTGTTATTCATGTGTTTATACATTATTTTAGTCATTATAAGTTGTAGTACCTTTATTTTGAAAGCTCAATCAAGTTAATGCGCAAATGCTGACTTTACGTCAGATTCTTAGCTTCTGCAAGCAAGCGGCAAGCACGAACATTTTGTATGCTCCGATGAAAGTTTATTCTCGTCAAAAAGGACTTGAATACTCATAAAGAAGATTATAAGATTATCTCCCCTTTTGTGCAGCATGCAGCCAACGAGGTATTTGTTTATTTGTCTTCATTTTGTGCCTGTAAAATGACATTATATCTGTTGTGCACATTTTCGTTTTTGTCAAGCTGATTTGTATTGTTATTTATACTGTTTAGTTTTCACGGTGGCATTGAAGGAAAGTCTTCAATTAAACCAGTTAAAAGAGAACCACTTGTGTCTGCGTATGCTTGGAGGGAGTTACATAGTACACATAGGTTTGCATTAGTAATCAATTACGTAAACACGTCAACGTGCGTGGAGTGCCTCAATGCATCATGATAACGACGCTGTATCCCCAAAAGCCCAAACCCGATCATCAAAAGTTTTTTAAACAGAAACTGGTCCTGAGCACAGAGTGAAGCGAACATCTTAAAAGAAAGCATCCTGTAGCTCTCCGAACTCAAAAATGTCAGCAGCGTAAGTATTTATTAAACCAAGTTTTGTGTGAATGTTGCTTGGTGTCAGTGCATGGGAGTAGTGCTGATTTAAACCGAAGACTCAGAGCCTATGCTAACGGCTAGTCAGGCAACACCATTTTTTAGAGCATTTACAAGAAGTTGGTTTATACGCGTGTAGTCTTATAAAACTATTAGTTTTATATCTGTACTTACATCTATAAGTACAAATTGAAGTAGTTTGGATAAAAGATAAAGAAAACACATGACAGATCTTTTTAACTTGGAAGCTGCTGTAGATTGGACAGAGTTAGGAATAAAGCTACGATGCTGCCAAAGTAAAAGCGCTGAATGAATCTATCCTGCTGCACGAAGATGCAGGACGAGTGTGCTGTAGACATTTCTTATTAGTGCAGCTGGTGTTTCCTAGTAAAGTACTGTTTAATATTTCCAATTGCACATGCATATGAATGCCATAAAAATACTATTATTTAATTACATAAAGTTTAATGCAATTTCAGGTCTCTGTTATTAAAATTAATATCACCTTCAATATCAAAGATGTTCCCTTTTTTACAAAAAGAGTCTTTTTCAGTGTTGCTGAGGTCATCAGGGTATGTGCCAGGGGACTTATTAGTAACAATTTACTGATAAATAACACAATCCATGTGAATGAAGAAAATCTGACAATAATAACTGATAAGTCTAGTCAGCAAACCTGTTGTGTTAAATCAATTAACTCGACTCAACAATTAACACACTGCTTATGTGAATTTAAAATGATTTATCGCAAAATATGATTGTTAAATTTTTACATTTTTTAGTTCAAGTTCTCACAAAAATAGCTCATTCAGCTGCTTTGATAAATGTTACTAATAATATAACAGGAGTAGCTCTTCACCAGCTTCATTTTGTCAGCGTAGCTCTCAGAGGAAAAAAGCTTGGAGACTCCTGATCTACGGTCATTACTAGCAGAATGTAGTAAACAATACCTTTCCTAAATAGGCTTACACTGGAATAATCTTAACTTTTGTGATAAATAG
>JAUCMX010000005.1:15599734-15642513 GCA_033459395.1 Hemibagrus guttatus | reverse complement strand
CACATGACCCCTGGTCTGAGACCACAACTTCTTATTTCCATACCTGAACATCTGTTCTGCATGACCTTATTGCCTCTGTTGCACGCATAGAATCAGGAAGAAACTTGTTATTGCAGCAAGACGGTGCCTTTTCTGAGTAACGGCTGGAATCTTTGTTGCAGAGACAAACGTTAATCTTGCAGAAGCACATGGTCGCCTCTTCCCTTTTGTATCTGTATATATACCCATGCCTTGCAACAATAAAATCAGAGATGTCTTAGTAAGCTGAGACTCTAGCCTCTTTATTGAGATATCTCTCCAGGCCTGTCTTTTGCAGATCTTCAGTTGCTGGGTACCTGTGTCTACTGATCTCAAGAGTTGACAACCTCTGAGAAGAACTGATTTATCCTTTTTTTGTTCTAACAAATACCTAGACGATTTGAATTAAATTTCTTGCCAAACTTTCCCAATGTGGAAAATGAAGAAAGTCAAGAATGCACAAGAGTACAGCTTATAGAAGAAATGAAAAAGAGAACCCAAAACATGAGTCTGATTGGTCAGAAGATGGACAGCACATTTGCACTGAGAAGGAAGGAAATCATTCATTCTGAACCTCCTGTTTCTGAGATTGTGGAGAAGTGGCCAGCACTTTTCACTGAAAGCCAGGTTTGTTTACTCCTCTTTACAACCTATTTAATGAATTTCTTATTTTTATGTAAAAAAAAAAAAAACCCACCATTTTTGTGCTTAGATTTTTGCAGAATTCAGTCATATAGCAAAAATCTGAGATCTGAGTTTTATGCTGCATTGGACAAACACTCTATACGTTTGATTGAAATTTTCCGGAAAAATTTTCCGGAAATCAGGGAAGAATTCTTTATGAAATGTTGCGTCAGGTTGATTCAAAGGTTCCTATTATGTAGTTAACTGGTGTCATCTTTGAGTCATAATTTGAATATGATTTTTATCCTCATTCTGTTTTTTCTTGCATAGTTATCTGATGTAACATGTGTGTGCACTGCAGTACTTCACGGTCTTCCAGTCCTCCTGGGGGATAACTCTGAGCAATTTTTCAGGATGTGCTTTGTAAGTAGTGGTGTTGGTGTTTCTGCTTTTTATTTTGTTTCGTTCCCTTAGGGTTGTCACGTTTCCGGCAGACGGAGCAAGATGAACCAGACCCAAACACGGGGATAGACGGCAGACAGGAGTTTATTTTGAAATCATGAACATCCACGAAGACATCACATAAAGACGAGGACTAGCAAAGGAACATAAGCACAGATTATGTTCTAGAACATAAAACAAACACATGGCAAATACAAACAAAACACACACAACAAAACACAACCCTTGCTGAAGGCCCCCTAGTGGTCCTACAGGGGACTCGCCACCTGTAACAAGGGTATGGATGAAGTGTACAGTAAACAGATCTAATTGCAAACAGTGGATCATTGCATATTTTTGAAGTTTACAAAATGCTTTGCAAAAATTATAGCGTTCATTCAAAAATGAAAATGTATTGATTATTTACTCGCCTTTGTGGCAGTGCCATCAGGTGCCATCACAAAAGTTTCTTAAAATAATTGTGACTTGTGCAATAATTTTGTAAAAAAAAGTAAAATATACAACTACCATCAAAATCTGTATATTACTCTTTCTTCTGTGGAACAAAAAAGAAATATCTCGGGGGTTTTGTGTTCATACAATAGAAGTTAGTGAGGTTTAATGTTGTCTGGTTATCTCTGTTCTTCCAAATATTTTGTGTTGTGCCGAAGAAAGTCATACAGGTTTGGAATGACATGAGTTTAAATAAATGATGGAAGAATTTTTAAGTGAACGATCCATTTCTTCTTCTTCTTCTTCTTTCGGCTTTTCCCTTCAGGGGTCGCCACAGCGAATCATCTCTCTCCACCTATCCCTATCTTCTGCATCCTCAACACTTGCACCCACTAGCTTCATATCCTCATTAATTCCATCCATATACCTCCTCTTTGGCCTTCCTCTTTGCCTCCTGCCTGGCAGCTCCATGTCCAACATTCTCCTGCCAATATACTCACTCTCTCTCCTCTGAACATGTCCAAACCATCTTAATCTGGCCTCCCTAACTTTGTCCCCCAAACGTCCAACATGAGCTGTCCCTCTGATGTACTTATTCCTAATCCTGTCCAATCTTGTCACTCCCAAAGAGAACCTCAACATCTTCAGCTCTGCTACCTCTAGCTCTGACTCCTGTCTCTTCCTCAGTGACACTGTCTCTAAACCATACAGCATGGCCGGTCTCACCACTGTCCTGTACACCTTCCCCTTGATTCTCGCTGATATTTTCCTATCACACAGAACTCCCGACACCTTTCTCCAGCCATTCCAACCTGCCTGCACTCGCTTCTTTACCTCTTTCCCACACTCTCCATTACTCTGGACTGTTGACCCCAAGTACTTAAACTCCTGTACCTTCTGCACCTCTTCACCCTGTAACCTTACTGTTCCACTTCCCTCCCTTTCATTCACACACATGTACTCAGTCTTACTACGACTGACTTTCATTCCTCTTCTCTCCAGCGCAAACCTCCACCTCTCCAGGTTTTCCTCCACCTGCTCCCTGCTCTCACTACAGATCACAATGTCATCTGCAAACATCATTGTCCAAGGAGACTCCTGTCTGACCTCCTCTGACAACTGGTCCATCATTATAGCAAACAGGAAGGGGCTCAGAGCCGATCCCTGATGCAGTCCCACCTCCACATTGAACTCCTCTGTCTGACCTACAGCACACCTCACCACTGTCCTGCTCCTCTCATACATGTCCTGCACCACTCTGACATACTTCTCTGCTACTCCTGACTTCCTCATACAGTACCACAGCTCTTCTCTTGGCACCTTGTCATACGCTTTCTCCAAGTCTAGAAACGCACAGTGCAACTCCCTCTGACCATCCCTATACTTCTCCATCAAAATCCTCAGAGCAAAAATTGCATCTGTTGTGCTCTTTCTGGGCATGAAGCCATACTGCTGCTCACAAATTTCCACTACCTTCCTTAACCTAGCTTCCACTACTCTTTCCCATACCTTCATTGTATGGCTCATCAACTTTATCCCCCTATAGTTACTGCAACTCTGCACGTCACCCTTATTCTTAAAGATCGGCACTAACACACTTCTTCTCCATTCCTCAGGCATCCTCTCACTCTCTAAAACCCTGTTGAACAAACTAGCTAAAAATTCCACTGCTGCCTCTACCAGACACTTCCAGACCTCCACCGGGATGTCATCAGGACCGACTGCCTTTCCACTTTTCATCCTCTTCAAAGCCTTCCTGACTTCATCCTTTCTAATCTTATCTACTTTCTGTTCCACAGAGTTCACCCCTTCTACTCTTTTTTCCCTCTCATTTTCCTCATTCATCAGCTCCTCAAAGTACTCCTTCCATCTCCTCTGTACACTCTCCTCACTTGTGAGCACCCTTCCATCTCTATCCTTAATAACTCTAACTTGCTGCACATCCTTCCCATCTCGATCCCCCTGCCTAGCTAACCTGTACAAGTCCTTCTCTCCTTCTCTAGTGTCTAACCTAGTGTACAACTCGTCATATGCCTTCTGCTTGGCCTTAGACACCTCCCTCTTCACTCTGCGCTGTAACTCCTTGTATTCCTGTCTATTCTCTTCAGTCCTGTCCATGTCCCACTTCTTCTTGGCTAACCTCTTCCTCTGGATACTATCCTGAACTTCCTCATTCCACCACCAAGTCTCCTTATCTTCTTTCCTCCTTCCAGATGACACACCCAGCACCTTTCTCCCTGTCTCCCTGATCACTTCTGCTGTAGTTTCCCAGTCATCTGGCAGCAATACCTGCCCACCCAGAGCCTGCCTCAACTTCTGTCTAAATTCCTCACAACATTCCTCCTTTTTCAGCTTCCACCACTTGGTTTTCTTCTCTGTCTCTGACCTCTTCGTCTTACAGACCATCAGAGTCATCCTACACACCACCATCCTATGCTGTCTGGCTACACTCTCTCCCACTACCACTTTACAGTCACTGATCTCTTTCAGATTGCCTCTTCTACATAAGATGTAGTCTACCTGTGTGCTCCTACCTCCACTCTTGTAAGTCACTCTATGCTCCTCCCTCTTCTGAAAATACGTGTTAACCACAGCCATGTCCATCCTCTTAGCAAAGTCCACTACCATCTGTCCTTCAAGGTTCCTTTCCTTAACTCCAAACTTGCCCATCACCTCCTCATCACCTGTGTTCCCCTCACCAACATGTCCATTAAAATCCGCTCCTATCACCACTCTCTCACCTGTGGGAATACTCTCCATCACCTCATCTAATTCACTCCAGAATCTCTCTTTCTCCTCCAACTCACAACCTACCTGTGGGGCATAACCACTAACAACATTCAACATCACCCCTTCAATCTCTAACTTCAGACTCATCACCCTGTCTGACACTCTCTTCACCTCCAGAACATTCCTCACAAACTCCTCCTTCAGGACCACACCTACCCCATTTCTCTTACTATCCACACCATAATAAAACAGCTTGAATCCTGCTCCTATACTACGAGCCTTGCTACCCTTCCACCTGGTCTCCTGTACACACAGTATATCCACCTTCCTTCTCTCCATCATATCAGCCAGCTCTCTACCTTTCCCTGTCATAGTACCAACATACAGAGTTCCTATTCTCAGTCCTACACTCTTACCTTTCCTCTTCTCTCTCTGTCTGTGCACTCTCCTCCCTCCTCTACTTCTTTGACCAACAGTAGCCCAATTTCCACCGGCGCCCTGTAGGTCAACGGCGCCGATGGCGGTCGTTGTTAACCCGGGCCTCGACCGATCCGGTATGAAATTCGTACTGACGATTCGCATGGTTAAATTTGGCAACGTTTTACGCCGGATGCCCTTCCTGACGCAACCCTCTCTATTTATCCGGGCTTGGGACCGGCACAGAAGTCACTGGACTGTGACCCCCATGGCTAGATTGAACGATCCATTTATGTGAAGTTAATAATTCTGAAGAATGTAAAAGTAGACAATGGAACTTGTTTAATATTCCAAGTTTATCTGGAGGCATGAATTTAAATGGACAGTTCACTGAAAATGATAATACACTCTAATGGTGGTTAAATCTACATCTAAAATATGATCTGTTTTGTACATCATATATTCTATCATCTTTCTTTGACAGTCATGATTTTATAGCTTGATTACACTTTGTTGTGCTTCTTGCTTGCACTATATTTCAAGGTAGAGAAATTTTCCTAATTTTTCTCTTTTTAGGATTCCGATGTAGATGCAGACTTCAGTGGAATTGATGTTGGCCTGCTCACAGTTTTGGCTGAAGACATGCCTGCCAGAACTTCAAATGCCCTCAATGTTGACTCATCACGGGCTATAATTCTTGAGGGAAGAATTGTCATGGATGATGTCCCAAACTTGCCACATGCTGTATGTCTCCTCTTCGCTTTAATCTATGCTCTAAATTTAGACTACCCAAAGACAATGAGAAACACTTGATTTTATTCAGAGGGTATTTCTGTCATGGGGAGGTAAGAACCTCAAACCCAAACTCCAAACTTTTAAAAATCAGCTTTTAAGCTAAACTGTTTTTGCTTTTGCATTAAATTCCTCTGTTGCCCATTCAATATTTTTGTTGGCATATTTTGTAATTGCACTAATTTGAAGTGTTCAGTGTCACACTTTTACAAAGGAATCATTTTTTTAAGTTATACCACAAACTTTTCAAAGCAAAACGGCTTTATTTTAGGCTTATTTTGTAACTGCACTAATGTCTAGTGAGCACTGGTTTCCCTTCTTGTTACAATTGACTGTTATGGTTTTATAGTTATAACTTAACCTTTATAAAAGCAAATGTTTATATTTTAGGCATTTTATAATTGCACTAATCTTAATAGGTACTGATTTTACTTCTTGTTATAAATAATTTAGTTATGCATTCTTTATTATAACTGAATCCTTTTCTGTATTGTGCCTATTCAGGAAAAAAGAAAAAGGTAATTTTTTTTACATTGTTATTGATTATGTAAGGTTTCAGTTGACTATTGAGTCAGACAAAGGCATTCAATCAAACATTGTGATGTTCTTAAAAATATGTCTAGCTGTTTATTAAAAAAATAACAGTGGAGGATTTCAGGCTTGTGTTGTGTGCTTTCTAAGTTGTACTTAAAGAAAACTTGTTCTCTTTACTTTAAAAAACTTTGGAAACCGATTGCATGTGGTTTTTTAAGTTGTCATAGCTTAAAATGTATAATTAAATCTGTGTCAAGAGTACTAGTATTTAGAATGTTTACAGTAATACATAAAGCATTGTTAATTACATTGAATTAATCTAGTTGTCTTACTATAATTTTTTATGTAATGTTATTAACCATTAGAGAGTATATTGACTGAAATTGACATATTAAACTTACTTGATATTTACTATTTACTTTACTCAGTAAAGGTTTGTTCTACTTACTTACAGCTGATTAGTAACTTAACTTTAATTGTACTTTTAAGTTTGCTTTGAAAAAATGAGGCAATCAGTTTCCAAAGATTTTTTTAAGTAAACTGAACTAATTAGAATTTACAGTGCAATGACACTTGAGATAGGCACAGGCTTAAATACAGGAGAGATGATCAGTGGTGCTGATTTTTTACCTCCTTCATTTAAATTAGGATTGAAGTATGGATAGAGTTTCTCAGTGAAAGACTGACCAGTGAAAGAGTAGATATGAGATCTGGACTTCACATCATAAAAGGAGACCAGACCCTCCTCATAATCCACAAACACCCCCACCATCTCCACCTTCTCTCTCAGTGTGAGGGGGACAGAGGGATCAGCAAGGGCCTTATACTGATTCTCATTCCTCAGCCAAACAGTCCACAATCCATTCTGAGGACTCAGTGTAATCTTCCCCTTCCTGTTAATGGACTCTTTTGGTCCTTACAATGGACCAACACCAGCAGATGACATTTCACCCCAAATCATCACAGACTGTGGAAACTTAACACTGGACTTCAAGCAACTTGGGCTATGAGCTTCTTGATGCCTTGACCCCAGCCTCAGTCCATTCCTTGTGAAGTTCACTCAAATTCTTGAATGGATTTTGCTTGACAATCCTCATAAGGCTGCGGTTCTCTCGGTTAGTTGTGCATCTTTTTCTTCCACACTTTTTCCTTCCACTCAACTTTCTGTTAACATGCTTGGATATAGCACTCTGTGAACAGCCAGCTTCTTTGGCAATGAATGTTAGTGGCTTACCCTCCTTGTGAAGGGTGTCAATGATTGTCTTCTGGACAACTGTCAGATCAGCAGTCTTCCCCATGATTGTGTAGCCTAGTGAACCAAACTGAGAGACCATTTTGAAGGCTCAGGAAACCTTTGCAGGTCTTTTGAGTTGGTTAGCTGATTGGTATGTCACCATGTTCTAATTTGTTGAGATAGTGAATTGGTGGGTTTTTGTTAAATGTGAGCCAAAATCATCACAATTAAAAGAACCAAAGACTTAAACTACTTCAGTCTGTGTGCATTGAATTTATTTAATACACGAGTTTCACAATTTGAGTTGAATTACTGGAATAAATGAACTTTTCCAAGACATTCTAATTTATTGAGATGCACCTGTACATGAAGACCCTCCTCCTAATCTGAACCTTTAACCAGAGGATAGTGTAACATGACCGAGTCAAGCGTAGATGTGAAGACTTGGAGAGTCAGTTGGAACATAATGTAGCTGCTCTTTTGGAGATAGCAATGGAGATATTTTGAAAACAGCCATATCACCTGGGACAAATTTGTCACAGGGATACAAATCTTACAGGAATGGTTCCCACTTTAAACAGAATGCACTCTTGATGGAAGAACAATTCAGGATTGCTCTTTTCCTGTACATAGATGACTTTGAGGTAACTAACCTCCTATGAACCTACAGAAAGAAGCACAAGCTATGTGAAGTCTATTGGGTAATTGAAAATCTACACCCAAAGTATTGCTCATCTCTTCATTCCATCCAGCTCGCTCTGCTGTGCAAGGTTAACACAATCAAAGAATGTGGTTATGGAGAAATTCTTTGCCCTTTCATTCAGGAGCGTGTTTCTCTTGAGCAACACGGTGTATATACTGAACAGCTAGCAGCCAGCGTAAAAGGCACTGTATTAATTGTCACAGCAGACAATTTAATTGAACTAAGAACTAAAGAAAATCATGACAGACAGTAATCTCAGCAATATGGCGTGAAAGGAAGATGTCCACTTAGTGAAAGTTTGGAACATTTTCATGATGTTGATGGTTTTCCTCCTGACCTTTTGCACGATCTTCTGGAGGGCATTGTTCCAGTTGAATTGGCCTTGTGCACGAAGACACTGATATTCAAGGTATTTCTCACATGAAACCGCGAATCTGGCTATTAAACACTTTCCATACATATTTTCAAACAGTACAAATAAACCTCAACTCATCACAAAGAACTTTTCCTCCAAGTGAAAATTGGACACTTCTCCGACTACTTCCATTACTGATCAGTCATCACATTCCTGAGGGGGATGAAACTTGGGAGGTTTTAATCAACTTAAAATATGTAGTGGAATTGTCAGTGTCTGCAGGATTTACAGAGGAAACTGTGTACTTCCCTGAATGCAAGATTGCAGAATATAGTTATGCATTTCAAAAAGTTTTCCCAAATGACAAATGAGTTTGTATATTTTTTAGGTAAAGTCAATTTATTACAATTTACAGTATTTGATGAATACAAAAATAATGTATGAGCTGTATAACTTACACAAATATTCCTCTTCTATGCACTTCCTTTTGCTGCCTTTTGTTTGTAATGAAGATTAAGCCATTTACTTCCTCCTGTGTTTTTAAGCTTTTCAGTAAGAAATCACATCATTCAGTTCACACATGTATCAGTATGAGGTGTTACTGATTAATCTGTTTGACTCAGTGTGTCTACAGTTTTAAACCTAAGTACCTCACACATTCTGTCACATTTAGTCTTTAAGCATAAAGTATAATTGTGTTTAAACTTCAGTTCAACTTTTGAGCAGTTAATAAAACAACAAACTTTGACCCTGTGTTTCAGTCTCGGTTGATTGCTGATCATTAACAAGATTATCAACAAAGATTTTTTAAAACATTGTTATAATCAGCTTGTTTTTCACTGTTACTATTTCAGCAGTATTTGTGTGAGAAACCCTGTCTCTGTCTGACTTAACATCAGTTAATGTGTGCAGTTTATCCTGATAAATCACACACTAACTAAACTTACTGAAACCTGACTGAAGTACATACCTTTATTTTACTCATCTCTTTTCAGGGAGTAAGAATTGTCAGCATTCATACTTCTTTCAGCCTTAATGAATATCCTGCACTTCATTTAAGAGATTAATTTGAAAACAAGGATTTCTTCTCGAAGAGAGCTAACTGCTTCTCACTTTTACTTCAGTCACTTCCTTGTCCTTGAAAGGACAGTTCAAAATATGATCACAATGCAGTTTGTCTCCACCTCCATAGTGTCTCCTTACAGTCATTTAAACTGCACATGAAATAACAGTAATGTTGAACGCCAGAAACACTAGAAACACCAGACAGTGTAATCTCCACAGGATGACCTTTGACATAAAACATAAAAATGTCAGAGCTGAAATGCTTCTGACCAATCTTCTGTTAGGTTTACACTGATCTCTCTCTCTCTCTCTCTCTCTCTCTCTCTCTCTCTCACCCCCCACACACACACACACACACACACACACACACACACACACACACACACACACACACACACACACACACACACACACACACAGAGCATCAATGTGGTTCAACACAGAAGTGAAGAGTATAAAAGTGTTTCACTTGATGCTCCATCCAAACCCCACACCTCTGAGCAAAGACACCAAAAAGTGATATTACACAGATAAATTACATGCTGGAATTATTTTATTGGTGATGAACAAACAAACAAAAAGATTATTCAAAAAGATTATTCTGATGCTTTTGTTCATCAAATAACTTGCAAACACACTACCTACTTACTGTGTCTGGACTCTGACAACAAAACATTCTGTACTTTACAGCATGTATTTAATTACTAATGTATTTTATATTCATCACCTACCCTAATGAACACAAAATAATAAAACTAACACACACTGAATACACACAAGAGACTCAACATAAGAGAAAATGCCATGAGTTCGCGCATGCGCACTGATGGAGAAACAGGGGCACTGAATCACTGGAACACCGGATCTGACATTTCATGCTGCACTAGGGGTTTAATCACCATGGCAACCGCGGACAAAATAAAAATACATCCTAACAAAAAGAGTAGGAACTTTCAGACTTCATACATGTGGACAAAGTTTTCTCCAAGAGAAAGTTTGCTTTAATAATGTGTCACTGAGCTGGATATCACTTCACTACAAACAGATTAAAGTTACAGTGATTTACTGTCCCGCTCAGAATTTACCCGTTTATCACATAATGACATTTTCATTTCAGTGTGGAGAATGTAGTAAATAAAACCACGGGAATGTTTAAATGTTTATGAAAGAAAATATAGCTGGATTTTCAAACAGAAAATGTAAATAAAATGTACATTTCCGGTTGGTTAATTGTGTTTCTTGCACTAGTCAGTTTAATCTCCTCAGGAGGATTTTACACAGCAGTCAGAAAACAGTCCAGCAACATGAAACGTCAGAGCTGAAGCGTGTCAGTGACCAATCAGGTAGAACTTCCTCATGAATATTAATGAGGCTCCCTCTGATGTCCTACCTTTAAGAATTTGTTTTCTTATGGAAAACATCGTTTCCCCTTTGCACCAGCAGATGGAAGAAAAGACCACACACACAGGATTCATTTATTTATTAATTTCTGATTCTCAGAAGGGAATCAGCCTGACATTTTTTATTCATTCATTCATTGTCTACCGCTTATCCGATCTACTCTCAGGTCACAAGGAGCCTCTCAGGTGTCATTGGGCATCAAGGCAGGATACACCCTGGACGGAGTGCCAACCCATCGCAGGGCACACACACACACTCTCATTCACTCAATCACACACTACAGACAATTTTTAGAGATGCCAATCAACCTACAATGCATGTCTTTGGACTGGGGGAGGAAACCGGAATACCCAGAGGAAACCCCCGAGGCACGGGGAGAACATGCAAACTCCACACACACATGGCAGAGGTGGGAATTGAACCCACAACCCTGGAGGTGTGAGGCAAACAGGCTAGCCACTAAGCCACCATGCCCCCAACGTTTTTTATTTCTAAATAAAATATAGTTTTAAGTGAAAAATACAGTTTTGTTCAGTTTTATCTACACAGACATCAACAGATGAACTTTTTTGTACAGTTCAAACATTTAGACTGCTAAAATTTTGCAGTAAAATGTTTTTTCAACATTTGATTTGTAATATTCATAAAAAACAGACTATATGATTTTTTTCACTGTGCCCCGTCAAAAGACCCGGTATTAAAATAATCTGTACAGAACTTTAAAATGGAATATGTATTTTTAATAAGAACCAGATATTTCTTACATTACCATTTAATAGATCATTAAATTTGTGAAAATTCATTCAGTATTAAATACAGGAGAGATGATCAGTGATGCTGAATTTTTTCCTCCTTCATTTAAACAAGGATTGAAGAAAGGATAGAGATTCTCAGTGAAAGACTGACCAGTGAAAGAGTAGATATGAGATCTGGACTTCACATCATAAAAGGAGACCAGACCCTCCTCATAATCCACAAACACTCCCACCACCACCACCTTCTCTCTCAGTGTGAGGGGGACAGAGGGACCAGCAAGAGCCCAATACTGATTTTCATTCCTCAGCCAAACAGTCCAGAATCCATTCTGAGGATTCAGTGTAATCTTCCCCTTCCTGTTAATGGACTCTTTGACCACTCCAACATCCCATGCAGTTTTCCCTCTGACCTGCACCTCATAATAAAATCTCCCTGAGGAGAAACTCTGCTTTCCCACAACACAGGTAAAATAATTAAACCTCTGTGGTGTATCAGGAAGTTTCTGTCGTGTGTCTCCATGTGTCACTTGTTTTCCATCAGCAGACAGGATGAGTTTGGGATGAGCTGTATCAGGATCCAGAGTCACATCCACTGAGAGAAACACAAGTGTGTGATATGAGTATGCAGGTAAAATATTAAATCATCCAGTGGATCATATTCATTAGGATATTGAAAAGGATTTGTAGAAGATTAAATAATGAAACATTTTTAATATAATCAATTGAAAAAGGAAAAAATGTGTACAGTTTATGGTAGACGTTTATCAAAGATAAAAAATATAAAATGTTTTCCTTCTTAGTGATATATTTGTGTTTAGAATTTTTGTTTTTCAGGAAATACAAATACAATACAAATACAAAGAAAGAGTCACAGAACATGAGAGAAAAACATTTGAGGAAAAACTTGATCCTGATGGACAAAATAGTACAGTAATAGTCTCTATAGCAGAGGGTCAGCAACCTTTGTGACATGAAGTGCAGTTTGAAATGTTCTTGTTAATAAGTGCACCATATCAACATTAAGTTTAATTATGACACCACATAAAAAAATCATTTTCAACAAACCTAGAATTTTATTCCAGCCATATACAGTGCTCAACATAAATGAGTATTTTTGAATGTACATGTAAATGAGCATAAATGAAT
Source organism: Hemibagrus guttatus (assembly GCA_033459395.1). Classification (NCBI taxonomy): domain Eukaryota; kingdom Metazoa; phylum Chordata; class Actinopteri; order Siluriformes; family Bagridae; genus Hemibagrus; species Hemibagrus guttatus. Next base: position 15,629,845 of record JAUCMX010000005.1, on the reverse strand, counting down.
ATTTTTATCCATTTCTCAGTGAATATGAGACCAATGTACTGCATTTTTACAAAGCAGTTTCATTAAACATTTATTTTTATTACCATAAGAGCATGGTCACCTAAAATCTTTAGGATAATAAAAACAAGAGATTTAATTCATGTAGAAGTTGCTTTTGGCTGCTCCCTGTTCGGGGTTGAGGTATTGGCTGGGAATCCAACCCGGGCTTTCCGCATGATAGGCGAGAAACCTACCACTGAGCCACCAATGCCTCAATAGATTTAATTCATGTGAGGTGCAAAAATTATTACAACAAATTCAAATAAATCTAATATTTTTATGGCCTCCTACAGAAACAATTGAAATGAGCGTCATAAATAAAAAAATAAACCATTGGAACATGTGGTGTCATTTTGTCAGCATTATATGGGAGTGAATTTCCTCTCTTAAATACCTCTTTATTGTCAGTTATCCTGTGGTCACCTGTGTAATGATTGATTAGACTGCTGGTGAATTCCTGTTCCTGGCAAATTTTATTTTATGTTTTCTCATAACACATTCATTGCTGTTTACTCATTTTTGCATCAGGATCTTAAATTATTTTGTTAGGATAGTTCCAATTTTGCCTTTGGTACTGACTAATCTCATTTAAAACCAATAAACCCGATTTGTATAAATATCTCACTGTATAGGATCCCATAGAAAGGATTAATTTAAAAGCGAGATTAATGTCAAAAAGGGATTCTGAAGAATATCAAAATCAAATACAGGACTAAGAATGCTGCCATCATCATGAAAACATCCACATCAGAGATATGCAAACCAAAGCTGCAACTATTGATTATTTTCTAATAGACTCATCCGTCAATTTTTTTTTCTATTGTTCAATTAGTCTAACGATGATTTTTTTTCAATAAGTCTATCGATTATTTTCTGGCTAATCATTTTTTGTGAACTCTCCAATAAAGAATAACATAACTTATACCATAAATGTTTTATAATTTTATAGAAGTATATTTTTTATTCATATATTTATTTTACAAATAAAAATGTTCAAACATAAAAAAAAATGTCCTGGAGGGATGTGTGTAACTGTGTGAAATGTGTTAATTATGTCATAAAAGCCCTGACACTCCTTCCTGATTTCTTATTTTTTTGCATGTTTGTCACACCTTAATGTTTCAGATAATCAAACACATTTAAATATTAGTCAAAGATAACACAAGTAAACACATCATGCAGTTTTTAAATGAAGGTTTTTATTATTAAGGGAAAACAAAATCCAAAACTACATGGCCCTGTGTGAAAAAGTATTTGCCCCCTAAGCCTAATAACTGGTTGGGCCACCCTTAGCAGCAACAACTGCAATCAAGCGTTTTCCATAACTTGCAATGAGTCTGTTACAGCACTGTGGAGGAATTTTGGCCCACTCATCTTTGCAGAATTGTTGTAATTCAGCCACATTGGAGGGCTTTCGAGCATGAACCACCTTTTTAAGGTCATGCCACAGCATCTCAATCAGATTGAGGTCAGGACTTTGACTAGGCCACTCCAAAGTCTTCATTTTGTTTTTCTTCAGCCATTCAGAGGTGGACTTGCTGGTGTGTTTTGGATCATTGTCCTGCTGCAGAACCCAAGTTCGCTTCAGCTTGAGGTCACAAACAGATGGCCGGACATTCTCCTTCAGGATTTTTTGGTAGACAGCAGAATTCATGGTTCCATTTATCACAGCAAGTCTTCCAGGTCCTGAAGCAGCAAAACAGCCCCAGACCATCACACTACCACCACTATATTTTATTGTTGGTATGATGTTCTTTTTCTGAAATGCGGCGTTACTTTTACGCCAGACGTAATGGGACACAGACCTTCCAAAAAGTTCAATTTTTGTCTCATCAGTCCACAGTATTTTCCCAAAAGTCTTGGGGTTCATCAAGATGTTTTCTGGCAAAACTGAGACGAGCCTTTATGTTCTTTTTGCTCAGCAGCAGTTTTCATCTTGGAACTCGCCATGCAAACCATTTTTGCCCAGTCTCTTTCTTATGGTGGAGTAATGAACACTCCTTAACTGAGGCAATTGAGGCCTGCAGTTCTTTGGATGTTGTTGTGGGGTCTTTTGTGACCTCCTGGATGAGTTGTCGCTGCGTCTTGGGGTAATTTTGGTCGGCCGGCCACTCCTGGGAAGGTTCTCCACTGTTCCATGTTTTCGTCATTTGTAGATAATGGCTTTCACTGTGGTTCGCGGCAGTCCCAAAGCTTTAGAAATGGCTTTATAACCTTTTCCAGACTGATAGATCTCAATTACTTTCTTTCTCATTTGTTTTTGAATTTCTTTGGATCTCGGCATGAAGATCTTTTGGTCTACTTCACTTTGTCAGGCAGGTCCTATTTAAATGAGTTCTTGATTGCGAACAGGTGTGGCAGTAATCATGCCTGGGTGTGGCTAGAGAAATTGAACTCAGGTGTGATAAACCACAGTTAAGTTATGTTTTAACAGGGCTAGGGGCAAATACTTTTTCACACAGGGCCATGTAGTTTTGGATTTTGTTTTCCCTTAATAATAAAAACCTTCATTTAAAAACTGCATGATGTGTTTACTTGTGTTATCTTTGACTAATATTTAAATGTGTTAAAATGTGACAAACATGCAAAAAAATAAGAAATCAGGAAGGGGGCCAACACTTTTTCACACCACTGTATATAATAACATCTCACCTGGCATCAGACTGTGAGCCCTGGCCTGAATTCTAGCTCTTTAAGCAGTGTGCACGCTACTCTAGATGCAAAGTATTGTTCTCTTGAGACGTACCAAGCCGATTGTCTTTGCCTGTTTTCGGAGAGTTCGTTTTTCAATCAATCAATCAAACTTTATTACAGACTCAAGGTCCAATATTTAAAAACACACGCAGAAAAAAAAACACACAAAGAAGAAAAAAACAAAAAAAAACCATCTAAATGAATGCATTAAAAAATACAATGGTGCCAGTGATTCCACAACATGGACTGATAATGTGTGGTATTAAACTTTATATTTGATAGGCCCATGATAATCTCATTCTCAGAAGCATTAAGCCGGCAGATAAATTTTTACATTAGATTACGTAACCTGGCTTTAAATGTGTTTACTCCCACACTCACAAATATTTAACCCCCACTATGCCATCTAGGTTTCCTTAATAAAATTCTCAATGTATCATTATAAGCTACTTGTAGCCTCTATAAGCTACAAGGACATTATAAGCTACATTTGATAATTTGTCTACAAATGTGCAGTATAGAGTGGTGTACAGTATGCTTTAAACAGTGACGTCTTCACTTTGTCTGAACCCGAGTTAAACTTACATAAAAGAATATTAGCCTGAAAATACAGCATGTGACATTGCTGTTCAATGTCCTCATCATCTGTAATATGCTCAGTAAAAAAATGACCAAGATATTTCACCTTTGCACACACAGCAAGGTCCTTGTCAGACAATTTAAAAACTGGAAAATTTAGACTCTTGTCCTCCTTAGTTCTACAATCATCACAACACTTTTACTATTATTATATAGAACATCATGCTCAAGACCATAAACAGAACATATGGTTAAAAGTTGCTGAAGACCAGCACAACAAGGGCTAAAAACCACAAGATCATCTGCATACATAATGTGGTTCACTAAGCAGTTCCCAATCATACATCCAGTTCTACAAGCATTCAGGCAATTAGATAAGTCATCCATGTAAAAATTAAAAATAACAGGGGACAAAATTCCTCCATGAAACACACCATTGCTAACCCCAAAAGGTGCTATATTGCCCCATTTTACTCGCATCATCTAGTGGGCATACCAATAAGCTAACCCGAATCTAAAAACAATAATTAACTCGATCAAAAGCTTCTGTCTATAGAGTTAATAAAAACATTTGTCCTATCCAGCAAAATTTTCTCTAGAACTTTAGACAGTATACTGGCTACAGCTATGGGCCTATAATTATCTATGCTACCCACCAAACCAGCTTTATCCTTAATAACTGGTACTAACAAAACAGACAACATTGAATCCGGTAACACACCATAAAACATAAAACCACTAAAACATGCAGCTAAAAGGGTGGCTATCCTCTTACTACCATGTTTAAGATGTTCAGCTTAGATATGATCTAGACCACTTGCTTTGTTGTCAGACAATTTGCTTATCGCTTGGCACACCTCATGTGACAATCAATATTGAATCATTATCCTTAACGTTGTCAACAGTGTATAAATCATTTTGCACACAATTAAAAAGAGTACGATAATGCGATCTCCATAAACCTGCAATATTATCTGCTACAGAAACTCCTTCTAAAGTACATGGAAGTGATATCCTGCAATTATTTAAAGTTCCCACTTTCCAAAAATCAATATTATTATTATTTAACAACTTCATGGCCATAGAATCAGCTCTCTTAGGTTTGTTAATTTTTACAAATAAAATGAATAGCATACTTATACCTAGCATTATTAAGTTTCTTATACTCAAGCTCAGGCCCTTCTCTGGGTCTGCCCGCCATAACCCATAATTTAGAAGCTTCCCATGCTTGGTACTCTGCAACATACTTGCTCCATCCAGGCCTAATATTATTTACCTTATTCTTATGTCTAAAATACGACTTACTCATTATACATAAAGCAGACATACCATGATTTATATCTTTACAGTTTACATCACTACACATTGTTGCATCCTTAGGTAGATACATATTACTCAAGGACTTTTCTGGTATCAACATAATAAGCTAAAAGATCCTCCTTTGTAAGTTCTGACCAATCCATTTTTACAGTATTCACATTATTTTCATTGTGTGAAATCACAAAAACAGGTATATAATCAGTTATTACTGTAGCATATAAAATACTCATACCCTTCAAAGAAGCATGTGCATCAGCTGTACAGATACAATGATCTAACCACGATGTAATATTTCAAACCTCAGTTCATATCCCCAATGACATATACATTAGAAGTAGTATTACCTTCAATAAAATAAGTGATAAAAGTTAATTTGTGTAAATACTCATCTTCATTATGATGACATTCATAAGGTGTATATACATTTAGGATAATAACTTCCTTGTCCTGATAAGAAATCTGTATTGCAATATACCAGCTATCACCTAGTCTAACCACCTTTACAAGCAAGTCCAACTTTTTATTCCACAGAAGCCACACCCCCAGGTAACCTACCTCTAATTAAACCCATACTAATATCTATTGTTGATTCACCAGCACCATGAAAATTAATATTGAAAGAATTCAGTTTTGCATCGCTAAAAATGTCTCCTGCAAACATAAAATATCAGAGTACTTTAAAAGTCTGTCAACAACAATATGGCGGGCTATATCCCTATCACTCTGGCCCACCCACAGTCCTCGACAGCTGTATGACACAACCCGAATATCCATGGGGTGCTACTACTGAATGATCATACTACCCAAAGGCACACGCATACCGCCAGCAGCTGGTGCAGTAGACCTGATAACTCGCTCCCTGTGTGGTTCATAATAGCGTCTAACAAATGCCCCTTCAGGCCATAGCTGTGGGCCATACATTTCACCGACCTCATTACATTCAGCAGATACTTTAAATGAACTGTATCTGCTATTTACAGAATCAATCTTCTGACAAGCAATATAACGTACAAGTTTTTCTTTCAAATACTCAAAGTCAAAGCATCTAAATCCAGTGTAAACTTGGAAGCAAAAACACTCAGCAGCTTAGTCTTAACAATTCTGATGCTGCCCATATCTCCAGTGCCAACAATAGACATAACATTACCAGACTTCTTTTTCAGCTTGGGAGTGACAGTAGATGATCTTGATTTAGTAGCAGCATTCTCAAAACTTTGGCGACAAGCCTTTTTCACCACGCAATTCCACTTCAGAGAGTTTGAGGGTGATGTTAATCCACTGACTCCACCTGCTGCATTCAAGTCACAAGTCGTCGCCAATGCGACTCCCTCACCGGTGTCCACATCCAAGGCCTCCACAGGTACAGCCTGCAGTGCCGAGCCCTCCAGACGTGTAGCTACATCCGTCACTCCCGAGACCTCCGGACCAATGCTACGGGCCAAATCTGCAGCTCCAGTACACTCGCTCTGCAATTAACGTCCGCTGCGTTATGTGGAAAATATTTTTATCTAACGCAAAAACAATCTAACACTGGTCCGTTAACACTTTGCTATTATCTGTCTCCAACTCCACATTGACCCGACCGCTCAGTTGAGTGAGACTCTAACTAAAGAAGACGAATCTTGCAGACTGGATGAAGTACAGATACAAGATTTTATTTGCAATCAGCTCTGTTACAAGAATTGAGCTGCTCACGAATGAACATCCCAATAACCTCTGAAATAACGTCCCAAAACATAGTCCTTTTATTAATTTCTCTTATCTTTTCAAACTATTCGAACCAACACCTCTTCGCTGGGAAAGTCCCACCTATTTTCTTTTTGGAACTTTAGGTTCTTTCTGGACACCATTACCTTTTACTTTTTAACTTTTTCGAATACCATTATAATCAAATTTTAGAGATTTATTATATAAAAAAATACGGGTAATTTTCCAGCTTGCTTTCATTAAAAACAACATGCTCTGTATTTTGTTGCTAAATTTTTATTTTATGGTTCTTTTCTATTACATTTTGTACTGGCTGTTCTCTTATGTATTTTTCCTGCATATCTAATCCTAGCTTTATCTCCTGCAACCATTCCTCCATTCGGCATGCTGTGCTTGCGGTCAGGGCCAAGCTCTACTCTTCTCGAGGTACCAATACATCCGTAGATGGACAAGATGTCCCTGGGCACAGCTCCAACCCTTGTCGTGCTAGAATTGACACTTCTATTCAGGTTTCATCTACAGCTGAGAAGGCCTGTCAGACTGACATCATTAACACTGTCACTCACTCCTCTCAGGCTGTTTAGACTTGGTACAAGGTCAACAAACATACCCAAACCTCTCATCCTACATGTCATGTAAAACCCTATATTGTTAAACCCTTAAATAGAGGGTTGGAAACACAAACACAAACACAAACAGGAGTGCATTCAAAACACTCTAAACCATAAAAATGAACTCCCACAGTTAGCTCGAAAATCAGCACTGCATGCTTCATGGAACAAAGCTCAGCAGTCAGCTGCCTCATTCTTCCAAGCAAGCTTGAGACATACATATTATTAAAAGTCACTGGCGGAAGCTCATCTAAATAATGAGAAACAAATGTGTTGAAAATACACCAAGATTTGTTTATCACTTTAAGACAGCTTTTTATATTATTCACATCTTTCTGTGGTCCTTTATGAGAGACATTTCACTACGTAGTTTGTCCCAGCTCCCAATTTGTCCCAGCTTAGAGTCTTAATTTTAACAGCAAGAAAATTGAGAAACTCGTCTTCTACAATAACTTTGCCGTCAACAGTATTATAAATCTCACGTTTCAGTCGAGGGCGTTTAAAGCCAGATGCAGCCGGACTGGTCAAGCAAATGTTTCTGCTTTATTTCTGTTTGATGTAATTGTAACGCTTATTTATACTGATCTAACTATATTTAAGACCTTTTTTCTGATAAAAACAATAAAAACTCTATTAAACTATAATATTGTGCTCCAACCGAAGCCATGCTTGCAGATATTGTGGTTTATAACTCCTCCACGAACTGCCCACTGCCCTGTATCTTGCTCTCTCATTGGCTTTAGGTCATCAAAGATGTATTTTTCAGTCAGAACTCCTTTCACACTGCAGGATTTTGAATCCCCGACAGGTCCAGATCTATTTCAACCTTACTCAGACCGTCACCACGGTCTTATCCTGAATGACGCCATTCTTCCGCCTATCCTTGAGACCTAATAACAATGTCAAATTCAAATTTTTATTTGTCTCATACACAACCATACACAGTACGATATGCAGTGAAATGATTACACGACTGTTGTGACCTCGAAAAGGAAATAAGAAATAGAAGTGAGAAGGAAGAGAGAAATACGGCAAAAAGAAGAATAAATATAAAATATAAAATCTACAATTAAGTTATAGATGTAGATATATAAAAAATATATATAACAGAAACATATCTGTGTCTGTTCCCTACAGGTGTGTGCCACTGCAGCTGATGTTAAGACAGCCCTCACCATACCTCCAAGTCCTCGCCTGATTCTACTTAGTATACAGGTGCATCTCAATATATTAGAATGTCGTGGAAAAGTTCATTTATTTCAGCAATTCAACTCAAATTGTGAAACTCATGTATTAAATAAATTCAGTGCACACAGACTGAAATAGTTTAAGTCTTTGGTTCTTTTAAATGTGATGATTTTGGCTCGCATTTAACTAAAACCAACCAATTCACTATCTCAACAAATTAGAATATGGTGACATGCCAATCAGCTAATCAACTCAAAAGACCTGCAAAGGTTTCCTGAGCCTACAAAATGGTCTCTCAGTTTGGTTCACTAGACTACATAATCATGGGGAAGACTGCTGATCTGACAGTTGTCCAGGAGACAATCATTGACACCCTTCACAAGGAGGGTAAGCCACAAACATTAATTGACAAAGAAGCTGGCTGTTCTCAGAGTGCTGTATCCAAGCATGTTAACAGAAAGTTGAGTGGAAGGAAAAAGTGTGGAAGAAAAAGATGCACAACCAATCGAGAGAACCGCAGCCTTATGAGGATTGTCAAGCAAAGTCCATTCAAGAATTTGAGTGCACTTCACAAGAATGGACTGAGGCTGGGGTCAAGGCATCAAGAGCCACCACACACACACACGTGTCAAGGAATTTGGCTACAGTTATCGTACTCCTCTTGTTAAGCCACTCCTGAACCATAGACAACGTCAGAGGCGTCTTACATGGGCTAAGCGGAAGAAGAACTGGACTGTTGCCCAGTGGTCCAAAGTCCTCTTTTCAGATGAGAGCAAGTTTTGTATTTCATTTGGAAACCAAGGTCCTAGAGTCTGGAGGAAGGGTGGAGAAGCTCATAGCCCAAGTTGTTTGAAGTCCAGTGTTAAGTTTCCACAGTCTGTGATAATTTGGAATGCAATGTCATCTGCTGGTGTTGGTCCATTGTGTTTTTTGAAAACCAAAGTCACTGCACCCGTTTACCAAGAAATTTTGGAGCACTTCATGCTTCCTTCTGCTGACCAGCTTTTTGAAGATGCTGATTTCATTTTCCAGCAGGATTTGGCACCTGCCCACACTGCCAAAAGCACCAAAAGTTGGTTAAATAACCATGGTGTTGGTGTGCTTGATTGGCCAGCAAACTCACCAGACCTGAACCCCATAGAGAATCTATGGGGTATTGTCAAGAGGAAAATGAGAAACAAGAGACCAAAAAATGCAGATGAGCTGAAAGCCACTGTCAAAGAAACCTGGGCTTCCATACCACCTCAGCAGTGCCACAAACTGATCACCTCCATGCCACGCCTAATTGAGGCAGTAATTAAAGCAAAAGGAGCCCCTACCAAGTATTGAGTACATGTACAGTAAATGAACATACTTTCCAGAAGGCCAACAATTCACTAAAAATGTTTTTTTTATTGGTCTTATGAAGTATTCTAATTTGTTGAGATGTGAATTGGTGGGTTTTTGTTAAATGCGAGCCAAAATAATCACAATTAAAAGAACCAAAGACTTAAACTACTGTCTGTGTGCATTGAATTTATTTAATACACGAGAATCACATTTTAAGTTAAATTACTGAAATAAATGAACTTTTCCACGGCATTCTAATTTATTGAGATGCACCTGTATAGTGCTCAGCATAAATGAGTACACACCCTTGCAAAAGATTTTTATCTATTTCTCAGTGAATATTTACTGCATTTTACATAACTGTTTTATTAAACATTTATTTTTATTAGCATAAGAGCGTGGTGACCTAACATCTTTAGGATGAGAGAAATTATACATTCAATTCATGTGAGGTGCAAAAATGATTATACCCTACAACAACACCTTACACCCTGGCCTCCTTCAGAAACAACTGAAATGATCGTCAGAAATAAAAAATAAACCATCAGACCATGTGGTGTCATTTTGTCAGCATTATACAGGAGTGGATTTTCTCTCTGAAATACTTCCTAACTGTCAGTTATCCTGTGGTCACCTGTGTGATGATTGATTAGACTCGTCCGCTGGTGAATTCCTGTTCATTATAATTTTATTTGATGTTTTCTCCTAACACATTCATTGCTGTTTACTCATTTTTGCATCAGGATCTTAAATTATTTTGTTAGGATAGTTCCAATTTTGCCTTTGGTAATGACTAATCTCATTTAAAACTAATAAACCAGATTTGTATAAATATCTCACTGTATAGGATCAAAAAGGGATTCTGAAGAATATAAAAAAAACAAATACAGGACTATTTCCATCATCATGAAAACGTCCAGATCAGAGATATGCAAACTAAAGCTGTGACTAATGATCATTTCCTAATCGATTCATCTGTCAATTATTTATTTTTTCTGTTAATCAATTAGTGTAATGATTTTTTTTTCAATCGGTCTATCGATTATTTTCTGGCTAATCAATTTTTTGTGAACTCTCCAATAAAAAATACATAAATTACACCATAAATGGTTTAACCTTTTATTTACGTTTGTATGAATTTTAGGAAATCTATGAATTATATATAATTATTATATATAGCAGCTGCATTTCTGTCAGAAATTTTACCATGAAATCTATTAACGAAGAGAACGACACTATTTATCACAAAAGTTAAGATTATTCCAGTGTAAGCCTATTTAGGAAAGGTATTGTTTACTACATTCTGCTAGTAATGACCGTAGATCAGGAGTTTCCAAGCTTTTTTCCTCTGAGAGCTACGCTGACAAAATGAAGCTGGTGAAGAGCTACTCCTGTTATATTATTAGTAACATTTATCAAAGCAGCTGAATGAGCTATTTTTGTGAGAACTTGAACTAAAAAATGTAAAAATTTAACAATCATATTTTGCGATAAATCATTTTAAATTCACATAAGCAGTGTGTTAATTCTTGAGTTGAGTTAATTGATTTAACACAACAGGTTTGCTGACTAGACTTATCAGTTATTATTGTCAGATTTTCTTCATTCACATGGATTGTGTTATTTATCAGTAAATTGTTACTAATAAGTCCCCTGGCACATACCCTGATGACCTCAGCAAGACTGAAAAATACTCTTTTTGTAAAAAAGGGAACATCTTTGATATTGAAGGTGATATTAATTTTAATAACAGAGACCTGAAATTGCATTAGACTTTATGTGATTAAATAATAGTATTTTTATGGCATTCATATGCATGTGCAATGGGAAATATTAAACAGTACTTTACTAGGAAACACCAGCTGCACTAATAAGAAATGTCTACAGCACACTCGTCCTGCATCTTCGTGCAGCAGGATAGATTCATTCAGCGCTTTTACTTTGGCAGCATCGTAGCTTTATTCCTAACTCTGTCCAATCTACAGCAGCTTCCAAGTTAAAAAGATCTCTCATGTGTTTTCTTTATCTTTTATCCAAACTACTTCAATTTGTACTTATAGATGTAAGTACAGATATAAAACTAATAGTTTTATAAGACTACACGCGTATAAACCAACTTCTTGTAAATGCTCTAAAAACCGGTGTTGCCTGACTAGCCGTTAGCTTAGGCTCTGAGTCTTCGGTTTAAATCAGCACTACTCCCATGCACTGACACCAAGCAACATTCACACAAAACTTGGTTTAATAAATACTTAGGCTGCTGACATTTTTGAGTTCGGAGAGCTACAGGATGCTTTCTTTTAAGATGTTCGCTTCACTCTGTGCTCAGGACCAGTTTCTGTTTAAAAAACTTTTGATGATCGGGTTTGGGCTTTTGGGGATACAGCGTCGTTATCATGACGTACTCCACGCACGTCGACGTGTTTACGTAATCGATTACTAATGCAAACCTATGTGTATTATATAAATAAAGAGATGCAAACCAGTCAGTGTGATCCCTGTTATATGTAGTCACTTTAAGTCTCCCTTACATGCTAGAAATAGAGGAAAGTGGCAACATCACTTCAGAATATTGCAACAAAATCACTCCATGTGTCAAACATGTCCAAAACAGTTTGCAGTATGTCATTCACGTCCACACTCTCATCCTGAAACCTAGCTCTTAGCTGTGCGCTAACATTTTCTGCCATTTCTTCAATACTTTGCTGAACACTTCTAGCAGACATGGGAATATCTTTTATTCTGGATTTTATTGTCTCTTTGTTTGTTAAGCCTTCAAACAGAAATTCTGAGCTACAGAGAAAATGCTTCTTTAATATATTCACCATCAGTGAATGGCTTTCAGTGTTTGATGGATTCTACATTAAACTTTTCTTGTGCTTTGTCTCGAAATGGTGCTTATCACTCGATGTTCAGCAAAGCAAACATTTTCAAAACAAACAAACAAAAAACCTACACACAGCACGGCCTTTCTAAAAAATAAAACAAAACTGAAATCTCCGTCCATAAGGGCTAAAATGACTGAACATTTACTTTAGCTTTCTTATTCTACTGAACCAGAACCGCTGCACTGCATCTTCTGTGGGAAATGTGTGCAGGAAAACAATCACACTACATTAAGGGCTTTTAGTGCATGGCAGTAATAAGGAGCTATAGTGAGGACTGTAATGAGAGACACTTTAAGACTTGCTTTTATCTGGAGAGATCTACAGATGAAAATAAGTCTGATGATGCAGTGGTGTAATGCTGATATGTACATTTTAATATGAGAGGAAATCAGAAACCTCACTGTACCTGCATACTGCTGAATCCTCTTCAGTTCTGTGGAAACTAATTACAACAAAATATCATTTTCATTAGATTTCAGATCATTTATTTATATTTTTTTATTTGTTTAATTAAATATTATATAAAACAGTCTATTATTAGAGAATTATTTCTTGAATATAAAATACATAATAATTTCTTACCTGTTTCCTTTAACTTGTCAGTGAGTGTTTTAGTGAGTTTCTCATTCAGAGTCTGCTGAAGCTGAGACAGAGTTGTCCTCACAGTGTCCCCACTCAGATCAGTGTTAATACTGATCTCTGTCCAGTTCTTGGTGTGTGGAGGGCTGCACATGGAGGAGTAAATCTACAGTAGAGCAGAAGAGAGGAGAAATCCCTCAGCATGGTGAGTGTTGTTCTGTGATGTTCTGCATTGCCAGTGAGCAGAGAGAGGAACACTGACCTGTAGGAGGTGGAGATGCTCCTCAGTGTGTGAGAGCTGCTCCAGCTCAGTGTCTCTCCTCTTTAGCACAGTGATTTCCTGCTCCAGGTCTTTAATGAGTCCTTCAGCCTGCCTCTCTGCTGCTTTCTGCTTCACCTCCATCACCTCGAGCAGCTCAGCCTGACTTCTCTCAATGGAGCGAATCAGAGCAGTGAAGACTTCAACACTGTCTGCTTTCTCTTTATCTGAGCTTCTCTAAAGGAGGAACACATTTTTACTTCCATCAGATAACCTGAATAGTGAACTAATGTTTAATGCAGTTTATTCATTTCTACAAAATAAAAATAAAACTGAATTGATCAGATATAAACTCATGTCATGTTTGTACACACTTTGCTTTGGTCTACTGAGTGTTTGATCTCTTTTATCTTCTTCAGTCGGTCCTGAATCATCTGCTGCACATCTGTCTGTGATTTCACCAGCTGAGTCTGAGGGCAAAGAAGAAGACTTTTTTTTTAATGAAATGATTTGTTATAATTTATCCCCATACATAGTATAAGACAAAATATTTGAGTATTTAGTACAGATTTTAAGAAACTTATTTCACAATGTTATAATCAGATCTAATACTGGATAAATTAGTTTGCAGTATCTAACATAATGTCCATCGTTGATGTTAATCAGTGTTTCTCACCTTCCTCTCTCTGCTCTCCTCCTCTACAGGAACAGTGTTGTGATTCTTGTGGTCTGTCTCAGTGCAGAACTGACACACACACATCTGATCATCTCTACAGAACAGCTCCAGAGGTCTCTCATGTTTCTGGCATATGTAGTCCTCCAGGTTCTCCACAGGGTTTATTAATTTGTGCCTCTTAAGTCTTGGAACATGAGTATGAGGCTCTAAATGAGTTTTACACAAAGTCAGAACACAATCCAGACAGGATTTCAGGGCCTTCAGCTTCTCTCCAGAGCAGGCATCACAAAGAACCTCAGGTTTGTCAGAACCACTTTTCTTCTTGAAGTGATCTGCAACCTCTCTCAGTGTTGTATTAATCTTCATTTCAGGTCTCTTGGTGAATTTCTCTTTACATAATGGACAGTGACAGTGTTGACTCTTCTCCCAGCACTGTGTAATGCAGCTCTTACAGAAGTTGTGTCCACATGGAGTGGTGACTGGATCAGTGAACACATCCAGACAGATCGAACACAGCAGCTGCTCTTCAGACAGTAGACTGCTGGAGTCATGAGAAACTAGATTCGATAGAAAAAAAATTACACCTTGTTTATAAATAGTGCAATAATACTGTTATTTGTTTCAGCCTCATCTTTATATACTAGCTGTATCTGTAGTGTAAGTGTGAAAATGACACACCAGAATTTTCCATTCTCCTGAACTGGTATGAAAAGGATTTTATTATAAACTCACTTACATTTGAAGTTGAACACACTTGTTGGGGTGTCACTGATTGTACAAAAAAATTAATTTTGGTGACTTTTTTCATTGAATTTGTTACGGTTAATTGTAAATGTATCTCTTACATAAGGAACAAAACTCAGAAGCACCTGCCTTTAAATAATCAGTGTCAGGGTGATGTGATCACACAAAATCTCATCAAGTTTAACAAAGTCAGACTTTTTCAGTCTGTAGTTACTTTAAATGTTGTGGAAAATATGCAAAAATTTCTAAACCTTTATGCTCATTTCCAGATTCCTAGGTTATTAGTGTGCTCTCAGACTTTTGGATCTCTCTGTATATTTCATATTTCTTATTATACATTCTTCAGTGTTACATTTACATACATTTTAAGTTTTAAAATTCTTACAAGGTTTCATTAAATTAAATCTGTAACAATCATTAAATTAGAGACGAGTCTAAATCACTTTAGCTCGAGTATTTGAGATGATCACGATTAATAATTACATTCCACAATCATATGTTTTATTTTAGCTATATGTATATTCTACATGAGATTTAATAACAACAGTAATTTTTGTTAAAGGCATTGAGTGATAAAATATTATAATATTCTAAGATAATATTGTAATTAACATCTGTGCATATTTTATTAACAATTCTAAAAATAATGTATGAGCTCTGTAACTTACACGAACAGTCCTCTTCCATGCTCTTCCTTCTGCTGCCTTTTGTTGGTAATGAAGATTCAGCCATTTACTTCCTTCTGTGTTTTTAAGCTTTTCAGTAAATCACATCATTCAGTTCACACATGTAAAAGTATGAGGTGTTACTGATTAATCTGTTTGATTCATTTATGCCTGTCTGTAATGTTAAACCTAAGCAATGACACTGAAAACATTTAGACTGTGATATAAAACACACATAAACATTCTCATATTCATAATAAACTGTGTAATAAACACAGAATTTCACTGATTTCTAACAGCTCTCAACTCAGTAACTGAATCATTCCCACTTTCTCACTTCCTGTAAATGTTTATAAGTGTTTGTTTCACAGAGTGCTCACCTCTCTACTCTGTACTACACACACACACACACACACACACACACTCAAACACTCCACTTCTGAGCAACTAATAAAACAGCAACATTTGACCCTGTTTTTCAGTCTCAGTTGATTTCTGATCATTAAGAAGATTATCAATGACGATTTTTAAAACCTTTTTATAATTCACTTGTATTCTCAGTGTTAGTATTTCAACAGTATTTGTGTTAGAGATTTTGTCTCTCTCTCTGACTTAACATAAGTTAATGAGTTCAGTTTAGACAAAACCTTTCCTGGTACATACCTTTATTTTACTTGCCTTTTTTCAGGGAGTCAGAATTATCTGCATTTATTCTCCTTTCAGAATAATCCTGTAGTTAATTCCAGAGATTAATGTGAAAAGAAGGATTTCTTCTCGATGAGAGCTGCTTTTCACTTTCACTTTAGTCACTTCCTTGTTCACGTCCTCGAGGCTGATAAAGGGGCAGTGCCACATATGATCACAATGCAGTTTGTCTCCACCTCCATAGTGTCTCCTTAAAGTCATTTAACCTGCACTTGAAATAATAATAATCTTGTTTATTTCTCCTGCAGATTAACGGGCAAAAATGACCATCTTGCCAAATTAATATGTTTAATTTAAATATTTATGTCCTGTAAAAGGCTCCCAAGGTGACTGGTCCTGTAAAATTCACAACACTTAATGCATTAATGCTGTGTGTTTTACAATAAACACCAGTCATGCAATCTCCTCAGGAAGATGTTTGACATAAAACATGAAATTTCAGAGATGAAATATTTCACTGACCAATCAGTAAGTTTTAACGTGATTTTCTCTCTCTCTCTCTCTCTCTCTCTCTCTCTCTCTCTCTCTCACACACACTCACACACACACACACACACACACACACACACACACACACACAGACACAGACACACACACATTCAGCATCAATGTTGTTCAACACAGAAGTGAAGAGTATAAAAGTGTTTCACTTGATGCTCTATCCAAACCCCACACCTCTGAGCAAAGACAGCAAAAAGTGTTATTACAGTGATTCTCAACCGGTGGGCCGCGGCCGTCTAGTGGGCCTTAGAGCGCCATCTAGTGGGCCGTGTAGGCAGTGCTAGACTATCCCCAAAATATACATTCACATGATTAAGAATCACGTGATTAAGACTTAATGTAAAAATAAACATACAAACAAACAAACAAAAAATTCATTCATTCATTGTCTACCGCTTATCCGAACTATTCTCGGGTCACGGAGAGCCTGTGCCTATCTCAGGCATCATGGCAGGATACACCCTGGACGGAGTGCCAACCCATCGCAGGGCACACACACACTCTCATTCACACACTACGGACAATTTAGAGATGCCAATCAACCTATCATGCATGCCTTTGGACCGGGGGAGGAAACCGGAGTACCTGGAGGAAACCCCCGAGGCACGGGGAGAACATGCAAACTCCACACACACGGCGGAGGTGGGAATCAAACCCTCAACCCTGGAGGTGTGAGGCAACCATGCTAACCACTAAGCCACCATGCCCCCCTTAAACAAAAAATTATTCTCTTAAAAAAATTAAGTTGTGAAATGAATAAAAGATACAGTCAATAAAATAATAAAGTTACAAATAATAATGTCTAATCGAAATAACAACTACAATAGGTATACATTTATTTATTATTTACTGATTATATATGCATATTTTTTTTATAATAAACAATTTACCCGTTACATTGTCTTATGCGTTTTATTCCACATGTTAAATATAGAAAATTACTCTCCATAAAAGTAGTTTATCTGTGGATGGATGTAGATCAGAGCACCTTATGTGCATGTGAGAAGCGATTGAGCTAGAAGAGTCGAGATAACCGATTTTAATGAGGTGATTGATTTAACAAGTTTGCTGACTAAACCTATCAATTATTCCTGTCAGATATTAATTCAGATATATCGTGTTATTTTACCAGTAATTATTTATTTGGTTTTACTTAGTCCAATGGCACTTAGCCTGAAAGTGAACACCTTTGATATTGAAGGTAATATTTATTTTAAAAACAGACCTGAAATTGTATCATGGTTGCATATTTGTTTACTATGCCATAAATATGTTCATATGTTCAATTTGCGTTGTCATCACCAATTAAAGACGTCCTACCACTTTTACATCGCGTACAGAACATGGATTTGGGAACTTAATAATTTAATAAAACCAGCATAGAACCACATAATACAAGCAATACCAGTATATATTGTGTTCTGATGCTGGTATGCTGGTCACCAGCATCTCATCCTGGTGGTGATTGGATGCTGCTTCTCTATTCTTTCAGTTCTCTTGATTCTTTCTCATTTGTATACTTAGAAATAAACAAAAAGTTACACTCACAAGGGTCATGTGAGTCGTGGCTGCATAAATATGTACAAAGTAAGAAGATAAGATAGTAATCCAGTTTCATCTGCAAAACTATGCTAGTAGACTACTATAATGAGATTCTGCTGGTGGACTACCTTCATGTGCAGGTAGACTAGCACAGCTATCCTAGTCCATTTACATTTACATTCATGTCATTTGGCAGACGCCCTTATCCAGAGAGATGTACAAAAGTGCTTTGAAGTCTCTACCAATGAATACATCACCACTGGTTCACTAGGTTACAGACTTAAGGTAGTTCACCAGCTAAACTAGTACAAAACCAGCACAGACCAGCATGGAAATCATCTGAGTTTATCTGAGTACAGCCATAGCACACATAATTGAGTACGAGTACTGTAGCCACTTTTATAACAAAAAATGTAACAACTTAATTATTTCTTTTGTCATAGACAATAAATTGTATTATGTGCACTACAAGCAGACTCCTAAAGCTATTTAAACAGTGGTTGTTACTGGGATAGAAGAAGCAAATAAAATGTATAAAGAGTTTTCTGCCAGCAGCATTGGAACATAAACCAGTCAAAATAAAACAAGAGATGACAATCAGTACTGACAAAGTCAAAAACTGCCAAAAATGTCACAGAGTGTTTGATCAAATTGGTGCATCAGTTTGAAACTCCTAAAAGAGTCCTGACCAGGGCAAAGAGTTTTTAAATAAGGAAAGCTTTCATGTGAACATGACATGTCCATACAATTTCTTAAGCTGCCTTTTTGCTGTTGTTTGTATTTTTTCCTCCTTATTTCAATTTGAATAAAATTTTACATATTCTTATAAATTGTTGTCCTTGTCACTATCCAAATAATTGCAATGTACTTATGCCTTTAAATGTCAAATTACAAGTTTATTTTACAATTGTAGCTGAACTGACGTGTGTGCAGACTGGTCAATATCAAGCGGTCCCTGTGTGCACCTTATCATCCACAAACTAATGGGCTTGTGTAAAAGATGAATGCAAAAATACAAAGGTGACAAAGTTTAGTTTGGATTAGTTATATATGCTGACTACTATTTTGAATTTAGTTTATTCTTTATAAGCCCTTTACAATCTAAGAAATGAATCAGTGCCTTAGTAAATATAACAATAATAAATATCTGTAATAGCTTGATAAACTCTCTGAATATAATTTAAGTGACTGTTTGAGTTGGACATACAAAAAAATAAATGACTTAAAATATAACAGTTAATTTTGCCTAAATGTGCTTTTATTATTTAAGTCCATTAAGTGATAAATATTTGACTTATTTGAATTATATTTTTAAAACATGCTTAGTTGTTTTGGCAATTGTCAATCAAAATATTTGAGATGTAAATAATTTTAATGAGCTGTTTTATTACACATTACACATCAATATAAAAACTCATGTCTGCCCAGTGTATCTGCTGTCTGGCACCCGTACCTAGACGTGCTACTGTCTCACTGGCTGACGGTCATACCATGACATATCCTGGTGTGACATCAAATAATCTATAGTTTTGTTCCTGTGTGTCTCACTGCCGTGTTGCTGTCTGATGGGATATAGGAGAGTGTGTGTTCTGGTACTGGGCTCACTGCATGGTGTATAACTAAATTCATAACGCATGCACACATGGTAGTTCAGTATGTGAGCAGAAATCCCTTCTGAGGAGGAAGCATTTCAGCTCCGCAAAAGCAGATAAAGTTTTAAATCTAATCGTTACCCCAATAAGCGAACTGTAAGACACATTTTTGACCTCATGACCTTTCCTCTTTTGCCTCCATCAGGCCAAATGTTCAATTATTGGATACATCAACATGCTGAAAAAGTTCTGATTCAGACATTTTGAATTTTTCTGTTATATGACCCTTCGAGAGGATTGAAATGATTCATCATTTGAAATTCTTTTTAAGCATGTTTTTACATTTTTATAGATGTGTGTTGCTCTGTCATATCTCAATTATAAAACTCTCTCATCCCTTTTTAGGTGACATTTTATGGGATGGCAATGTAAGCTCTGCACATTCATGGCGTCATCAAAATGTGTACTTCTCAAGCATTATCGAGTGAAGCACGGTACTTTTGGTCATGGATATACAGTACCTTGTCTTCATTTAAACTGTCCTTGCTCCTTTAAAACATACACCCACTTATAGATCCCACAATTTACAGGAAACTGAAGAGTGTGAAGTTGTTCAGTCTTTCAGATATAAATATTTGTGACTCATTTTATCCTAGAAAAAAAGACTATTTTCGTCAGATTAATTCACACTTAAGAAATCATGAAACCATAGAGTGTGCTTTTGATGGATGTGATTTCAAGACAAACATATATGGGACTTATGCAACACACAGAAGTAGAAAACACAAATCCTATTCCTGGAAAGAATTTAATACTGATCTGATTTCACAGCATTTAGTATTTACTGAAAATGAAATCCTCTCTCTGGTTTTTATATCATGTGGTCAAGTCGACATAGACACCTCATTAGAGCTGGGTTGTGAAAGATAAACATCAAGTGAAATGATTAAAAATATTGGTTCACTTGTTAAAAATTGGAAAACATCTGTAATGTCTCTTCCAAATGTGTTGATGACTTTGGTTAATTTGTGCATCATCAACTTATCAATTTATATTTTGTCATTTATATTTAATTTATAAAATGCATTTTTATTTATTTTATATGTGAGTTTATGAATGAGAATTGAATTGAATTTGTTTTAAATGAGATCATGCTTACTTTTTCAGCAGAGAACCCAAAAGAAAAGAGGCATTGGGACATTTGACTTATGTTCTCTCTGCTTTGTGTACACATTTTGTATGGCAGCTGAGACGCTTCAGCATCACTGGAGCAACCTCACTGGATATGAGGATCTCTCACATGCTTTCCTATGCACTGACCAATGAGCTGGCGTCATCAAGAAATTGGGGTGGGAAGATGGTTGAAGAGCAGTCCAAACAAAAGCGGGCATTCAAGGATATTGTTACGGGGGCAAGTGCCCCCGATGGACCACTAAGGGGCCTTCAGCAGGGGTTTTGTGTGTTTAGTCATGTGTTTGTTTTAGCCACGCCTTTCCCTAATATGTTCATGCCTGTGTTCACCTGTTCCTAATGTGTCTGTGATTATGTTCCTTATTTATAGTGGCCGTCTGTCTGCATTAGTTTGCCAGTCCTCGTCTTTGTGTTGCGTCTTTGTGATTCTGTGTTTCTTTTGTTAAATAAAACCCCTGTCCAACGTCTATCTCCGCGTTGGGTCTGATTCTTCTACACCAGCACAACCAGCGTGCTTCCTCAGCTCAGCAGTTTGTGACAGAAGGACTGGCCTTAACCATACAGACCCAACGCGGTGCGAGGTATGCGAGGCTTCCTTTCTTCCTGCTTTCCCTAGAATGCACTCATCTTGATTTTTTTTTCTCTCTGGCACATCTTTCCGCATCTGTTCCCCTTCGCAGCGGAAAGATGTTTTTAACCTGCATTTTTTTTCTTTTTTGCCGGTACTCGCTCCGCTTTTTTCCCTGGAAGGAATGCGGCTCCACTTCCGGTTCTCCGTGGAGTGCATTACCTCACTTCCATTAGCGGAGTGGAGCACCGACTGCTCTCGCTTCTGTTTTTTGAGTTTATTTTTTCCGGAGTGAAATTTTTTTTCTTTCATCCCTATGAACCTGTTTCCCTGTTCCGGTGAGGTTTCTAGTTTGGAATTTTTTTCTTCAGTATGGGTACATCGCTCCGCCTCTGTTTCCTGTGGGGGGCGTCCCTCTCCTTCTGTTCTTCTGTACAGGACGCCGCCTCACTTCCGTCGGCGGAGGATGGCCCCAATCGGATCTTCTTCTTCGTCTTCGCCGGGACTCGCTCCGCCTCACTCCTCATCGGCAGAGGAGATCGCCGGCCACACCTCCCTCCCTCCCTTTGGGGGTTTTCGGCCCAGCCGGGCTGAGGTCGTCGCTCAGTTCGACTACGCATCAGGGGACGTCGCTCGGTGCTGCTGCTCGGCGGTGGACGTCGCTCGGCTCTGCTGCTCGGCAGTAGACATCACTCGGCCCTCCTGCTCGGTGGTGGATGTCGCTTGGGACCCTCTGGCCTTACCGCCGTGCCCATCGCTCCCCCCACTTGCCTCGCCTTGCTCCTCGCTCCTCCCACTCACCTCGCCGTGTTCCTCGCTCCCGTCACCTACCTCGCCTTGCTCCTCGCTCCCCCCACTTGCCTCGCCTTGCTCCTCGCTCCCCCCCCTTGTTGCCTCTCCGTGTTCTTCGCTCCTCTCCGGGTTTCCCTGGACCAAAGGTTTTTCCGGACTAGGGGGAGGGGTTGGCGCATCGGGAGCCGCGCCGTGGGGAGGGGTACTGTTGCTGGACCACTAGGGGGCCTTCAGCAGGGGTTTTGTGTGTTTAGTCATGTGTTTGTTTTAGCCACGCCTTTCCCTAATGTGTTCATGCCTGTGTTCACCTGTTCCTAATGTGTCTGTGATTATGTTCCTTATTTATAGTGGCCGTCTGTCTGCATTAGTTTGCCAGTCCTCGTCTTTGTGTTGCGTCTTTGTGATTCTGTGTTTCTTTTGTTAAATAAAACCCCTGTCCGCCATCTATCTCCGCGTTGGGTCTGATTCTTCTACACCAGCACAACCAGCATGCTTCCTCAGCTCAGCAGTTTGTGACAGATATATTCTTGAATATGTGTATATTTGGTGATTTTGATTTTCCTTCTGCCTTCATATTGTGTTACCAGAAATCTACCTTACTTCATCCAATATTCACCTCTTCCAGTCCCCACATTAATGTATTCAATTGTGTAAATTTATATCCTGCTTTTGTTTTAGATAGTTTGAAGCGCCCCAATATGAATATACCCAAGCAGTCCAGAAATGGCTCCATACAGTGTGGGTGGAACTGCACATCAACTGGCTGCAACAGTTCCCTCAGTGTCTCCAAAAACAAATAAATTTTGTCCTTTTTTGCATCACTTATGCTTCTGTATGAATGTTTTGTTTTTCCATGACATGGAATGAAGTGCTTTCAGTTGACTGAATTAAAATAAAAAAGAACACTGTGAAAAATACATAAAAAATAAAAATGTGACTGAACTAGTGGAAGATTTTTATTTTCTCAACTCACTGATTTAAATCAAGATCACATTTCAGTTGTCCTTTCAATGTTGTCAGAAATATTGTAGAATCAACACTGTAGTGTAATGTTGATAAAATGCTCACATAAGCCAAAATATTTTAGAAAAACACTTTAAATTTTGACCAAAGGAGCAGAAAAAAACATTAGACTAGAATAAAAGTTTCAAAACAACTGATGTCCAGTTAAATGTCCTTTTTCATATAGTTTACATACATTTATGCATTGTTTTCACGACAGTATCTATTTCTTTATGATTATATTTGTGAGGTGAAAATACATTCATTTTTGATAGAGTATGCGAGTAAAAAAAAAATTTAATCATTCAGTGGATCAAATTTATTAGGATTTATTAGATTTGTAGAATATTAAATAATTAAATAGTTTTAAAAGTATCTCTAAATACATAAATTAGTAAAAGAAAAAGAGAAAGACTGTCAAAGATTGGAAATATAAAATGATTTCCTTCTGAATCTTTATTGATGTAATTCTGTTTGTAGTTTTTGTTTTTCATGCACAGAAAGAGTCAGAGAACATGAGAGAAAAATATTTGACTGAACAAAAACTTGAGCGTCTCTAGTGATAAATATCTGTAACATATATTTTACTTTTACTTTTAATAGGAAAATAAATAAAATCACAATTTTATCACAATTTCTTTTCTTTTTCTTAACAAAGTTAATCTCTGTCCAAACATACATGTTTCTTGGTGTCAGGAGCTACTGGGACAGTTCCCTTACAGACCACCAGAGGGAGTGCTTACAGGCGTTTCACTATAGCCTGCTTTTTGTTGCATTTCCCCATGTGTGTTGTGCCACGCCCTTTCTATTGTTCCCCATTTACCCTAATGTTTTGCCCTTTATATATCAGCCCTTTTGTGTCTGTCTTTGGTCAGTCATTGTTTTGTGTTTTTGTTGTAACACAAGCATATGGTATTGTGTGATGCTGTTATGTTTTTCAGGTGTCTATGTGACAGTCATGTTCTCGTTACTCATGTTTCATTTGTGTCGCGGCGATCCACCGGAGGCGGAAGTGGCCGGATCCATTCGCCGAGCTGGCGATGGGAAACGTTCAGTTCGGAGAATCGGGGACAGGCAGAGGGTTGATAATGGGAAGACAATAAACCAAGCGACAGTATCAAAAGGGTTAATCCAAAAGAGAAAGTCGGGAAACAGTCCAGGGTCGATAATCCACACACAGAAATATCCGGGGCAAAACGTAAGAGACAACAATAAACAATCCAGGTCATACACGGTAATCCAATCAGAAATAGCTTCACGCAAATGCTCGGTAAATCCCATAGAATATACTTCGCGCCGCACAAGAAGCGCGCAGCGTTTTTAAATCCTCCAGTGAACCGGAAGTGAAGTCAAAACATGGGCGAGGGCTCCCTCTCGTGGTCAACTCCTGGACGGGTTGTGACAGGGCCCCCCCTGTGGGAACACCTCCTGGGGTTCTACGCCGGGGGCGCCCCCTCGGATGCGGAGCGGGCTTGTTAGGAGGGTCACAGTGGAAATCCTCCACGAGCGACGGATCCAGGATGTCGGCGGCCTCCACCCACGAATGTTCCTCGGGGCCGTACCCCTCCCAGTCCACGAGGTATTGAAGACAGGATCGAACCTGCCTGGAGGTCAGAAGGGCACGCACCTGGTATGCTGGGGACCCCTCGAT
This sequence comes from Hemibagrus guttatus, assembly GCA_033459395.1. Classification (NCBI taxonomy): domain Eukaryota; kingdom Metazoa; phylum Chordata; class Actinopteri; order Siluriformes; family Bagridae; genus Hemibagrus; species Hemibagrus guttatus. The sequence continues at coordinate 15,605,023 of JAUCMX010000005.1, read as the reverse complement.
GTCCAGGGGTGGCGGCGGCTCCTCACAGGACCCAGCCTCCTCGGTGGACGAGTGTGCCAGCTTGAGTAGGGAAACGTGGAAGGTGGGACATATACAGTAGGACGCCGGGAGCCAAAGTCGGTAAGCCACGGTAAGACACAGCAGATGCACATGGGCTCGCTCCCAGATTTCTTGACTTAGCTGGTACCACTCCTCCACTGCCGGGACGTCGGACGGCTCCCCCGACCAGGGGAACAGCGGTGGTTGATACCCTAATAGGCACTGAAAAGGCATCAGCCCCGTGGAGGAGTAAATGAGAGAGTTCTGGGCGTATTTGGCCCATGGCAGGAACTCACTCCATCGTTGTTGCTCCCGGCTACAGTATGTCCTGAGGAATCGGCCAATCTCCTGATTTAGGCGTTCCACTTGCCCGTTCAACTGGGGGTGATAGCCCGAACTCAGGCTAACCCCAATGCCCAATCTCGCACAAAGCGACCCCCACACCCGGGAGGTAAACTGCGGGCCCCGATCTGAAACAATGTCCTCGGGCAGGCCGATTTTGCGGAACATGTGGTGGAACATGGCCTCCGCAGACTGCATGGCCGTGGGTAATCCTTTGAGGGGAATCAGCTTACATCCCTTTGAAAAATGATCCACCACCACCATCACCGTCATAAAGCCTCCTGAGTCTGGTAAGTCGGTCAGGAAGTCCACCGACAGGTGCGACCAGGGTCGTCGAGGGATCGGAAGAGGCTCCAGCAGCCCCTCCAGAACTTGACGACTGGTCTGTGCCTGCGCGCACGTGGAGCATGCCTTGACGTACTCCTCCACATCCGGGCCCAGGGAGGACCACCAGAACCGGCGGCGGATGAGCTGGATAGATCGGCGAATCCCTGGATGACCTGAACTGGGGGCCTCGTGCACCCACTGCATAACCTGCTGCCGGAAGTGCTGTGGCACGAAGATCTTGTTGGGCGGACAGCCAGCGGGAGGTGGCTCGTTGGCGTGGGCCCGCCGAAACTCCTCGAGGAGGTTCCACTGCACCGGCGCCAGGATCGCGGTAGCCGGCAAGATGACGTCTGGCTGACCCGGCTCGTTGGCTGGCTCGAACTGCCTAGATAGGGCGTCTGCTTTGCCGTTCTTAGACCCGGGACAGTATGTCACTGTGAACACAAAACGAGTGAAGAACATGGCCCACCTGGCTTGCCGGGGGTTCAGTCGCTTAGCGCCCCGAAGGTACTCTAGGTTCCGGTGATCCGTGAGAACCTGGAACGGGTGACGCGCTCCCTCCAGCCAGTGGTGCCACTCCTCCAGCGCTGCCTTGATGGCGAGCAATTCCCGGTTACCCTCGTCGTAGTTCACCTCCGCGCTAGTCAGTTTCCTGGGGTAGAAAGCACAAGGGTGAAGCTTACCGGGTTCGCCATGCCACTGGGAGAGTACCGCCCCGAGTCCACTGCTGGAGGCGTCCACCTCCACCACGAACGGCAGATCCGGATCAGGGTGCCGCAACATGGGAGCCGTGGTAAAACAGTTCGTTAGCTACAGTTCTGATTTTCTACAATGCAGGTGATCAAGACTACCGTGGAGATCCGGGTTCAATCCTCGCTTCAGGTGGTGTTTCCTGACCATTTCACCTGAATTACTGTATAATGAAATGTAAGAAGATGATCAGTCTTTCTAAAGTAGAAAAGGGTTAAAGGGCTTTAGTGCATTGCAGTAAAAAAGCGCAAAGTGAGGAGGTTAATGAGAAACGCTTTAAGACTTCCTTTTACCTGGATAAAACTACATAAAAAACCAAAAATAAAAAAAAAAACTAGAGGTATTGGTGGCCCATTTTTATAATGTCATTGTTGTTTTTTGTTAACTATTCTTCATAAATGTCATGCATGTGCTTCACTTGACCATCCAAACTTGAAAAGACCAAACACATTATTACAGAGAGGAAAGGTGATTCTCTGATCCTCTTTATTCAGTAGCTCTTTTCAGACTGCTGGAGTCAGTTTGATAGACAGAAATGTCAGTAATATTTGTTTATCAAGCTATTTATATGTGACACATTAAATACCCCCCAAACTGACATTGCAAAAATAAGATAAGGATTTTCATCCCTGTCTCTTTATACCCTGTCACTACTATACACCCCTACTGTATTACTGTATATTCCCTGTGAGTCAAGAGTGTTTAAAATGTATCCCTAATATCCATTTGAAAATAAAGTTTTTCTACATTTGGAGCATCTAACAGACACAATCTACATTTATATCATTTTTATACAACTGTTGAGAGTTAAAGGTCTTGCTTAAGGGCGTAGCAGAGGCAGCATGGTGATAACAACATTATGATCAGTAGTGCAACACTGACCACTGAGGTACCACTTCCCATAACACTGCCCTCTTTCTGTAACACAGAGTAAAAAAACTTCCAATAACAACTTGTATTTCTTTGTTGAGAAATGTCATCCTTTCTCATGAAAGCAATAAGAATTTAGCATCACATAAATTTAACAGTAAAATCTTTTTTGTTGTTGTTTTTTATTCTAAAACATTTAGTCTGTAAAAAAACTAATACTGTAATAGTTTAGTGTTTCTACTTTAGTTTTGTGTGTGGAGTTTATTATTTGAATATAACTTTTTGAAAGCTGTTTTTGGTTGTTAATAGCTTGTGGGTGCTTGCTTTCTGCTTTTGGCAATATGAGAGCTAAGTGTCTAAAAGCTGCACCCCAAAATTTTTGTGTGGCTAAAATATTAACTGTGGTTTTGGAAAGAGCAGCTGGTTTAACTGCAGTCCTAATTCTTTTCTGAATGATCCGCCCAGTGTTTCAATGTCCCTCAGAAGCATTTCTGCTTTGTTGTAAACAATTTCAGCTGTGTTTTCAAATTATTGCAGCATTGATGATTTTGCATGTTTTTTTTTTTTTTTTTTTATTTGCTTGTGTTTTCTATATGTTTTTTTTTTATATGTCCCTCTGACTCGCCCTTTGGCTAACACACATTGAGCAACAAAAGAGACTCAACAGAAGAAAATGCGATGATTTGGCATGTGCACTGAAGAGAAGGACTGTAGAATTAAAATGATTTGTTTCAAAACAGCCCCCCCCCCCAAAAAAAGACCCTGTATTAAAATAATCAGTACAGCAATTTAAAAGGGAATATGTAATTCTGAAATGAACAAAAAAGGAAAATATTTATTTATTCTTTAATACATGATTAAATTTGTGAGGGCAAAATTCATTCAGTTTTAGATACAGGAGAGATGATCAGTGGTGCTGAAATTTTACCTCCTTCATTTAAACAAGGACTGAAGTAAGTATAGAGTTTCTCAGTGAAAGACTGACCAGTGAAAGAGTAGATATGATATCTGGACTTCACGTCATAAAAGGAGACCAGACCCTCCTCATAATCCACAAACCCTCCCACCACCTCCACCTTCTCTCTCAGTGTGAGGGGGACAGAGGGATCAGCAAAAGCACTGTACTGGTTTTCATTCCTAAGAGATATGGTTCACAATCCATACTGAGGAGTCAGTGTAATCTTCTCCTTCCTGTTAATGGACTCTTTGAACACTCTTTATGTGAGTGAAATTAACCATAATCCTATAACCTTTTGTGTTTTTTTTCCCTCTTCCACATGAACTGTTTCTTTATCAACAGTGAATTGTGTTTATATTACCTCACATAACAACTATGAAATTAAAGAATTCTCTGTGCAATAGAAGGTTTGCCTAATGTACCATATGTAAGTATTGTGGGTGGATGTTTTTGTCTGAAAGGATACTTTCTCTGTGGCAGGTGAGACACTGCTGGGCTACCATCGTCCGCCTCATCCGATGAGGTCTCTTGTCCCCCCCCTTCTGCCGTCTCATTTTCATCCTCTAGTACATCCGCAACTTTTTCTGAGCTTCTGTTCCCTTCCTCACATGTCTCCACTGTGGGCATTGCCTGCTCATCATCTAGCTCTTGGTCCAGTTCTTCGCCCATACCTCTTAACTGGAGCTCATCCTCTTCTAGTCTCAGCTGGCTTGTGCTTTCAGCAAGTTGCTTTGTCGGCCTTGCTGTTAGGCTCCTCCAGTCATTGTCATCCTCTGAATCTTCTTCATTTCCCATATCCACTTGATGTGTGTCCCTTTTCCTCTTTGATTGTGTTTGGCTTTTCTCCTGGCAGCTGTTGTCTACAGGTAGGAAGTTGCAGGGCAGCAACATGTTTCTGTGTAGGACCCTCGCTACTCCTGGGCCACTTTCTGGCTTTACCACATACACTGGGCCATCTTCATATTTTCTTTCTGTCACGACATGCACTCGATCCTCCCAGTATGAACAGAGTTTTGGCTTGACTTGGCAAGGATCTGAGCATTGACAGCAATGTTCTATTAAATCACTCCACCTGTCCATTTCCAGCAGGGTGATATGGGGTTGTACGGGAGTGTTGGTTGTCACAGAGTTCCTCCATCTGGGCAAACAGCTTGTTCTCAAACTCCTTTCCCTGATCATGGTGGAGTTTGGTAGGAAATCCATGCCTGAGAACAAAGTCGCCAAAGATCTTTTCTGCTGCCATTTTTGCAGATTTATATTTACAGGCATACGCTTGGGCATAGCACGTGAAGTGGTCCATTAATACAAGGATGTATTCATAGCCACCCTTGCAGCCCTCCAGGTGCAGAAAATCCACCGACACCAGTTCAAAATGGTAAGTGGTCACTATATTTACCAGTGGTGCTCTCATCACCTTGTTTGGGCGTTTACGTTTCAAACAGCTACACACTTTGGTAACAATGTTCCACATCTCCCCGCATATGAGGCCAATAAAACCTATCTTGGATGAGACTCAGTGTGCGCTCCACTCCTTGGTGTCCCATTTCCTCATGAAGCTCCTTAAGCACCAACTGGAGGTATTTCCTTGGCAGCAATCTGGGTTAGTCCTGCTGATTGTCGACATAGTATTCCTTCTTCATACAGACATAGCTTGCCTCTCTGCCTGTACAGAACAGTCAACCCATCGCTACGGTCTCGTCTCACCGACCTTGGCCAGTCATCTGCTATGACATACTCCCGTACCTTTCCGAGCACTGGATCTTTATCTTGTGCCCCTTTTGGTTCTTCAGGTGTCACTTTTGTCATCTGTCATTTGTCCTGCTCCTGATCTGCTTCAGAACAGACTGTAGCCAGGGTGATAGGGCACATCCAAGGCTCCTCTTCCTCCAGCTTCAAAAGAAGTACGTCTGTGACAGCAGAGAAGTCTTGGACTGGCCTCCTGCGAGTAGGCCTGCATATCCAGAGGCATCCTAGACAGTACATCAGCATCCCAGTGTATGCGG
>JAUCMX010000005.1:15559013-15599234 GCA_033459395.1 Hemibagrus guttatus | reverse complement strand
CTAATCGTGCGATTTGAGAGAGTTTTTGTCGTTATTTTCGCCTCTGGACTTCTGCTTTCAACTCTCTGAGTGACCAGCGTGCAGCAACACAGTGCTGGCTCTTTTGTATACACCAAAGATAAGCTGATCGCACTGCAACCGGCCCGCATTGTAGACCCTACTTTGTAACGGACCTTAAACATTTAAGCAAAAAATTACGTCTGCTTGGAAATAACGTGAATTTCCTTTAAAAATCCTGAGCGACTAAAGCTGTGGCTGCTCACTGTGCACCTGGACATCAACACACCCATACATTCTCATTGTAACTTTTTGTTAGTAAAGAGCGTTTGACTTATTTGCACTTCTGCTTTGTAAACACTGTCAGATTTCACCTAAAAGGGGCGGGGAGTCTGTGAGTGATTGAGTTTGAGCATCATTTTAACCACGCGTAAACATCATGACGCACTGATGCACTTCGATGTATTTACGTAATCGATTACTAATGCAAACCTATGTGTACTATATAAATGAACAGATGTATACCAGTCAGTGTCATCCCTGGTCCTGCTTGTCTTTGCTGAGCTCCATTATCATTGGGTTATGTGTACTATATTGTCGGAGAAATTTTAAGGTTAATTTTATGCTTACTTTTAACATAACAATACTCTGCTTAAAATAGTATATTAATCTTACAGTATTCAATTATAACTTAAGAGCAGGCTTTGCTTGAGGCAAAAATATGATAATCAAGCATAACTATAGAAGTATTGGCATGCTAGTGTAATAACCACACTGAGGTTGGAAAGAGGGAAAACAGAAGCATTGGAGATTGCAGGTTGGTCAGTCGGCCTGCCCAATGGGATCATTGGGTTGGCTGACCGGCGATTGAGCTAATGGGGAATTGGATGAGCAAGGTGCATATCCTGTGACTATTTAATCTTAAAACGCAGGCTGATTATTCTTAAAACGCAGACTATTTAATCTTAAAATGCAGGTTATGAAATGCTTAAAGGCTTAGAGCCCAGGATGTGCACCGAGAGTGAAGAAAAACAAACATAAAAACTAGACAAAGGAGGAAATAGACGAGACAGTGTGGTCATAGGGACATTTGGACAGATAGTGAATAAGAAACATAAATAGCTGGGGTGCGAGACCATGTAGCCGCAACGCGTGCTTTGCAATGAGTTAGGTGTCATGATGCTGACTTTGCAATGTGCAGTTACCCAGACTTGCAAACGTCTAGAACATCGTGTTCAAGGTCAATACTATGTCAGAAGTCACAAGGAGGTGAAGAGAACATCATGTTCAAAGAATCATAATAAGAAAAAGAAAGAACAAAGGTTCTAGGAAAGAGGTTGAGACGTTCTGAAGAGCTGAAGAGATAGCCATAAAAGGTCACAGATAAGTCTGTATGCAAATTGGGTGAGGAGGGGCTCGATTGAAGGGGAGGAAATGTTAAAATTGAATTGGGTGTATAAATAGTAGGGAATTTTTCAAAGGTCTTCAGACCAGCTGCTCTCTTCAGTAATGTACATCTGACAGGTGTGTCTTGCTGAATAAATTTGTTCGTCCCCATCAGCTGATTGACCGCTCGTTATTTTGGCTAAGTCTGGTAGTTTGATTTTGATAAGTTTACTGAGTTAATTGATAATGGGAAGTTAAGGGGAAATTGATACAACTCAACATTCATCCTGCGATATGTCCACTCAGAGGGGGCTCTGAGTTCCGACAATATGTTATGTGTATTTAAGTCTCCCTTACATGCTTGAAATAGAGGAAAGTGGCAACATCGCTTTAGAATATAGCAAGTTCTATATTCTATAAAAACAGTTTGCAGTATGTCATTCACGTCCACGCTCTCATCTTGAAGTCCAGCTGTTAGCTCCGAGCTAACATTTTCTGCCATTTCTTCAATACATTGCTGAACACTTCAGACATGGGAATATCTTTTATTCTGGATTTTATTGTCTCTTTAAGCCTTCAAACAGAAATTCTGAGCTACAGAGAAAATGCTTCTTTAATATATTCACCATCAGTGAATGGTTTTCTGTGTTTCGCAATGCATTGAGCTGGCTTTTGTCGCATGATTTTTAGCAGTGGCAAATACTTTGAGCATGTTTGATGGATTTTGCCTGATCTTTGAAACTTTTCTTGTGCTATGTCTCGAAATGGTGCTTAACACTCGATGTTCAGCAAACAAGATTTTCAAAGCATAAAGTACAAACAGCACAGCCTTTCTAAAAAAAAAAACTACATAAGAATAACAGTGCAGCAGCCAATGGTTGTTCAAAATGTAGCATGCAGCTGAGACAGAGCTTTAAGTGTTAAAAATCTCTCAAGGGTGCTTACCAGGGTGACTACACTGCATGTGTGTCTAAGGTTGCTGACCCCTGCTCTATAGAGTAAACTACATCTGTATTTTAGGTGTGAAAATCACAGACCTGAATTTCGATACATTTTCATGAACTGATAAAAATCTTTTTATTAAACACACTTGTTTAGGGTGTCATTTAATGTTAGTATGAAAATGTTATTTTTGTAGAACACATTCATGACTTTTACGACGTAATGTTACTTGTAAATGATAAAGACTTTCTTTCTAAAGTAGAAAAGGGTTTAAGGGCTTTAGTGCATGGCAGTAATAAGGAGCTATAGTGAGGAGGATAATGAGAGACACTTTAAGACTTGCTTTTATCTGGAGAGATCTACAGATGAAAATAAGTCTGATGATGCAGTGGTGTAATGCTGATATGTACATTTTAATATGAGAGGAAATCAGAAACCTCACTGTACCTGCATACTGCTGAATCCTCTTCAGTTCTGTGGAAACTAATTACAACAAAACATCACTTTCATTAGATTTCACATCAGTTATTGGTATTTTTTCTTTAAATTTAACAAAATTTTATATAAATCAGTCTATTATTAGAGACTTATTTCTCAAATATAAAATACAAAATAAACCTGTTTCCTTTAACTTGTCATCGAGTGTTTTAGTGAGTTTCTCATTCAGAGTCTGCTGAAGCTGAGACAGAGTTGTCCTCACAGTGTCCCCACTCAGACCAGTGTTAATACTGATCTCAGTCCAGTTCTTGGTGTGTGGAGGGCTGCACATGGAGGAGTAAATCTACAGTAGAGCAGGAGAGAGGAGAAATCCCTCAGCATGGTGAGTGTTGTTCTGTGATGTTCTGCATTGCCAGTGAGCAGAGAGAGGAACACTGACCTGTAGGAGGTGGAGATGCTCCTCGGTGTGTGAGAGCTGCTCCAGCTCAGTGTCTCTCCTCTTTAGCACAGTGATTTCCTGCTCCAGCTCTTTAATGAGTCCTTCAGCCTGCCTCTCTGCTGCTTTCTGCTTCTCCTCCATCACCTCGAGCAGCTCAGTCTGACTTCTCTCAATGGAGCGAATCAGAGCAGTGAAGACTTCAACACTGTCTGCTTTCTCTTTCTCTGTGCTTCTCTAAAGGAGGAACACATTTTTACTTCCATCAGATAACCTGAATAGTGAACTAATGTTTAATGCAGTTTGTTCATTTCTACAAAATAAAAATAAAACTGAATGGATCAGATATAAACTCATGTCATGTTTTTACACACTTTGCTTTGGTCTACTGAGTGTTTGATCTCTTTTATCCTCTTCAGTCGGTCCTGAATCATCTGCTGCACATCTGTCTGTGATTTCACCAGCTGAGTCTGAGGGCAAAGAAGAAGACTTTTTTTTAATGAAATGATTTGTTATAATTTATCCCCATACATAGTATAAGACAAAATATTTGAGTATTTATTACAGATTTTAAGAAACTTATTTCGCAATGTTATAATCTGATCTACTACTGGTTAAATTAGTTTGCAGTATCTAACATAATGTCCATAGCTGATGTTACTCAGTGTTTCTCACCTTCCTCTCTCTGCTCTCCTCCTCTGTAGGAACAGTGTTGTGATTCTTGTGATCTCCTTCAGTGCATGGCTTGTTTTTTGTTTTTTTAACTTTACGCTATTTTACAAGAGTGTACACACTATAAGGTTGTAGTGAGCTGAACAAACCCTTAAAGATTTACAGTGAATTTAGCTGAAACATTCTAAATGTATGCAAAATATAATATAAACCATTTCTACAGGTGTTATAAACTCTATCTCTAACAAACTTAACGGACTAGTATGTGCTTTATGTCGCTATTTATTGTTCATTTTATTTAAATGTATTTTTGTGTGCTCCTAGGCTGTAAGAAGAAATCCAGCGTGTGTACAGACAACCGAGCTTGAGGTTGAAAAATGTATGAAAAGGTGGTTTCATCTGGCTGGTGACCGTGAGGGTGGCAGAAAAAGAAGAACACCTTTAATATTTCCATTTATTGCTTGGTTTCTGTAGTATTTGCTGTTTTTGTATTTGAAATATTTGTTTATATTCTAGGGCGGCACGGTGGCTCGCACTTTTGCCTCATACCTCCAGGATTGCGGGTTCGAGTCCTGCCTCCGCCGTGTGTTTGCATGTTCTCCCCGTGTCTTGGGGGTTTCCTCCCCCGGTCCAAAGACATGCATTGTAGGTTAATTGGCATCTCTAAATTGCCTGTAGTGAGTGAATGAGTGTGTGTGCCCTGCGAAGGGTTGGCACTCTGTGCAGGGTGTATCCTGCCTTGATGCCTGATGACGCCTGAGATAGGCACAGGCTACCCGTGACCTGAGAATAGATCGGATAAGCAGTAGACAAGGAATGAATGTTTTTATTTTACTGATTTCTTATCTTTTTTTCTACTATTTATTTTTCATGTTGAGATTTTTTCCCCTTTCTACATAAATAAAACATTCTGCTTTGCATTTGTGTAGTTTCATTCTTTTATTATACCTTACATAATAAATATTATACAGGCAATTTCTTGTTCAGTTTGGGGATTCTGGCATAATAATGGTCCAGTTATGGCTGTTTTGTGGACCTTCTGGATAATTTGTGGCTGATTTCTGGTGACATTGTGAAGTTGTGGCTGAGTTTTGGTCTGTTTCCGGTATTAGTCTGGTAGACTTTTGGCAAACCGCATTTGGGCCAGATTTGGGCCGTAATTCCATATGGTATCTGGGCCAAACTTAAAGCCGAAACTCAGCCAGACTCGGCCCAGAGCCAATTTGCTAATCTGGGAAATGTATGCAAAATATAATATAAACCATTTCTACAGGTGTTATAAGCTCTATCTCTAACAAATTTAACAAACTGATCAATAAAATATAAATTTGCCACACAGTGTAATAAAACAAATTCTGATGTACGCTAACACCAAAGATGTTTGTTGTTAGCAGCCAAAAAAACTTTCTTGACTGCTGTAAAATGCTGTTTTCAGGCATGTGTAATTAATTACCTTAAAATATCATACAAATAATATTAAGGAGAACAAATCTGACATTTCATCTAAAACAAGTATGAAGAAACACTGCAACCTGCTGGATAAAATGTCCAGCAGAAATCTCCTGCAACATATGTTGTTGTACTGCTCAAACAACATACAGTGAATAGTACCAGGAAAAGTTTTTAAATGATTTAAAAACTATTACATCAACAGCTTTTTATTGATGCTGTGTTAAATGTGTGAACACAAAACTGTGGTGAAAGTTTTTTCACCATGACACAAACATTTGGAGTCAAACATCATTCAAAGACTAGATTTTTGGATTTATAAAGTAAGTGAATGTAAATTCATATTTCACAAGGTGTTCCCGGTCTGCAGTGGTCTACATTCTAAATGTATGCAAAATATAATATAAACCATTTCTACAGTTTCTGACTGCCACCAGTAAACTGTGTTCAGAGTATAATATCATGAAATGCATGTCAGTTAAGTTGCAGAACTGCAGTTTATTGAGCAATGCATGATGCAAAGCTAAAAATGTCTGTACCTATTATTGTAAAAGTTAAGGTAGGCCTGAATTCCTTGAAGTTTTGTCGTTTTGTCTGTGAAAGAAAGAGAGAGAACATGGAGGCAATTCAGATAAGAGAAGTTCATCCTACTACTGGGTCATAGGGAACCTGGAGCCTATCCCAGGAGACTATGGGCACAAGGCAGGGTACACCCTGGACAGGATGCCAGTCTATCACAGGGCCCAATCACAGACACACACATCACACGCTATGGACAATTCTGAGATGCCAATCAACCTACAATGCATGTTTTTGGACTGGGAGAGGAAACCAGAGTACCCAGAGTAAACCTCCGAGGCACAGGAAGAACATGCAAACTCCACACACACATCATGGAGGCAGGAATCAAACCCCCTAACCCTGGAGGTGTGAGGCAAACTTGCTAACCACCAAGCCACCATGCCCCATGAAATTCAATTCAATGAAATTAAATATTTTACTTTTTCTCATAAACTTTTAAACATACACATCCGCTTTATTTATTTATTTATTTATTTATTTATTTATTTATTTATCAGTCATATCTCATATCTACTCTTTCACTGCAAAACTCTAACTATACATCAGTCCTGGCTTTCATGAAAGAGGTAAAAACTCAGCATCACTGATCATCTCAAAAAAGGATGTTCAAAAACATTTTGTTCTGGTCTGAGTTATGACAAATGTAATGAGAGATGCTTCTTCATTTTTTAAAGAAGATGTATGTGCAGTACATATTGTATAACATCACATCACATTTCAATGGCAGATGAATCTATGGTTCATTATTTAGAGCATTCAGAAAATCGGATATATCTGATGTAACAGACATTTATCAAATAATTATTAGAATATTGTTATTTTGAATGCTTCTGATTCGACTTTATTTTAAGAGATAAACATCATAAACAGTGCCTGATGTTATTCTGATGTAATGTTAGATGCTTTTTTAACATTTGACTGTATAAGAGACACTAACTGTTCCATAAATGACAAATTAAAGGTAAATTAATTAAAAAAGGTATTTTACTCTCAGTCTGTTTTTATTTGTTTGATTGTCTGCAATTCAGTATCAAAGCAAAACCTTTCCTGAGTTTCACTGTTAATTTTCAAATACTTTAAAGCAAGTAATGAGACCTTGCATCTAATATTTGTCAAGATTCTCTTAATGGATAGAGCTTGAGAGTAGGGCTGCAGCTATTGATTATTTTACTAATGGAATATTCTACCAATTATTCCATCGATTAATCAAGTAATCGGATAAGAAGTACTTTTCTTTATTAAAGAGGAATACGAAATATGCAAGACAAAATAAGATTGGTCTCTCAAAACAAACAACTAAATTGTTTCCTATTTAGAAAAATGAAAAAATCTAAACCCATTTAGTGCATATAATTGACATTCAAAATGCAAATATAAATATATAAATAAATAAAAACTTAATTACTTGAAAAAAGGTAAACACAGTACAACCTGAAACAAAATAATAATAATAATAATAATAATAATAATAATAAAAATAATAATAATAATAATAATAATAATAATAATAATAATAATAAAAATAATACCTAAACATTGCCTTTATGTTGTGCAACTTAACTTTGATGTTTCAGTGTAACTACAGCTCAAGCAGGACATAAGCCTTTACTGTCTTCCTGGAAGACTTTGTGGCTTTTGTAAGAAAAGTAACATGAAATTAGATTTATTACATTTCTGTAACATGAAATTAGATTTATTGGGACAATGAACCCTCTTAAATGTCTCTCTACATATAATCAAGCCATGGGGGTCACAGTCCAGTGACTTCTGTGCCGGTCCCAAGCCTAGATAAATAGAGAGGGTTGTGTCAGGAAGAGCATCCGGCGTAAAACATTGCCAAATTTAACCATGCGAATCGTCAGTACTCTGAATTTCATACCGGATCAGTCGAGACCCGGGTTAACAACGACCGCCATCGGCGCTGTTGACCTACAGGGTGCCGGTGGAAATTGGGCTACTGTTGGTCGAAGAAGTAGAGGAGGGAGGAGAGTGCACAGACAGAGAGAGAAGAGGAAAGGTAAGAGTGTAGGACTGAGAATAGGAACTCTGAATGTTGGTACTATGACAGGGAAAGGTAGAGAGCTGGCTGATATGATGGAGAGAAGGAAGGTGGATATACTGTGTGTACAGGAGACCAGATGGAAGGGTAACAAGGCTCGTAGTATAGGAGCAGGATTCAAGCTGTTTTATTATGGTGTGGATAGTAAGAGAAATGGGGTAGGTGTGGTCCTGAAGGAGGAGTTTGTGAGGAATGTTCTGGAGGTGAAGAGAGTGTCAGACAGGGTGATGAGTCTGAAGTTAGAGATTGAAGGGGTGATGTTGAATGATGTTAGTGGTTATGCCCCACAGGTAGGTTGTGAGATAGAGAAGAAAGAGAGATTCTGGAGTGAATTAGATGAGGTGATGGAGAGTATTCCCATGGGTGAGAGAGGGGTGATAGGAACGGATTTTAATGGACATGTTGGCGAGGGGAACAGAGGTGATGAGGAGGTGATGGGTAAGTTTGGAGTTAAGGAAAGGAACCTTGAAGGACAGATGGTAGTGGACTTTGCTAAGAGGATGGACATGGGTGTGGTTAACACTTATTTTCAGAAGAGGGAGGAGCATAGAGTGACTTACAAGAGTGGAGGTAGGAGAACACAGGTAGACTACATCCTATGCAGAAGAGGCAATCTGAAAGAGATTAGTGACTGTAAAGTGGTAGTGGGAGAGAGTGTAGCCAGACAGCATAGGATGGTGGTGTGTAGGATGACTTTGATGGTCTGTAAGAAGAAGAGGTCAAAGATAGAGATAGAGAAGAAAACCAAGTGGTGGAAGCTGAAAAAGGAGGAATGTTGTGAGGAATTTAGACAGAAGTTGAGGCAGGCTCTGGGTGGTCAGGTAGTGCTGCCAGATCCAGTATCCAGAGGAAGAGGTTAGCCAAGAAGAAGTGGGACATGGACAGGACTGAAGAGAATAGACAGGAATACAAGGAGTTACAGCGCAGAGTGAAGAGGGAGGTGTATGCCGAGTTGTAGACTAGGTTAGACACTAGAGAAGGAGAGAAGGACTTGTACAGGTTAGCTAGGCAGAGGGATCGAGATGGGAAGGATGTGCAGCAATTTAGAGTTATTAAGGATAGAGATGGAAGGGTGCTCACAAGTGAGGAGAGTGTACAGAGGAGATGGAAGGAATACTTTGAGGAGCTGATGAATGAGGAAAATGAGAGGGAAAAAAGAGTAGAAGGGGTGAGCTCTGTGGAACAGAAAGTAGATAAGATTAGAAAGGATGAAGTCAGGAAGGCTTTGAAGAGGATGAAAAGGGGAAAGGCAGTTGGTCCTGATGACATCCCGGTGGAGGTCTGGAAGTGTCTGGGAGAGGCAGCAGTCGAATTTTTAACTAGTTTGTTCAACAGGGTTTTAGAGCGTGAGAGGATGCCTGAGGAATGGAGAAGAAATGTGTTAGTGCCGATCTTTAAGAATAAGGGTGACGTGCAGAGTTGCAGCAACTATAGGGGGATAAAGTTGATGAGCCATACAATGAAGGTATATTTCTGACAACATTGAAAGGACAACTGAAATGTGATCTTGATTTAAATCAATGAGTTGAGAAAATAAAAATCTTCCACTAGTTCAGTCACATTTTTATTTTTTATGTATTTTTCACAGTTTTCTTTTTTCTTTTAATTCAGTCAACTGAAAGCACTTCATTCCATGTCATGGAAAAACAAAACATTCATACAGAAGCATAAGTAAAGCAAAAAAGGACAAAATTAATTTGTTTTTGGAGACACTGAGGGAACTGTTGCAGCCAGTTGATGTGCAGTTCCACCCACACTGTATGGAGCCATTTCTGGACTGCCTGGGTATATTTATATTGGGGCTTCAAACTATCTAAAACAAATCAGAACAACAGCAGGATATAAATTTATGCAATTGAATACATTAACGTGGGGACTGGAAGAGGTGAATATTGGATGAAGTAAGGTAGATTTCTGGTAACACAATATGAAGGCAGAAGGAAAATCAAAATCACCAAATATACACATATTCAAGAATATATCCTTGAATGCCCGCTTTTGTTTGGACTGCTCTTCAACCATCTTCCCACACCAATTTCTTGATGACGCCAGCTCATTGGTCAGTGCATAGGAAAGCATGTGAGAGATCCTCATATCCAGTGAGGTTGCTCCAGTGATGCTGAAGCGTCTCAGCTGCCATACAAAATGTGTACACAAAGCAGAGAGAGCATAAGTCAAATGTCCCAATGCCTCTTTTCTTTTGGGTTCTCTGCTGAAAAAGCAAGCATGATCTCATTTAAAACAAATTCAATTCAATTCTCATTCATAGACTCACATATAAAATAAATAAATATACGTTTTATAAATTAAATATAAATGACAAAATATAAATTGATAAGTTGATGATACACAGATTAACCGAAGTCATCAACACATTTGGAAGAGACATTACAGATATTTTCCGATTTTTAAGAAGTGAACCAATATTTTTAATCATTTCACTTGATGCTTATCTTTCACAACCCAGCTCTAATGAGGTGTCTATGTCGACTTGACCACATGATATAAAAACCGGAGAGAGGATTTCATTTTCAGTAAATACTAAATGCTGTGGAATAAGATCAGTATTAAATTCTTTACAGGAATAGGATTTGTGTTTTCTACTTCTGTGTGTTGCATAAGTCCCATATATGTTTGTCTTGAAATCACATCCATCAAAAGCACACTCTATGGTTTCATGATTTCTTAAGTGTGAATTAATCTGCTGAAAATAGTCTTTTTTTTTAAGGATGAAATGAGTCACAAATATCTATATCTGAAAGACTGAACAACTTCACACTCTTCAGTTTCCTGTAAATTATGGGATCTATAAGTGTGTGTATGTTTTAAAGGAGCAAGGACAGTTTAAATGAAGACAAGGTACTGTATATCCATGACCAAAAGTACCGTGCTTCACTCGGTAATGCTTGAGAAGTACCCATTTTGATGACGCCATGAATGTGCAGAGCTTACATTGCCATCCCATAAAATGTCACCTAAAAAGGGATGAGATAGTTTTATAATTTAAATATGACAGAGCAACACACTTCTATAAAAATTTTAAAACATGCTTAAAAAGAATTTCAAAAAGTTGGGACACTGTACAAATTGTGAATAAAAAAGGAATGCAATAATTTACAAATCTCATAAACTTATATTTTATTCACAATAGAATATAGATAACATATCAAATGTTGAAAGTGAGACATTTTGAAATGTCATGCCAAATATTGGCTCATTTTGGATTTCATGAGAGCTACACATTCCAAAAAAGTTGGGACAGGTAGCAATAAGAGGCCGGAAAAGTTAAATGTACATATAAGGAACAGCTGGAGGACCAATTTGCAACTTATTAGGTCAATTGGCAACATGATTGGGTATAAAAAGAGCCTCTCAGAGTGGCAGTGTCTCTCAGAAGTCAAGATGGGCAGAGGATCACCAATTCCCACAATGCTGCGGTGAAAAATAGTGGAGCAATATCAGAAAGGAGTTTCTCAGAGAAAAATTGCAAAGAGTTTGAAGTTATCATCATCTACAGTGCATAATATCATCCAAAGATTCAGAGAATCTGGAACAATCTCTGTGCGTAAGGGTCAAGGCCGGAAAACCATACTGGATGCCCGTGATCTTCGGGCCCTTAGACGGCACTGCATCACATACAGGAATGCTACTGTAATGGAAATCACAACATGGGCTCAGGAATACTTCCAGAAAACATTGTCGGTGAACACAATCCACCGTGCCATTCGCCGTTGCCGGCTAAAACTCTATAGGTCAAAAAAGAAGCCATATCTAAACATGATCCAGAAGCGCAGGCGTTTTCTCTGGGCCAAGGCTCATTTAAAATGGACTGTGGCAAAGTGGAAAACTGTTCTGTGGTCAGACGAATCAAAATTTGAAGTTCTTTTTGGAAAACTGGGATGCCATGTCATCCGGACTAAAGAGGACAAGGACAACCCAAGTTGTTATCAGCGCTCAGTTCAGAAGCCTGCATCTCTGATGGTATGGGGTTGCATGAGTGCGTGTGGCATGGGCAGCTTACACATCTGGAAAGGCACCATCAATGCTGAAAGGTATATCCAAGTTCTAGAACAACATATGCTCCCATCCAGACGTCGTCTCTTTCAGAGAAGACCTTGCATTTTCCAACATGACAATGCCAGACCACATACTGCATCAATTACAACATCATGGCTGCGTAGAAGAAGGATCCGGGTACTGAAATGGCCAGCCTGCAGTCCAGATCTTTCACCCATAGAAAACATTTTTATCGCATCATAAAGAGGAAGATGCGACAAAGAAGACCTAAGACAGTTGAGCAACTAGAAGCCTGTATTAGACAAGAATGGGACAACATTCCTATTCCTAAACTTGAGCAACTTGTCTCCTCAGTCCCCAGTTATAAAAAGAAGAGGGGATGCCACACAGTGGTAAACATGGCCTTGTCCCAACTTTTTTGAGATGTGTTGATGCCATGAAATTTAAAATCAACTTATTTTTCCCTTAAAATGATCCATTTTCTCAGTTTAAACATTTGATATGTCATCTATGTTGTATTCTGAATAAAATATTGAAATTTGAAACTTCCGCATCATTGCATTCTGTTTTTCTTCACGATTTGTACAGTGTCCCAACTTTTTTGGAATCGGGTTTGCCAAATGATGAATCATTTCAATCCTCTCGAAGGGTCATATAACAGAAAAATTCAAAATGTCTTTTTCAGCATGTTGATGTATCCAATAATTGAACATTTGGCCTGATGGAGGCAAAAGAGGAAAGGTCATGAGGTCAAAAATGTGTCTTACAGTTCGATTATTGGGGTAACGATTAGATTTAAAACTTTATCTGCTTTTGTAGAGCTGAAATGCTTCCTCGTCAGAAGGGATTTCTGCTCACATACTGAACTACCATGTGTGCATGGGTTATGAATTTAGTTACACACCATACAGTGAGCCCAGTACCAGAACACACACTCTCCTATATCCCATCAGACAGCAACACAGCAGTGAGACACACAGGAACAAAACTATAGATTATTTGATGTCACACCAGGATATGTCATGGTATGACCGTCAGCCAGTGAGACAGCAGCACGTCTAGGTACGGCTGCCAGACAGCAGATACACTGGGCAGACATGGGTTTTTATATTGATGTGTAATGTGTAATAAAACAGCTCATTAAAATTATTTCCATCTCAAATATTTTGACTGTCAGTTACCAAAATTACTAAGTATATTTAAAAAATATAATTCAAATAAGTCAAATAATTATTACTTAAGGACAACAATTTCTAAGAATATGTAAAATTTTATTCAAATTGAAATAAGGAGGAAAAAATACAAACAACAGCAAAAAGGCAGCTTAAGAAATTGTATGGACATGTCATGTTCACATGAAAGCTTTCCTTATTTAAAAACTCTTTGCCCTGGTCAGGACTCTTTTAGGAGTTTCAAACTGATGCACCAATTTGATCAAACACTCTGTGACATTTTCGGCAGTTTTTGACTTTGTCAGTACTGATTGTCATCTCTCGTTTTATTTTGACTGGTTTATGTTCCAATGCTGCTGGCAGAAAACTCTTTATACATTTTGTTTGCTTCTTCTATCCCAGTAACAACCACTGTTTAAATAGCTTTAGGAGTCTGCTTGTAGTGCACATAATACAATTTATTGTCTATGACAAAAGAAATAATTAAGTTGTTACATTTTTTTTGTTATAAAAGTGGCTACAGTACTCTTGTACTCAATTATGTGTGCTATGGCTGTACTCAGATAAACTCAGATGATTTCCATACTGGTCTGTGCTGGTTTTGTACTAGTTTAGCTGGTGAACTACCTTAAGTCTGTAACCTAGTGAACCAGTGGCGATGTATTCATTGGTAGAGACTTCAAAGCACTTTTGTACATCTCTCTGGATAAGGGCGTCTGCCAAATGACATGAATGTAAATGTAAATGGACTAGGATAGCTGTGCTAGTCTACCTGCACATGAAGGTAGTCCACCAGCAGAATCTCATTATGGTAGTCTACTAGCATAGTTTTGCAGATGAAACTGGATTACTATCTTATCTTCTTACTTTGTACATATTTATGCAGCCACGACTCACATGACCCTTGTGAGTGTAACTTTTTGTTTATTTCTAAGTATACAAATGAGAAAGAATCAAGAGAACTGAAAGAATAGAGAAGCAGCATCCAATCACCACCAGGATGAGATGCTGGTGACCAGCATACCAGCATCAGAACACAATATTTACTGGTATTGCTTGTATTATGTGGTTCTATGCTGGTTTTATTAAATTATTAAGTTCCCAAATCCATGTTCTGTATGTGATGTAAAAGTGGTAGGACGTTTTTAATTGGTGACGACGCCGCAAATTGAACATATGAACATATTTATGGAATACTAAACAAATATGCAACCATGATACAATTTCAGGTCTGTTTTTAAAATAAATATTACCTTCAATATCAAAGGTGTTCACTTTCAGGCTAAGTGCCATTGGACTAAGTAAAACCAAGTAAATATTTACTGGTAAAATAACACGATATTTCTGAATTAATATCTGACAGGAATAATTGATAAGTTTAGTCAGCAAACTTGTTAAATCAATCAACTCATTAAAATCGGTTATCTCGACTCTTCTAGCTCAATCGCTTCTCACATGCACATAAGGTGCTCTGATCTACATCCATCCACAGATAAACTACTTTTATGGAGAGTAATTTTCTATATTTAACATGTGGAATAAAACGCATAAGACAATGTAACGGGTAAATTGTTTATTATAAAAAAATATATACATATATAATCAGTAAATAATAAATAAATTTATACCTATTGTAATTGTTATTTCAATTAGACATTATTATTTGTAACTTTATTATTTTCTTGATTGTATCTTTTATTCATTTCACAACTTAATTTTTTTAAGAGAATAATTTTTTGTTTGTTTGTATGTTTGTTTTTACATTAAGTCTTAATCATGTGAATGAATATTTTGGGGATAGTCTAGCACTGCCTACATGGCCCACCAGATGGCGCTCTAAGGCCCACTAGAGGGCCGCAGCCCACCGGTTGAGAATCAAACACTTTTATACTCTTCACTTCTGTGTTGAACCACATTGATGCTGTGTGTGTGTGTGTGTGTGTGTGTGTGTGTGTGTGTGTGTGTGTGTGTGTGTGAGAGTGAGAGAGAGAGAGAGAGAGAGAGAGAGAGAGAGAGAGAGAGAGAGAGAGAGATGACGTTAAAACTTACTGATTGGTCAGTGAAATATTTAATCTCTGAAATTTCATGTTTTATGTCAAACATCTTCCTGAGGAGATTGCATGACTGGTGTTTATTGTAAAACACACAGCATTAATGCATTAAGTGTTGTGAATTTTACAGGACCAGTCACCTTGGGAGCCTATTACAGGATATTAGTATTTAAATTAAACATATTAATTTGGCAAGATGGTCATTTTTGCCCGTTAATCTGCAGGAGATATAAACTTTTATTTATTATTATTTCAAGTGCAGGTTAAATGACTTTAAGGAGACACTATGGAGGTGGAGACAGACTGCATTGTGATCATATGTGGCACTGCCCCTTTATCAGCCTCGAGGACGTGAACAAGTAAGTGACTAAAGTGAAAGTGAAAAGCAGCTCTCATCGAGAAGAAATCCTTCTTTTCACATTAATCTCTGGAATTAACTACAGGATTATTCTGAAAGGAGAATAAATGCAGATAATTCTGACTCCCTGAAAAAAGGCAAGTAAAATAAAGGTATGTACCAGGAAAGGTTTTGTCTAAACTGAACTCATTAACTTATGTTAAGTCAGAGAGAGAGACAAAATCTCTAACACAAATACTGTTGAAATACTAACACTGAGAATACAAGTGAATTATAAAAAGGTTTTAAAAATCGTCATTGATAATCTTCTTAATGATCAGAAATCAACTGAGACTGAAAAACAGGGTCAAAGGTTGCTGTTTTATTAGTTGCTCAGAAGTGGAGTGTTTGAGTGTGTGTGTGTGTGTGTGTGTGTGTGTAGTACAGAGTAGAGAGGTGAGCACTCTGTGAAACAAACACTTATAAACATTTACAGGAAGTGAGAAAGTGGGAATGATTCAGTTACTGAGTTGAGAGCTGTTAGAAATCAGTGAAATTCTGTGTTTATTACACAGTTTATTATGAATATGAGAATGTTTACATGTGTTTTATATAATTCAGTCTAAATGTTTTCAGTGTCATTGCTTAGGTTTAACATTACAGACAGGCATAAATGAATCAAACAGATTAATCAGTAACACCTCATACTTTTACATGTGTGAACTGAATGATGTGATTTCTTACTGAAAAGCTTAAAAACACAGAAGGAAGTAAATGGCTGAATCTTCATTACGAACAAAAGGCAGCAGAAGGTGGAGCATGGAAGAGAGACGTTCGTGTAAGTTACACAGCTCATACATTATTTTTAGAATTGTTAATAAAATATACACAGATGTTAATTACAATATTATCTTAGAATATTATAATATTTTATCACTCAGTGCCTTTAACAAAAATGACTGTTGTTATTAAATCTCATGTAGAATATACATATAGCTAAAATAAAACATATGATTGTGGAATGTAATTATTAATCGTGATCAGCTCAAATACTCAAGCTAAAGTGATTTAGACTCGTCTCTAATTTAATGATTGTTACAGATTTAATTTAATGAAACCTTGTAAGAATTTTAAAACTTAAAATGTATGTAAATGTAACACTGAAGAATGTATAATAAGAAATATGAAATATACAGAGAGATCCAAAAGTCTGAGAGCACACTAATAACCTAGGAATCTGGAAATGAGCATAAAGGTTTAGAACTGTTTGGATATTTTCCACAACATTTAAAGTAACTACAGACTGAAAAAGTCTGACTTTGTTAAACTTGATGAGATTTTGTGTGATCACATCACCCTGACACTGATTATTTAAAGGCAGGTGCTTCTGAGTTTTGTTCCTTATGTAAGAGATACATTTACAATTAACCGTAACAAATTGAATGAAAAAAGTCACCAAAATTAATTTTTTTGTACAATTAGTGACACCCCAACAAGTGTGTTCAACTTCAAATGTAAGTGAGTTTATAATAAAATCCTTTTCATACCAGTTCAGGAAAATGGAAAATTCTGGTGTGTCATTTTCACACTTACACTACAGATACAGCTAGTATATAGAGATGAGGCTGAAACAAATAACAGTATTTTTGCACTATTTATAAACAAGGTGTAATTGTTTTTCTATCGAATCTAGTTGCTCATGACTCCAGCAGTCTCCTGTCTGAAGAGCAGCTGCAGTGTTCGATCTGTCTGGATGTGTTCACTGATCCAGTCACCACTCCATGTGGACACAACTTCTGTAAGAGCTGCCTTACACAGTGCTGGGAGAAGAGTCAACACTGTCACTGTCCATTATGTAAAGAGAAATTCACCAAGAGACCTGAAATGAAGATTAATATAACACTGAGAGAGGTTGCAGATCACTTCAAGAAGAAAAGTGGTTCTGACAAACCTGAGGTTCTTTGTGATGCCTGCTCTGGAGAGAAGCTGAAGGCCCTGAAATCCTGTCTGGATTGTTGTGCTAGTTTGTGTAAAACTCATTTAGAGTTTCATAATAATATGCCCAAACATAAAAAACACAAACTAATAAACTCTGTGGAGAACCTGGAGCACTACATATGCCAGAAACATGAGAGACCTCTGGAGCTGTTCTGTAGAGATGATCAGATGTGTGTGTCAGTTCTGCACTGAAGGAGATCACAAGAATCACAACACTGTTCCTACAGAGGAGGAGAGCAGAGAGAGGAAGGTGAGAAACACTGAGTAACATCAGCTATGGACATTATGTTAGATGCTGCAAACTAATTTATCCAGTAGTAGATCAGATTATAACATTGTGAAATAAGTTTCTTAAAATCTGTACTAAATACTCAAATATTTTGTCTTATACTATGTATGGGGATAAATTATAACAAATCATTTCATTAAAAAAAAGTCTTCTTCTTTGCCCTCAGACTCAGCTGGTGAAATCACAGACAGATGTGCAGCAGATGATTCAGGACCGACTGAAGAAGATAAAAGAGATCAAACACTCACTAGACCAAAGCAAAGTGTGTACAAACATGACATGAGTTTATATCTGATCCATTCAGTTTTCGTTTTATTTTGTAGAAATCATCAAACTGCATTAAACATTAGTTCACTATTCAGGTTATCTGATGGAACTAAAAATGTGTTCCTCCTTTAGAGAAGCACAGAGAAAGAGAAAGCAGACAGTGTTGAAGTCTTCACTGCTCTGATTCGCTCCATTGAGAGAAGTCAGACTGAGCTGCTCGAGGTGATGGAGGAGAAGCAGAAAGCAGCAGAGAGGCAGGCTGAAGGACTCATTAAAGAGCTGGAGCAGGAAATCACTGTGCTAAAGAGGAGAGACACTGAGCTGGAGCAGCTCTCACACACTGAGGAGCATCTCCACCTCCTACAGGTCAGTGTTCCTCTCTCTGCTCACTGGCAATGCAGAACATCACAGAACAACACTCACCATGCTGAGGGATTTCTCCTCTCTCCTGCTCTACTGTAGATTTACTCCTCCATGTGCAGCCCTCCACACACCAAGAACTGGACTGAGATCAGTATTAACACTGGTCTGAGTGGGGACACTGTGAGGACAACTCTGTCTCAGCTTCAGCAGACTCTGAATGAGAAACTCACTAAAACACTCGATGACAAGTTAAAAGAAACAGGTGAGAAATTATTTTGTATTTTATATTTAAGAAATAATTCTCTAATAATAGACTGGTTTATATAATATTTTAATTAAACAAATAAAAAAATACAAATAAATGATCTGAAATCTAATGAAAGTGATGTTTTGTTGTAATTAGTTTCCACAGAAGTGAAGAGGATTCAGCAGTATGCAGGTACAGTGAGGTTTCTGATTTCCTCTCATATTAAAATGTACATATCAGCATTACACCACTGCATCATCAGACTTATTTTCATCTGTAGATCTCTCCAGATAAAAGCAAGTCTTAAAGTGTCTCTCATTATCCTCCTCACTATAGCTCCTTATTACTGCCATGCACTAAAGCCCTTAAACCCTTTTCTACTTTAGAAAGAAAGTCTTTATCATTTACAAGTAACATTACGTCGTAAAAGTCATGAATGTGTTCTACAAAAATAACATTTTCATACTAACATTAAATGACACCCTAAACAAGTGTGTTTAATAAAAAGATTTTATCAGTTCATGAAAATGTATCGAAATTCAGGTCTGTGATTTTCACACCTAAAATACAGATGTAGTTTACTCTATAGAGCAGGGGTCAGCAACCTTAGACACACATGCAGTGTAGTCACCCTGGTAAGCACCCTTGAGAGATTTTTAACACTTAAAGCTCTGTCTCAGCTGCATGCTACATTTTGAACAACCATTGGCTGTTGCACTGTTATTCTTATGTAGTTTTTTTTTAGAAAGGCTGTGCTGTTTGTACTTTATGCTTTGAAAATCTTGTTTGCTGAACATCGAGTGTTAAGCACCATTTCGAGACATAGCACAAGAAAAGTTTCAAAGATCAGGCAAAATCCATCAAACATGCTCAAAGTATTTGCCACTGCTAAAAATCATGTGACAAAAGCCAGCTCAATGCATTGCGAAACACAGAAAACCATTCACTGATGGTGAATATATTAAAGAAGCATTTTCTCTGTAGCTCAGAATTTCTGTTTGAAGGCTTAAAGAGACAATAAAATCCAGAATAAAAGATATTCCCATGTCTGAAGTGTTCAGCAATGTATTGAAGAAATGGCAGAAAATGTTAGCTCGGAGCTAATAACAGCTGGACTTCAAGATGAGAGCGTGGACGTGAATGACATACTGCAAACTGTTTTTGTAGAATATAGAACTTGCTATATTCTAAAGCGATGTTGCCACTTTCCTCTATTTCAAGCATGTAAGGGAGACTTAAATACACATAACATATAGTACACATAACCCAATGATAATGGAGCTCAGCAAAGACAAGCAGGACCAGGGATGACACTGACTGGAATACATCTGTTCATTTATATAGTACACATAGGTTTGCATTAATAATCGATTACGTAAATACATCGAAGTGCATCAGTGCGTCATGATGTTTACGCGTGGTTAAAATGATGCTCAAACTCAATCACTCACAGACTCCCCGCCCCTTTTAGGTGAAATCTGACAGTGTTTACAAAGCAGAAGTGCAAATAAGTCAAACGCTCTTTACTAACAAAAAGTTACAATGAGAATGTATGGGTGTGTTGATGTCCAGGTGCACAGTGAGCAGCCACAGCTTTAGTCGCTCAGGATTTTTAAAGGAAATTCACGTTATTTCCAAGCAGACGTAATTTTTTGCTTAAATGTTTAAGGTCCGTTACAAAGTAGGGTCTACAATGCGGGCCGGTTGCAGTGCGATCAGCTTATCTTTGGTGTATACAAAAGAGCCAGCACTGTGTTGCTGCACGCTGGTCACTCAGAGAGTTGAAAGCAGAAGTCCAGAGGCGAAAATAACGACAAAAACTCTCTCAAATCGCACGATTAGAGAGGGAAGAACTTATTACTAGTTAACAAAAAGTAAAAATAAAAAAAAAGGATGAAGAAATAATAGGTAAATTAAGGCAAATTAAAAGAGAGCACTTGAAACTGGCATATTGCTCTCAATACAGTACTTGTAAATTAATTACTGAAATCTGTGTTTTGAAATGCATATAATTTGTGACTCCATGGAGGACAAATTTGACAAAAACTATGCAAATGTATTGCTGATGAACAAGATGAGTGGGAGTTTGGTGGGCTTAATTAATGATTACAATGTCCTAATTATGAAAGAATGTTTTAAAGGTTGTTGCTGTGCATGTAGCAGAAAAACATGGATCTCACTTTTAAATTAATCCTTTCTATGGGATTCTCTACAAGGAGATGTAAATCTGGTTTATTGGTTTTAAATGAGATCAGTCATTACCAAAGGCAAAATTGGAACTGTCCTAACAAAATAATTTAAGATCCTGATGCAAAAATGAGTAAACAGCAATGAATGTGTGAGGAGAAAACATCAAATAAAATTATAATGAACAGGAATTCACCAGCGGACGAGTCTAATCAATCATCACACAGGTGACCACAGGATAACTGACAGTTAGGAAGTATTTCAGAGAGAAAATCCACTCCTGTATAATGCTGACAAAATGACACCACATGGTCTGATGGTTTATTTTTTATTTCTGACGATCATTTCAGTTGTTTCTGAAGGAGGCCATAAAATATCACAAAGTTTGCTGACCCTCTGAATATGATCCACTGGATGATGATTTAATATTTTTACCCGAATACTCATATCACACAATGTGTTCTTTCTCTCAGTGAATGTGACACTGGATCCTGATACAGCTAATCCTCAACTCATCCTGTCTGCTGATGGAAAACAAGTGACAGATGGAGACACACGACAGATTCTCCCTGATACACCACAGAGGTTTGATACGTGTCCATGTGTTCTGGGAAAGCAGAGTTTCTCCTCAGGGAGATTTTATTATGAGGTGCAGGTCAGAGGGAAAACTGCATGGGATGTTGGAGTGGCCACAGAGTCCATTAACAGGAAGGGGAAGATTACACTGAATCCTCAAAATGGATTCTGGACTGTTTGGCTGAGGAATGAGAATCAGTATAAGGCTCGTGCTGGTCCCTCTGTCCCCCTCACACTGAGAGAGAAGGTGGAGGTGGTGGGGGTGTTTGTGTATTATGAGGAGGGTCTGGTCTCCTTTTATGATGTGAAGTCCAGATCTCATATCTACTCTTTCACTGGTCAGTCTTTCACTGAGAAACTCTATCCATACTTCTGTCCTTGTAATAATAATGGAGGTAAAAATTCAGCACCACTGATCATCTCTCCTGTATTTGACTGAATGAATTTCACCTTACGAATTAAATCATCTATTA
The DNA here is from genome assembly GCA_033459395.1 of Hemibagrus guttatus. NCBI lineage: Eukaryota > Metazoa > Chordata > Actinopteri > Siluriformes > Bagridae > Hemibagrus > Hemibagrus guttatus. The sequence goes on along the minus strand of JAUCMX010000005.1, from coordinate 15,577,296 downwards.
AACAGTGAGAATAATGAAATATTTAACTTTTTTGTAGGGGGCACGGTGGCTTAGTGGTTAGCGGTTAGCACGTTCGCCTCACACCTCCAGGTTTGGGGGTTCGATTCCCGCCTCCACCATATATATGTGTGTGTGGAGTTTGCATGTTCTCCCCGTGCCTCGGGGGTTTCCTTTGGGTACTCCGGTTTCCTCCCCCGGTCCAAAGACATGCATGGTAGGTTGATTGGCATCTCTAAATTGTCCGTTGTGTGTGTGTGCCCTGCGATGGGTTGGCACTCTGTCCAGGGTGTATCCTGCCTTGATGCCCAATGACGCCTGAGATAGGCACAGGCTCCCCGTGACCCGAGTATAGTTCGGATAAGCGGTAGACAATGAATGAATGAACTTTTTTGTTGGTTCATTTTAAAAAATACATATTCCCTTTTACCTTAAAACTTTATTAAACACAAATACAAATAAATGCATATTTTATTTAGAAATAAAAATGTCAAGCTGATTCTCTTTGAATCAGAAATTAATAAATAAATGAATCCTGTGTCTGCGGTATTTACTGCCATCTGTTGGTGCAAAGCGGAAACAATGTTTTCCATAAGAAAACAAATTCTTAAAGGTAGGACATCAGAGGGAGCCTCATTAATATTCATGAAGAAGTTCTACCTGATTGGTCACTGACACGCTTCAGCTCTGACGTTTCATGTTGCTGGACTGTTTCCTGACTGCTGTGTAAAATCCTCCTGAGGAGATTAAACTGACTAGTGCAAGAAACACAATTAACCAACCGGAAATGTACATTTTATTTACATTTTCTGTTTGAAAATCCAGCTAGATATTCTTTCATAAACATTTCAACATTCCCGTGGTTTTATTTACTACATTCTCCAAACTGAAATGAAAATGAAAATGTCATTATGTGATAAACGGATAAATTCTGAGCGGGACAGTAAATCACTGTAACTTTAATCTGTTTGTAGTGAAGTGATATCGAGCTCAGTGACACATTATTAAAGCAAACTTTCTCTTTGATCAAACTTTATTTCTATGTGGACTGAATGTTTCTACTTTTATTTTACATTTATTTTTATAGATTTATTTTTATTTTGTCCTCTGTTGCCATGGTGATTAAAATCATAGTGAAACATGAAATGTCAGAGCCGGTGGTGTTCCAGTGATTCAGTTCCCCTGTTTCTGTCACTGTCCTTTTCTCCTATTGCCATGTTGAGTATCTTTTGTGTGTGTGATCAGTGTGTGTTAGTTTTATCATTTTGTGTATCAGGGTAAGGTAAATTTCAGGTTGCATGTAAAATCAATCAATCAATCATTCAATCATTGTCTACCGCTTATCCGAACTATTCTCGGGTCACGGGGAGCCTGTGCCTATCTCAGGCGTCATTGGGCATCAAGGCAGGATACACCCCGGACAGAGTGCCAACCCATCGCAGGGCACACACACACACACACTACGGGCAATTTAGAGATGCCAATCAACCTACAATGCATGTCTTTGGATTGGGGGAGGAAACCCCCGAGAACATGCAAACTCCACACACACACGGCGGAGGGGGGAATCAAACCCCCAACCCTGGAGGTGTGAGGCAAACGTGCTAACCACTAAGCCACCGTGCCCCCCCCATGTAAAATCATTTGCAATTAAATACATGATTTAATGTGCATGTTTCATTGACACTACGGAAAAGTGTTTCTTCTTTGTGGGGAGATGGATGGGGTTATCTGGAACCACCCGTTTTAAGGACTGGCTCTTGTAAGAATCCACAGTGAGTGACTGATACCACCAGTACACTGTATTCAGAGTACAATATCATGAAATGTATTTCAGTTAAGTTGCAGGACTGCAGTTTATTGAGAAATTCATGGTGCAAAGCTAAAAATGTCTGTACCCATTATTGTAGACATTAGGTCACAAGTAGGCCTTGGTTCCCTGTAGTTTTGTGTGTGAATGAAATGTTTTAATAAAATATGATGAAGCAGTGAGCCATTCTGATTATTTGTCAATTATTTAAAATAAGCACAAGTAAAATATGGCATATTAATCTAAATTTACATTGTGAAATCCTGTGAGGCTGTTGCAGAATTTCAGTAGCCTACGTAAGATCCTCATTTCCTCTTAGGAGAGAATGGAGTTTAGTTTTATTCAGAGCAAAATAAGTGATAAAATCATGCTGGATGTGTGAAAAGAATTTATGTTAAGGCAATTCAGTGCAATCACATGGATTCGATATACACATTTGAATGAAGTAAAATCAATGAGCTTTTTTCAGTGTAGGATAATAGTATTTTGTTTGTATCGTCACTGATTTGGAAAGCTACTCAAAACGCATGATTTATTACACATAGACTGTAGCATTTTGGACAACTGTAACTGGAATTTTTTTATTGAAACTAAATTCTAATTGGCTTTAATATCAAAAGCGCATCCAAAACTATGGTGACTGACAGGTACAGTAACAGACAGGGGCCCGAGTGCTGAAAATACAGAAAACATGAGCAAAATCAGAAAAATAAAAAAACAGAAACAAAACAAACACGGCAGAAATATTTCTGAGGGACGTGTGAGGGAAACATCAGCAGGCCATTCAAAATGAAGCAGGACTAATTTTTGAGTTTAAGGACTGCAGTTAAACCAGCTGCTCCTTTCAAAACCACAGTAAATATATTATTTGCAGATCAAATTTAGGGGCGCAGCTTTTAGACCCATAAAGCTCATACTGCAGAAAGCATCCGTGAGCTCATGCCAAGACATTGTTAAATGTGAGCCAAAATCATCACAATTAAAAGAACCAAAGATTTAAACTACTTCAGTCTGTGTGCATTGAATTTATTTAATACACGAGTTTCACAATTTGACTTGAATTACTGAAATAAATGAACATTTCCACGACATTCTAATTTATTGAGATGCACCTGTATATATATACGCACTGAATTGTATGTGAATGGGTTGTGATTTTTTACGTAAACAAGCTGTGACGTGATGGGGTCTGGAACCGCGTGTACTGTGACGTCCAAGAAAATCTGAACGGTCACCGACGACCCGTGACGTCACGGTGCGTGAACTATAAAAGCAGGGCTGCTTGGCTTCCACAGTTCATTTAACCTTTGTGTTGATCTTGAGAAGTAAGAAATGATGGTGCCCGTTACTTTGGGATTTGATGCTCCACAGGAAATGTCCTTAGGTTACAGGGCTTTCCTCTACAAAACATCCTTCGAAGGTCTCCACGATGTCTACAGCGTGGGCGGATTTGTGGTGATCTGCCTGTTCGCAACACTAGTCCTTGTGATGCTGTTTAACTTTCTGGCGGACTTCAACTGCAGCTGCAGAAAACCGACTAGTGAGGAAAAGATACGCAAGGTGGCCCCTACGAAGAGGAACCAAACTGTGTATTCCTCAATGCTTCCTCCTGGCTTGGTGGCTCACACTTTTGCCTCATACCTCCAGGATTGCGGGTTCGATTCCTGCCTCCGCCGTGTGTTTGCATGTTCTCCCCGTGTCTTGGGGGTTTCCTCCCCCGGTCCAAAGACATGCATTGTAGGTTAATTGGCATCTCTAAATTGCCTGTAGTGAGTGAATGAGAGTGTGTGCCCTGCGAAGGGTTGGCACTCTGTCCAGGGTGTATCCTGCCTTGATGCCTGATGACGCCTGAGATAGGCACAGGCTACCCGTGACCTGAGAATAGATCAGATAAGCAGTAGACAAGGAATTAATGTTTTTATTTTACTGATTTCTTATCTTTTTTTCTACTATTTATTTTTCATGTTGAGATTTTTTCCCCTTTCTGCATAAATAAAACATTCTGCTTTGCATTTGTGTAGTTTCATTCTTTTACTATACCTTACATAATAAATATTATACAGGCAATTTCTTGTTCAGTTTGGGGATTCTGGCATAATAATGGTCCAGTTATGGCTGTTTTGTGGACCTTCTGGATAATTTGTGGCTGATTTCTGGTGACATTGTGGCTGAGTTTTGGTCTGTTTCCGGTATTAGTCTGGTAGACTTTTGGCAAACCGCATTTGGGCCAGATTTGGGCCGTAATTCCATATGGTATCTGGGCCAAACTTAAAGCCGAAACTCAGCCAGACTCGGCCCAGAGCCAATTTGCTAATCTGGGAAATGTATGCAAAATATAATATAAACCATTTCTACAGGTGTTATAAACTCTATCTCTAACAAATTTAACAAACTGATCAATAAAATATAAATTTGCCACACAGTGTAATAAAACAAATTCTGATGTATGCTAACATTAAAGATGTTTGTTGTTAGCAGCCAAAAAAACTTTCTTGACTGCTGTAAAATGCTGTGTTTCAGGCATGTGTAATTAATTACCTTAAAATATCATTCATTCATTCATTCATTCATTCATTGTCTACCGCTTATCCGATCTACTCTCGGGTCACGGGGAGCCTGTGCCTATGTATATACATATACAAACAATAACAACGATCCCCGTCACATAATGAATTAGTATTTCTCATTCACATGAATGATATTTCTATATTAAACATACAGTTAACTGAACATTAACTAGGTATTTCTGGTGAAAATGTACACCATAAGCTATCATTTGTCATTAATAACATACCGTGTCTATATACAGATAGTAGCGGCACAATCAAGCAGCATTTAAGTACACATCGTAACGTTAAACACGTTAAACACAAATAACCGCTCAACATCGCATCATTAAAACATTATTAGGAACCCATATTACTCATTTACATATCCATATCGAAAGGATAAATCACAAGGGAAAAAATATTACTGATCTTCATAACAGCACGATGGCTATCGGACATGTCTGGGTTTGTCCGTAATTTACCGACACATACAAAGCTGTTCAGATAACTATTAACAAAAATATAAACTAAAGGGCTTACTTTGTGGTCAATGACTAACACCCAATGATTACATCTGCAGTAATTCCCCCGAAATAAACTGGTATTAGCGTCCTTTCAGCTAATAGCTCACACTTCTTCACCCAAACACAACAAAAAAACAGCCGATTAACTGGCTACACTCCCCTCCGCTAGAATGACATTAATTCTTTCATAATAAAAGTCTGATTTCTAGGAGCCTTTAATACAAAATGAAATATTTTACTTTTTCTCATAAAATTTTAAACATACACATCCGCTGTATTTATTTATTTATTTATTTATTTATTTATTTATTTATTTATTTATTTATCAGTCATATCTCATATCTACTCTTTCACTGCAAAACTCTAACTATACATCAATCCTGGCTTTCATGAAAGAGGTAAAAACTCAGCATCACTGATCATCTCAAAAAAGGATGTTCAAAAACATTTTGTTCTGGTCTGAGTTATGACAAATGTAATGAGAGATGCTTCTTCATTTTTTAAAGAAGATGTATGTGCAGTACATATTGTATAACATCACATCACATTTCAATGGCAGATGAATCTATGGTTCATTATTTAGAGCATTCAGAAAATCGGATATATCTGATGTAACAGACATTTATCAAATAATTATTAGAATATTGTTATTTTGAATGCTTCTGATTCGACTTTATTTTAAGAGATAAACATCATAAACAGTGCCTGCTGTTATTCTGATGTAATGTTAGATGCTTTTTTAACATTTGACTGTATAAGAGACACTAACTGTTCCATAAATGACAAATTAAAGGTAAATTAATTAAAAAAGGTATTTTACTCTCAGTCTGTTTTTATTTGTTTGATTGTCTGCAATTCAGTATCAAAGCAAAACCTTTCCTGAGCTTCACTGTTAATTTTCAAATACTTTAAAGCAAGTAATGAGACCTTGCATCTAATATTTGTCAAGATTCTCTTAATGGATAGAGCTTGAGAGTAGGGCTGCAGCTATTGATCATTTTACTAATGGAATATTCTACCAATTATTCCATCGATTAATCAAGTAATCGGATAAGAAGTACTTTTCTTTATTAAAGAGGAATACGAAATATGCAAGACAAAATAAGATTGGTCTCTCAAAACAAACAACTAAGTTGTTTCCTATTTAGAAAAATGAAAAAATCTAAACCCATTTAGTGCATTTAATTGACATTCAAAATGCAAATATAAATATATAAATAAATAAAAACTTAATTACTTGAAAAAAGGTAAACACAGTACAACCTGAAACAAAATAATAATAATAATAATAATAATAATAATAATAATAATAATAATAATAATAATACCTAAACATTGCCTTTATGTTGTGCAACTTAACTTTGATGTTTCAGTGTAACTACAGCTCAAGCAGGACATAAGCCTTTACTGTCTTCCTGGAAGACTTTGTGGCTTTTGTAAGAAAAGTAACATGAAATTAGATTTATTACATTTCTGTAACATGAAATTAGATTTATTGGGACAATAAACCCTCTTAAATGTCTCTCTACATATGATCAAGCCATGGTGGTCACAGTCCAGTGACTTCTGTGCCGGTCCCAAGCCTGGATAAATAGAGAGGGTTGTGTCAGGAAGAGCATCCGGCGTAAAACATTGCCAAATTTAACCATGCAAATCGTCAGTACTCTGAATTTCATACCGGATCAGTCGAGGCCCGGGTTAACAACGACCGCCATCGGCGCCGTTGGCCTACAGGGCGCCGGTGGAAATTGGGCTACTGTTGGTCGAAGAAGTAGAGGAGGGAGGAGAGTGCACAGACAGAGAGAGAAGAGGAAAGGTAAGAGTGTAGGACTGAGAATAGGAACTCTGAATGTTGGTACTATGACAGGGAAAGGTAGAGAGCTGGCTGATATGATGGAGAGAAGGAAGGTGGATATACTGTGTGTACAGGAGACCAGGTGGAAGGGTAACAAGGCTCGTAGTATAGGAGCAGGATTCAAGCTGTTTTATTATGGTGTGGATAGTAAGAGAAATGGGGTAGGTGTGGTCCTGAAGGAGGAGTTTGTGAGGAATGTCCTGGAGGTGAAGAGAGTGTCAGACAGGGTGATGAGTCTGAAGTTAGAGATTGAAGGGGTGATGTTGAATGTTGTTAGTGGTTATGCCCCACAGGTAGGTTGTGAGTTAGAGGAGAAAGAGAGATTCTGGAGTGAATTAGATGAGGTGATGGAGAGTGTTCCCACGGGTGAGTGAGTGGTGATAGGAACGGATTTTAATGGACATGTTGGTGAGGGGAAAACAGGTGATGAGGAGGTGATGGGCAAGTAGTGGACTTTGCTAAGAGGATGGACATGACTGTGGTTAACACTTATTTTCAGAAGAGGGAGGAGCATAGAGTGACTTACAAGAATGGAGGTAGGAGCACACAGGTAGACTACATCCTATGCAGAAGAGGCAATCTGAAAGAGATTAGTGACTGTAAAGTGGTAGTGGGAGAGAGTGTAGCCAGACAGCATAGGATGGTGGTGTGTAGGATGACTTTGATGGTCTGTAAGAAGAAGAGGTCAAAGATAGAGATAGAGAAGAAAACCAAGTGGTGGAAGCTGAAAAAGGAGGAATGTTGTGAGGAATTTAGACAGAAGTTGAGGCAGGCTCTGGGTGGTCAGGTAGTGCTGCCAGATGACTGGGAAACTACAGCAGAAAGGATCAGGGAGACAGGGAGAAAGGTGCTGGGTGTGCCATCTGGAAGGAGGAAAGAAAATAAGGAGACTTGGTGGTGGAATGAGGAAGTTCAGGATAGTATCCAGAGGAAGAGGTTAGCCAAGAAGAAGTGGGACATGGACAGGACTGAAGAGAATAGACAGGAATACGAGGAGTTACGGCGCAGAGTGAAGAGGGAGGTGTCTAAGGCCAAGCAGAAGGCATATGACGAGTTGTACACCAGATTAGACACTAGAGAAGGAGAGAAGGACTTGTACAGGTTAGCTAGGCAGAGGGATCTAGATGGGAAGGATGTGCAGCAAGTTAGAGTTGTTGAGGATAGAGATGGAAGGGTGCTCACAAGTGAGGAGTGTGTACAGAGGAGATGGAAGGAATACTTTGAGGAGCTGATGAATGAGGAAACTGAGAGGGAAAAAAGAGTAGAAGGGGTGAACTCTGTGGAACAGAAAGTAGATAAGATTAGAAAGGATGAAGTCAGGAAGGCTATAAAAGATATTCCCATGTCTGCTAGAAGTGTTCAGCAAAGTATTGAAGAAATGGCAGAAAATGTTAGCTCACAGCTAAGAGCTGGGTTTCAGGATGAGAGTGTGGACGTGAATGACATACTGTAAACTGTTTGGACATGTTTGACACATGGAATGATTTTGTTGCAATATTCTGAAGTGATGTTGCCACTTTCCTCTATTTCAAGCATGTAAGGGAGACTTAAAGTGACTACATATAACAGGGATCACACTGACTGGTATGCATCTCTTTATTTATATAATACACATAGGTTTGCATTAGTAATCGATTACGTAAACACGTCGACGTGCGTGGAGTGCGTCAATACGTCATGATAACGATGCTGTATCCCCAAAAGCCCAAACCCGATCATCAAAAGTTTTTTAATCAGAAACTGGTCCTGAGCACAGAGTGAAGCGAACATCTTAAAAGAAAGCATCCTGTAGCTCTCAAAAATGTCAGCAGCGTAAGTATTTATTAAACCAAGTTTTGTGTGAATGTTGCTTGGTGTCAGTGCATGGGAGTAGTGCTGATTTAAACCGAAGACTCAGACCCTATGCTAACGGCTAGTCAGGCAACACCGGTTTTTAGAGCATTTACAAGAAGTTGGTTTATGCACGTGTAGTCTTATAAAACTATTCCATTAGATATTATTACCATTACACTGTACATCGGTGTAAGTAACCTTCTGCAGATAAATATTTGAAGTACATTTCCAGTTGCTCTCAGCACTTTCCACTGAAGTAAATATACTCGGCACACGCCATGACACTATTTACTGCAGGGATCGCCAACACTTGGCTCGTGAGCTACCAGTAACTCACGACACACTTAATGTTTCATAGAATATGTACAAAATAGATTACATCAAATTAACTTACTAAACTTGTTTAAATTTAATCTCAATCAAACTCACAGACGTCCCGCCCTTTTCCGGTGTTGTAACGAGATCTGACTTACCGAACAAATCATGCGCCCCCGCACGTGCATGATGCAGTTTAATACAGCACTTCATCGATCTATTTCACACACAGCTAACACCAAGACCATACATGGAAGTGTGATTACAAACTTACATCTATAAGCACAAATTGAAATAGTTTGGATAAAAGATAAAGAAAACACATGACAGATCTTTTTAACTTGGAAGCTGCTGTAGATTGGACAGAGTTAGGAATAAAGCTACGATGCTGCCAAAGTAAAAGCGCTGAATGAATCTATCCTGCTGCATGAAGATGCAGGACGAGTGTGCTGTAGACATTTCTTATTAGTGCAGCTGGTGTTTCCTAGTAAAGTACTGTTTAATATTTCCCATTGCACATGCATATGAATGCCATAAAAATACTATTATTTAATCACATAAAGTCTAATGCAATTTCAGGTCTCTGTTATTAAAATTAATATCACCTTCAATATCAAAGATGTTCCCTTTTTTACAAAAAGAGTCTTTTTCAGTCTTGCTGAGGTCATCAGGGTATGTGCCAGGGGACTTATTAGTAACAATTTACTGATAAATAACACAATCCATGTGAATGAAGAAAATCTGACAATAATAACTGATAAGTCTAGTCAGCAAACCTGTTGTGTTAAATCAATTAACTCGACTCAACAATTAACACACTGCTTATGTGAATTTAAAATGATTTATCGCAAAATATGATTGTTAAATTTTTACATTTTTTAGTTCAAGTTTTCACAAAAATAGCTCATTCAGCTGCTTTGATAAATGTTACTAATAATATAACAGGAGTAGCTCTTCACCAGCTTCATTTTGTCAGCGTAGCTCTCAGAGGAAAAAAGCTTGGAGACTCCTGATCTACGGTCATTACTAGCAGAATGTAGTAAACAATCTTCTTCTTCTTTCGGCTTCTCCCTTCAGGGGTCGCCACAGCGAATCATCTCTCTCCACCTATCCCTATCTTCTGCATCCTCAACCCTTGCACCCACTAGCTTCATATCCTCATTAATTCCATCCATATACCTCCTCTTTGGCCTTCCTCTTTGCCTCCTGCCTGGCAGCTTCATGTCCAACATTCTCCTACCAATATACTCACTCTCCCTCCTCTGAACATGTCCAAACCATCTTAATCTGGCCTCCCTAACTCTGTCCCCCAAACGTCCAACATGAGCTGTCCCTCTGATGTACTCGTTCCTAATCCTGTCCAACCTTGTCACTCCCAAAGAGAACCTCAACATCTTCAGCTCTGCTACCTCTAGCTCTGACTCCTGTCTCTTCTTCAGTGACACTGTCTCTAAACCATACAGCATGGCCGCTCTCACCACTGTCCTGTACACCTTCCCCTTGATTCTCGCTGATATTTTCTGATCACACAGAACTCCCCACACCTTTCTCCACCCATTCCAACCTGCCTGCACTCGCTTCTTTACCTCTTTCCCACACTCTCCATTACTCTGGACTGTTGACCCCAAGTACTTAAACTCCTGTACCTTCTTCACCTCTTCACCCTGTAACCTTACTGTTCCACTTCCCTCCCTTTCATTCACACACATGTACTCAGTCTTACTACGACTGACCTTCATTCCTCTTCTCTCCAGCACAAACCTCCACCTCTCCAGGTTTTCCTCCACCTGCTCCCTGCTCTCACTACAGATCACAATGTCATCTGCAAACATCATTGTCCAAGGAGACTCCTGTCTGACCTCCTCTGACAACTGGTCCATCACTATAGCAAACAGGAAGGGGCTCAGAGCCGATCCCTGATGCAGTCCCACCTCCACATTGAACTCCTCTGTCTGACCTACAGCACACCTCACCACTGTCCTGCTCCTCTCATACATGTCCTGCACCACTCTGACATACTTCTCCGCTACTCCTGACTTCCTCATACAGTACCACAGCTCTTCTCTTGGCACCCTGTCATACGCTTTCTCCAAGTCTACAAACACACAGTGCAACTCCCTCTGACCATCCCTATACTTCTCCATCAAAATTCTCAGAGCAAAAATTGCATCTGTTGTGCTCTTTCTGGGCATGAAGCCATACTGCTGCTCACAAATTTCCACAACCTTCCTTAACCTAGCTTCCACTACTCTTTCCCATAGCTTCATTGTATGGCTCATCAACTTTATCCCCCTATAGTTACTGCAACTCTGCACGTCACCCTTATTCTTAAAGATCGGCACTAACACACTTCTTCTCCATTCCTCAGGCATCCTCTCACTCTCTAAAACCCTGTTGAACAAACTAGCTAAAAATTCCACTGCTGCCTCTCCCAGACACTTCCAGACCTCCACCGGGATGTCATCAGGACCAACTGCCTTCCCACTTTTCATCCTCTTCAAAGCCTTCCTGACTTCATCCTTTCTAATCTTATCTACTTTCTGTTCCACAGAGTTCACCCCTTCTACTCTTTTTTCCCTCTCATTTTCCTCATTCATCAGCTCCTCAAAGTATTCCTTCCATCTCCTCTGTACACTCTCCTCACTTGTGAGCACCCTTCCATCTCTATCCTTAATAACTCTAACTTGCTGCACATCCTTCCCATCTCGATCCCTCTGCCTAGCTAACCTGTACAAGTCCTTCTCTCCTTCTCTAGTGTCTAACCTAGTGTACAACTCGTCATATGCCTTCTGCTTGGCCTTCGACACCTCCCTCTTCACTCTGCGCTGTAACTCCTTGTATTCCTGTCTATTCTCTTCAGTCCTGTCCATGTCCCACTTCTTCTTGGCTAACCTCTTCCTCTGGATACTATCCTGAACTTCCTCATTCCACCACCAAGTCTCCTTATCTTCTTTCCTCCTTCCAGATGACACACCCAGCACCTTTCTCCCTGTCTCCCTGATCACTTCTGCTGTAGTTTCCCAGTCATCTGGCAGCACTACCTGACCACCCAGAGCCTGCCTCAACTTCTGTCTATATTCCTCACAACATTCCTCCTTTTTCAGCTTCCACCACTTGGTTTTCTTCTCTATCTCTGACCTCTTCTTCTTACAGACCATCAGAGTCATCCTACACACCACCATCCTATGCTGTCTGGCTACACTCTCTCCCACTACCACTTTACAGTCACTAATCTCTTTCAGATTGCCTCTTCTACATAGGATGTAGTCTACCTGTGTGCTCCTACCTCCACTCTTGTAAGTCACTCTATGCTCCTCCCTCTTCTGAAAATAAGTGTTAACCACACCCATGTCCATCCTCTTAGCAAAGTCTACTACCATCTGTCCTTCAAGGTTCCTTTCCTTAACTCCAAACTTGCCCATCACCTCCTCATCACCTGTGTTCCCCTCACCAACATGTCCATTAAAATCCGCTCCTATCACCACTCTCTCACCCGTGGGAATACTCTCCATCACCTCATCTAATTCACTCCAGAATCTCTCTTTCTCCTCCAACTCACAACCTACCTGTGGGGCATAACCACTAACAACATTCAACATCACCCCTTCAATCTCTAACTTCAGACTCATCACCCTGTCTGACACTCTCTTCACCTCCAGGACATTCCTCACAAACTCCTCCTTCAGGACCACACCTACCCCATTTCTCTTACTATCCACACCATAATAAAACAGCTTGAATCCTGCTCCTATACTACGAGCCTTGCTACCCTTCCACCTGGTCTCCTGTACACACAGTATATCCACCTTCCTTCTCTCCATCACATCAGCCAGCTCTCTACCTTTCCCTGTCATAGTACCAACATTCAGAGTTCCTATTCTCAGTCCTACACTCTTACCTTTCCTCTTCTCTCTCTGTCTGCGCACTCTCCTCCCTCCTCTACTTCTTCGACCAACAGTAGCCCAATTTCCACCGGCGCCCTGTAGGTCAACGGCGCCGATGGCGGTCGTTGTTAACCCGGGCCTCGACCGATCCGGTATGAAATTCGTACTGACGATTCGCATGGTTAAATTTGGCAATGTTTTACGCCGGATGCCCTTCCTGACACAACCCTCTCTATTTATCCGGGCTTGGGACCGGCACAGAAGTCACTGGACTGTGACCCCCATGGCTAGATTAGAATGTAGTAAACAATACCTTTCCTAAATAGGCTTACACTGGAATAATCTTAACTTTTGTGATAAATAGTGGCGTTCTCTTCATTAATAGATTTCATGGTAAAATTTCTGACAGAAATGCAGCTGCTGTATATAATAATTATATATAATTCATAGATTTCCTAAAATTCATACAAATGTAAATAAAACGTTAAAATCATTTATGGTGTAATTTATGTATTTTTTATTGGAGAGTTCACAAAAAATTGATTAACAAGAAAATAATCAATAGACCGATTATCATAAGACTAATCGATTAACAGAAAAAATAAATAATTGACAGATGAATCGATTAGGAAATAATCATTAGTCACAGCTTTAGTTTGCATATCTCTGATCTGGACGTTTTCATGATGATGGCAGCTTTCTTAAATAGTCCTGTATTTGTTTTTTATTTTCTTCAGAATCCCTTTTTGATCCTATACAGTGAGATATTTATACAAATCTGGTTTATTGGTTTTAAATGAGATTAGTCATTACCAAAGGCAAAATTGGAACTATCCTAACAAAATAATTTAAGATCCTGATGCAAAAATGAGTAAACAGCAATGAATGTGTGAGGAGAAAACATCAAATAAAATTATAATGAACAGGAATTCACCAGCGGACGAGTCTAATCAATCATCACACAGGTGACCACAGGATAACTGACAGTTAGGAAGTATTTCAGAGAGAAAATCCACTCCTGTATAATGCTGACAAAATGACACCACATGGTCTGATGGTTTATTTTTTATTTCTGACGATCATTTCAGTTGTTTCTGAAGGAGGCCATAAAATATCACAAAGTTTGCTGACCCTCTGGTATAGGGTATATATATATATATATATATATACACAGTGGGGCAAAAAAGTATTTAGTCAGCCACCAATTGTGCAAGTTCTCCCACTTAAAAAGATGAGAGAGGCCTGTAATTTTCATCATAGGTACACTTCAACTATGAGAGACAGAATGAGAAAAAAAAATCCAGAAAATCACATTGTCTGATTTTTAAAGAATTTATTTGCAAGTTATGGTGGAAAATAAGTATTTGGTCAATAACAAAAGTTCATCTCAATACTTTGTTATATACCCTTTGTTGGCAATGACAGAGGTCAAACGTTTTCTGTAAGTCGCCACAAGGTTTTTACACACTGTTGCTGTTAGTTTGGCCCATTCCTCCATGCAGATCTCCTCTAGAGCAGTGATGTTTTGGGGCTGTCGCTGGGCAACACGGATTTTCAACTCCCTCCAAAGATTTTCTATGGGGTTGAGATCTGGAGACTGGCTAGGCCACTCCAGGACCTTGAAATGCTTCTTATGAAGCCACTCCTTCGTTGCCCGGGCGGTGTGTTTGGGATCATTGTCATGCTGAAAGACCCAGCCACGTTTCATCTTCAATGCCCTTGCTGATGGAAGGAGGTTTTTACTCAAAATCTCACGATACATGGCCCCATTCATTCTTTCCTTTACACGGATCAGTCGTCCTGGTCCCTTTGTAGAAAAACAGCCCCAAAGCATGATGTTTCCACCCCCATGCTTCACAGTAGGTATGGTGTTCTTTGGATGCAAGTCAGCATTCTTTCTCCTCCAAACACGACAAGTTGAGTTTTTACCAAAAAGTTCTATTTTGGTTTCATCTGACCATATGACATTCTCCCAATCCTCTTCTGGATCATCCAAATGCTCTCTAGCAAACTTCAGACGGGCCCGGACATGTACTGGCTTAAGCAGGGGGACACGTCTGGCACTGCAGGATTTGAGTCCCTGGCAGTGTAGTGTGTTACTGATGGTAGCCTTTGTTACTTTGGTCCCAGCTCTCTGCAGGTCATTCATTAGGTCCCCCCGTGTGGCTCTGGGATTTTTGCTCACCGTTCTTGTGATCATTTTGACCCCACGGGGTGAGATCTTGCGTGGAGCCCCAGATCGAGGGAGATTATCAGTGGTCTTGTATGTCTTCCATTTTCTAATAATTGCTCCCACAGTTGATTTCTTCACACCAAGCTGCTTACCTATTGCAGATTCAGTTTTCCCAGCCTGGTGCAGGTCTACAATTTTGTTTCTGGTGTCCTTTGACAGCTCTTTGGTCTTGGCCATAGTGGAGTTTGGAGTCTGACTGTTTGAGGTTGTGGACAGGTGTGTTTTATACTGATAACGAGTTCAAACAGGTGCCATTAATACAGGTAACGAGTGGAGGACAGAGGAGCCTCTTAAAGAAGAGTTACAGGTCTGTGAGAGCCAGAAATCTTGCTTTTTTGTAGGTGACCAAATACTTATTTTCCACCATAATTTGCAAATAAATTCTTTAAAAATCAGACAATGTGATTTTCTGGATTTTTTTTTCTCATTCTGTCTCTCATAGTTGAAGTGTACCTATGATGAAAATTACAGGCCTCTCTCATCTTTTTAAGTGGGAGAACTTGCACAATTGGTGGCTGACTAAATACTTTTTTTGCCCCATTGTATGTAGTGGAATTGTCAGTGTCTGCAGGATTTACAGAGGAAACTGATTACTTCCCTGAATGCAAGACTGCAGAATATAGATATGCATTTCAAAAAGTTTTCCCAAATGACAAATGAGTTTGTATATTTTTTAGGTAAAGTCAATTCATTACAATTTACAGTATTTGATGAATACAAAAATAATCTATGAGCTGTATAACTTACACAAATATTCCTCTTCTCTGCACTTCCTTTTGCTGCCTTTTGTTTGTAATGAAGATTAAGCCATTTACTTCCTCCTGTGTTTTTAAGCTTTTCAGTAAGAAATCACATCATTCAGTTCACACATGTATCAGTATGAGGTGTTACTGATTAATCTGTTTGACTCAGTGTGTCTACAGTTTTAAACCTAAGTAACTCACACATTCTGTCACATTTAGTCTTTAAGCATAAAGTATAATTGTGTTTAAACTTCAGTTCAACTTTTGAGCAGTTAATAAAACAACAAACTTTGACCCTGTGTTTCAGTCTCGGTTGATTGCTGATCATTAACAAGATTATCAACAAAGATTTTTTAAAACATTGTTATAATCAGCTTGTTTTTCACTGTTACTATTTCAGCAGTATTTGTGTGAGAAACCCTGTCTAAGAATATTTAAGAGATTAATTTGAAAACAAGGATTTCTTCTCGAAGAGAGCTAACTGCTTCTCACTTTTACTTCAGTCACTTCCTTGTCCTTGAAAGGACAGTTCAAAATATGATCACAATGCAGTGTGTCTCCACCTCCATAGAGTCTCCTTACAGTCATTTAAACTGCACATGAAATAACAGTAATGTTGAACGCCAGAAACACTAGAAACACCAGACAGTGTAATCTCCACAGGATGACTTTTGACATAAAACAAAAATGTCAGAGCTGAAATGCTTAGGTTTACGCTGATCTCTCTCTCTCTCTCTCTCTCTCACACACACACACACACACACACACACACACACACACACACACACACACACACACACACACACACACACACACACACACACACACACACACACACACACACACACACACACACACACAGAGAGAGAGCATCAATGTGGTTCAACACAGAAGTGAAGAGTATAAAAGTGTTTGATTCTCAACCGGTGGGCCGCGGCCCTCTAGTGGGCCTTAGAGCGCCATCTGGTGGGCCATGTAGGCAGTGCTAGACTATGCCCAAAATATTCATTCACATGATTAAGAATCACATGATTAAGACTTAATGTAAAAACAAACATACAAACAAACAAAAAATTATTCTGTTAAAAAAATGTCTAATCGAAATACAAACCCGATTCCAAAAAAATTGGGACACTGTACAAATTGTGAAGAAAAACAGAATGCAATTCAATATTTTATTCAGAATACAACATAGATGACATATCAAATGTTTAAACTGAGAAAATGGATCATTTTAAGGGAAAAATAAGTTGATTTTAAATTTCATGGCATCAACACATCTCAAAAAAGTTGGGACAAGGCCATGTTTACCACTGTGTGGCATCCCCTCTTCTTTTTATAACTGGGGACTGAGGAGACAAGTTGCTCAAGTTTAGGAATAGGAATGTTGTCCCATTCTTGTCTAATACAGGCTTCTAGTTGCTCAACTGTCTTAGGTCTTCTTTGTCGCATCTTCCTCTTTATTATGCGCCAAATGTTTTCTATGGGTGAAAGATCTGGACTGCAGGCTGGCCATTTCAGTACCCGGATCCTTCTTCTACGCAGCCATGATGTTGTAATCGATGCAGTATCTGGTCTGGCATTGTCATGTTGGAAAATGCAAGGTCTTCCCTGAAAGAGACGACGTCTGGATGGGAGCATATGTTGTTCTAGAACTTGGATATACCTTTCAGCATTGATGGTGCCTTTCCAGATGTGTAAGCTGCCCATGCCACACGCACTCATGCAACCCCATACCATCAGAGATGCAGGCTTCTGAACTGAGCGCTGATAACAACTTGGGTTGTCCTTGTCCTCTTTAGTCCGGATGACATGGCGTCCCAGTTTTCCAAAAAGAACTTCAAATTTTGATTGGTCTGACCACAGAACAGTTTTCCACTTTGCCACAGTCCATTTTAAATGAGCCTTGGCTCAGAGAAAACGCCTGCGCTTCTGGATCATGTTTAGATATGGCTTCTTTTTTGACCTATAGAGTTTTAGCCGGCAACGGCGAATGGCACGGTGGATTTTGTTCACCGACAATGTTTTCTGGAAGTATTCCTGAGCCCATGTTGTGATTTCCATTACAGTAGCATTCCTGTATGTGATGCAGTGCCGTCTAAGGGCCCGAAGATCACGGGCATCCAGTATGGTTTTCCGGCCTTGACCCTTACGCACAGAGATTGTTCCAGATTCTCTGAATCTTTGGATGATATTATGCACTGTAGATGATGATAACTTCAAACTCTTTGCAATTTTTCTCTGAGAAACTTCTTTCTGATATTGCTCCACTATTTTTCGCCGCAGCATTGAGGGAATTGGTGATCCTCTGCCCATCTTGACTTCTGAGAGACACTGCCAATCTGAGAGGCTCTTTTTATACCCAATCATGTTGCCAATTGACCTAATAAGTTGCAAATTGGTCCTCCAGCTGTTCCTTATATGTACATTTAACTTTTCCGGCCTCTTATTGCTACCTGTCCCAACTTTTTTGGAATGTGTAGCTCTCATGAAATCCAAAATGAGCCAATATTTGGCATGACATTTCAAAATGTCTCACT
>JAUCMX010000005.1:15426437-15558513 GCA_033459395.1 Hemibagrus guttatus | reverse complement strand
CTAACTGCTCAACATATACTCCCTGCTGTTCAACACATTTCAAGTCTTCAATTAGAGGGTCAAGTATTTTTGAGTAGCCATGCTTCCTAACTACACTTGTTTTACACAGAAGAGCTAGCTGAATGGTATGCAAAGATGACATGTATTTTGCTGGCAAGTTTCCAAGAACCCAATAGATAGCGCATAATTTGTGCTTCTTTCGTGATGTTCCGAGTGGATTGGCCACTTTGAAATCATCTATGTATAGGTTAAGGGCTATTCTGTAATCATCTTCTGTAAAAATTGAATTATCCTTATAATATGTGCCATCCCTGTAACTGCTGTACTTTATTGAAGTCTCACCTGAAGTCAGCAGTTTATCAAAAACTTCTTTTTTATTCAGCAATTTCTGCAACATTTGAATAATCAGGACATACACATAATATTGATCATCATCAATTTTGTATTCTAATCTAGCCATGGGGGTCACAGTCCAGTGACTTCTGTGCCGGTCCCAAGCCCAGATAAATAGAGAGGGTTGCGTCAGGAAGGGCATCCGGCGTAAAACATTGCCAAATTTAACCATGCGAATCGTCAGTACGAATTTCATACTGGATCGGTCGAGGCCCGGGTTAACAACGACCGCCATCGGCGCCGTTGACCTACAGGGCGCCGGTGGAAATTGGGCTACTGTTGGTCGAAGAAGTAGAGGAGGGAGGAGAGTGCACAGACAGAGAGAGAAGAGGAAAGGTAAGAGTGTAGGACTGAGAATAGGAACTCTGAATGTTGGTACTATGACAGGGAATGGTAGAGAGCTGGCTGATGTGATGGAGAGAAGGAAGGTGGATATACTGTGTGTACAGGAGACCAGGTGGAAGGGTAGCAAGGCTCGTAGTATAGTAGCAGGGTTCAAGCTGTTTTATTATGGTGTGGATAGTAAGAGAAATGGGGTAGGTGTGGTCCTGAAGGAGGAGTTTGTGAGGAATGTTCTGGAGGTGAAGAGAGCGTCAGACAGGGTGATGAGTCTGAAGTTAGAGATTGAAGGGGTGATGTTGAATGTTGTTAGTGGTTATGCCCCACAGGTAGGTTGTGAGTTGGAGGAGAAAGAGAGATTCTGGAGTGAATTAGATGAGGTGATAGAGAGTATTCCCACGGGTGAGAGAGTGGTGATAGGAGCGGATTTTAATGGACATGTTGGTGAGGGAAACACAGGTGATGAGGAGGTGATGGGCAAGTTTGGAGTTAAGGAAAGGAACATTGAAGGACAGATGGTAGTGGACTTTGCTAAGAGGATGGACATGGGTGTGGTTAACACTTATTTTCAGAAGAGGGAGGAGCATAGAGTGACTTACAAGAGTGGAGGTAGGAGCACACAGGTAGACTACATCCTATGTAGAAGAGGCAATCTGAAAGAGATTAGTGACTGTAAAGTGGTAGTGGGAGAGAGTGTAGCCAGACAGCATAGGATGGTGGTGTGTAGGATGACTTTGATGGTCTGTAAGAAGAAGAGGTCAGAGATAGAGAAGAAAACCAAGTGGTGGAAGCTGAAAAAGGAGGAATGTTGTGAGGAATTTAGACAGAAGTTGAGGCAGGCTCTGGGTGGTCAGGTATTGCTGCCAGATGACTGGGAAACTACAGCAGAAGTGATCAGGGAGACAGGGAGAAAGGTGCTGGGTGTGTCATCTGGAAGGAGGAAAGAAGATAAGGAGACTTGGTGGTGGAATGAGGAAGTTCAGGATAGTATCCAGAGGAAGAGGTTAGCCAAGAAGAAGTGGGACATGGACAGGACTGAAGAGAATAGACAGGAATACAAGGAGTTACAGCGCAGAGTGAAGAGGGAGGTGTCTAAGGCCAAGCAGAAGGCATATGATGAGTTGTACACTAGGTTAGACACTAGAGAAGGAGAGAAGGACTTGTACAGGTTAGCTAGGCAGAGGGATCGAGATGGGAAGGATGTGCAGCATGTTAGAGTTATTAAGGATAGAGATGGAAGGGTGCTCACAAGTGAGGAGAGTGTACAGAGGAGATGGAAGGAATACTTTGAGGAGCTGATGAATGAGGAAAATGAGAGGGAAAAAAGAGTAGAAGGGGTGAACTCTGTGGAACAGAAAGTAGATAAGATTAGAAAGGATGAAGTCAGGAAGGCTTTGAAGAGGATGAAAAGTGGAAAGACAGTTGGTCCTGATGACATCCCGGTGGAGGTCTGGAAGTGTCTGGGAGAGGCAGCAGTGGAATTTTTAACTAGTTTGTTCAACAGGGTTTTAGAGAGTGAGAGGATGCCTGAGGAATGGAGAAGAAGTGTGTAAGTGCCGATCTTTAAGAATAAGGGTGACGTGCAGGGTTGCAGCAACTATAGGGGGATAAAGTTGATGAGCCATACAATGAAGGTATGGGAAAGAGTAGTGGAAGCTAGGTTAAGGAAGGTAGTGGAAATTTGTGAGCAGCAGTATGGCTTCATGCCCAGAAAGAGCACAACAGATGCAATTTTTGCTCTGAGAATTTTGATGGAGAAGTATAGGGATGGTCAGAGGGAGTTGCACTGTGTGTTTGTAGACTTGGAGAAAGCGTATGACAGGGTGCCAAGAGAAGAGCTGTGGTACTGTATGAGGAAGTCAGGAGTAGCAGAGAAGTATGTCAAAGTGGTGCAGGACATGTATGAGAGGAGCAGGACAGTGGTGAGGTGTGCTGTAGGTCAGACAGAGGAGTTCAAAGTGGAAGTGGGACTGCATCAGGGATCGGCTCTGAGCCCCTTCCTGTTTGCTATAGTGATGGACCAGTTGTCAGAGGAGGTCAGACAGGAGTCTCCTTGGACAATGATGTTTGCAGATGACATTGTGATCTGTAGTGAGAGCAGGGAGCAGGTGGAGGAAAACCTGGAGAGGTGGAGGTTTGCGCTGGAGAGAAGAGGAATGAAAATCAGTCGTAGTAAGACTGAGTACATGTGTGTGAATGAAAGGGAGGGAAGTGGAACAGTAAGGTTACAGGGTGAAGAGGTGAAGAAGGTACAGGAGTTTAAGTACTTGGGGTCAACAGTCCAGAGTAATGGAGAGTGTGGGAAAGAAGTAAAGAAGCGAGTGCAGGCAGGTTGGAATGGGTGGAGAAAGGTGTCGGGAGTTCTGTGTGATCAGAAAATATCAGCGAGAATCAAGGGGAAGGTGTACAGGACAGTGGTGAGACCGGCCATGCTGTATGGTTTAGAGACAGTGTCACTGAGGAAGAGACAGGAGTCAGAGCTAGAGGTAGCAGAGCTGAAGATGTTGAGGTTCTCTTTGGGAGTGACAAGATTGGACAGGATTAGGAATGAGTACATCAGAGGGACAGCTCATGTTGGACATTTGGGGGACAAAGTTAGGGAGGCCAGATTAAGATGGTTTGGACATGTTCAGAGGAGGGAGAGTGAGTATATTGGTAGGAGAATGTTGGACATGAAGCTGCCAGGCAGGAGGCAAAGGGGAAGGCCAAAGAGGAGGTATATGGATGGAATTAATGAGGATACGAAGCTAGTGGGTGCAAGGGTTGAGGATGCAGAAGATAGGGATAGGTGGAGAGAGATGATTCGCTGTGGCGACCCCTGAAGGGAAAAGCCAAAAGAAGAAGAAGATCATCAATTTTGTATTCTACAGGCATGATAACTGGAAATTCTCCCAAAAAGTATGATGTTCTCCTACTGGTTGTGGAAAGAGGACTTCCTTCTTTTGTACACTGTAACAACACATTGCTGTCAGTGACTGCCCTGACAAGCTCTTTTACAACTGAGCTGTCTGCCTGACCATAGTGTTTAATAATAATCTAGTCCTGTTCCTCTATAGCAGGGGTGTCCAAAGTTTTTTTGGTGAGGGCCAAATACAGAAAAATAAGCAAAGGCCCGGGCCACACACAAGAGGTGACATATTGACACATGATTACTGTGTGTATTTCTAACTCACCTATAATGTGAAGAACATTGCTCTCAGTGGGAGCAGTGATGCTGTCCTTTGGATTGAAGGATGGCTGGGATGTCAGGAGAAAGTTTGGTGGTTGAGACACGAAGGACTTCACAGAGATGGCTATCAGTCATTCTGGATCTCAGTCTGCTTTTGTTCTGATTTAACAGAGAAAATGTTTGTTCACATATGTATGTTGAGCCGAACAGGCTCATCATTCTTTTTGCGTGGCGTCTCATCAGAGGAAACTTGGCATGATCCAAACTCTGATAGAAGTCAGGGAGGGAGAGAAGCTGATGTTGACTCTTCAGAGAATCATCACATTGCATTTCAATCAGTTCTAACTGCAGACTCTCCTCCACTTCTTCTGCATCCACCAGGAAGGGGGTCGAGAACAGCTTGATTTGTTTTTCAATGACAGAAAAATCTTGAAAACGCTGGTTGAATTCTGTCACGAGAGATGTAATTACAGAAGCATATTTCTCCTTTTTAGCAGAAAGGTCTGCCTTTGGAAAAGCAGACTTGATTTCAGACAGCGCAGGGAAGTGTGCAGCATTAAAGCTTCGTAGTTGTGTCTCAAACAGGCGGAGCTTTACACAGAAGGCTTTCATGTGCGCATACAGGTGTGACACCAGCTGTTCTTTGCCTTGTAGGTTCTTGTTCAGTGTATTCAGATGATGAGTGAGATCAACTAAAAATGCCAGGTCTGCCAGCCACAGAGGGTCACTCAGTTTATGAAGAGGTCGGCCCTTCTCTTTCAAAAACTTGTCGATTTCTGATCTCAGCGAATAAAACCGCTGCAGCAAAGAGCCGCGGCTGAGCCAGCGCACATCAGAGTGGTAGAGTACATCCCCGTATTCAGCATCCACGTCAGATAAGAAAGCTTGAAATTCCCTGTGGTACAGTCCTCTAGCTCGAATTATGTTGACAGTTTTTACAACAGTGTTCATCACATCGCCCAGCTGGACAGTCTTGGCACACAGTGCTTCTTGGTGGATTATACAGTGCATCCTAACAGCCTCACCTCCGCTCTCTTTTACCTTGACGCACACCATGGATGCCATTCCTTTGCGCTCACCCGTCATGGCCGGAGCTCCATCCGTTGTTACTCCACAGAGCTTGTCCCATTTAAGCCCCATCTTTTCAATTGCCTCTGACACAGCGTCAAAAATATTTCCACCCGTCGTTGTGCCTTTTAGGCTCATCATATCAAGCAGCTCCTCCGTACAGCAAAAATTATGATCGACTCCCCGCAAAAAAATTAAAAGCTGTGCGGTGTCTGTGGCGTCTGTGCTCTCATCGCATGCTATCGAGTAAAAATCAAAAGCACAAGCGTTCTCTCTCAGCTGAAGTTTCAGGTTAGCTGACAAGTCCTCGATTCTCCGCACCACTGTATTTCTGGATAAGCTCACGTTGTTGAAATCCTGCACTTTTTCCGGGCACATTACTTCTGTGACTTTGAT
This sequence comes from Hemibagrus guttatus, assembly GCA_033459395.1. NCBI lineage: Eukaryota > Metazoa > Chordata > Actinopteri > Siluriformes > Bagridae > Hemibagrus > Hemibagrus guttatus. The sequence continues at coordinate 15,553,148 of JAUCMX010000005.1, read as the reverse complement.
GAGGCACTGCTTTATGAAATCACCGTCTGAGAACAGTTTGCCATGCTGGGCAATAAGTTGTGCGACTTCATAGCTTGCTGCTGTGGCGTTTTCCTGTATTTTGTTAGCACGAAAAAAAACCTGTTGTTGAGCTTGCAGGCTAGCTGCCATTTGCTTGAATTTCTGTGCTCGTTCGGCACCTGTGTACGATGCGTAGCTCTGATGCTTGGTCTCATAGTGCCGACGGACATTATACTCTTTCATCACGGCAACATCTTCATTGCAAATCAAACAGACACACTTTCCGTTGATTTCTTTAAAGAAATATTCATTTTCCCACCGAGTTTGAAATCTTCTACACTCACTTGCTATCTTGCGTTTCTTCGGTGCTGCCATTTCTGGTGACTCGTGGTAAATATTTTTTTTTTGCTTACTTTACTTAGCTTAATTTTGTTTAGTGGAGAAGCACCTTTTCTGTGACTGGCTCCATCTAGTGTTGAAACTGAGAAGTGCAACACAGTTGAGCTCAAGCGCCATGTGCGGGCCATATTCAATTATATTTTCAGAATTTGCTGCGGGCCAATAAAAACTGACCCGCGGGCCGCAGTTGGCCCGCGGGCCGTAGTTTGGACACCCCTGCTCTATAGTATTGCACTCATCTTCACTGCCTGAGCTGTCAAAAAGGGGGTGAGCTGGAACGTCATCTGTGTGGCTAAATTGAGTACTTGAAACAATTCCCAATTTAAAATGTTCATGGCACTGGTGGTGATGTACCTTACTTTTATGTGCATTAAATGTGGAGTACACATTTGACTCAAATGAACATTCTTTAAAAGGACACTGAACTTTTTCATGAGTCTTCAAATGAGTACGCAAATGGGCAAAATAATCAGACTCACTGCATAGACCAATTAACACAACATGTCACAAACATGGCACTTGTAAGTTACTCTACCACTACTAGACCCCCCTGATAACACAGTGCTTTGCTGGGAATGGATTTTTGATAAATGTACTTTTAATGCATTAAATGATTTAACGTGCATGGACAGTCTGAATGAAGGCATGGTATTGGAACAATTCAAGAATATGTTCCATGGTTTATGCGATAATGCTTAAGAAGTTGTACCCTCTTTTCAGATGTAAAAGAGCAGAACTTACATTTCCACTGCATGGCAGAAGGTACTCAACAGGTAACCTAAAGAAAAAGAAAAGGTTATCCCATATAAATTAAAGGACTACTGGTTAAACACTTCATTAATGTAACAGGACAATAGGTTAAATGTAAAAGTAATTTATATTATTTTGAAATGTAGTTTACATGCTAAATTATGATTAATATTAAAAGTTATGATTGACATCAATCGTAGGGGTAAACGATCCAATCACGCTGTCAATCATTTCTCCTGCACTGACCGAACCTTCGGAGCAAGATACAACGATATTGGTTTTAACTTAACTATACAATCCAGATAGAGTACAAAAACGATGCGGATAAAACAAATCAAAGTTCTATAAGCCACACAAAGTTGTAGAAGTCACACAATGTTTGCTTATTGATGTATTTACAATAACCTGATATAAACTTGCACTGTTGTCCTGGTTTAACACAGGCAGTACCGGTTCTGGGCAATCTAGCCATGGGGGTCACAGTCCAGTGACTTCTGTGCCGGTCCCAAGCCCGGATAAATAGAGAGGGTTGCGTCAGGAAGGGCATCCGGCGTAAAACATTGCCAAATTTAACCATGCGAATCGTCAGTACGAATTTCATACCGGATCGGTCGAGGCCCGGGTTAACAACGACCGCCATCGGCGCCGTTGACCTACAGGGCGCCGGTGGAAATTGGGCTACTGTTGGTCGAAGAAGTAGAGGAGGGAGGAGAGTGCACAGACAGAGAGAGAAGAGGAAAGGTAAGAGTGTAGGACTGAGAATAGGAACTCTGAATGTTGGTACTATGACAGGGAAAGGTAGAGAGCTGGCTGATGTGATGGAGAGAAGGAAGGTGGATATACTGTGTGTACAGGAGACCAGGTGGAAGGGTAGCAAGGCTCGTAGTATAGGAGCAGGATTCAAGCTGTTTTATTATGGTGTGGATAGTAAGAGAAATGGGGTAGGTGTGGTCCTTAAGGAGGAGTTTGTGAGGAATGTCCTGGAGGTGAAGAGAGTGTCAGACAGGGTGATGAGTCTGAAGTTAGAGTTTGAAGGGGTGATGTTGAATGTTGTTAGTGGTTATGCCCCACAGGTAGGTTGTGAGTTAGAGGAGAAAGAGAGATTCTGGAGTGAATTAGATGAGGTGATGGAGAGTATTCCCACGGGTGAGAGAGTGGTGATAGGAGCGGATTTTAATGGACATGTTGGCGAGGGGAACACAGGTGATGAGGAGGTGATGGGCAAGTTTGGAGTTAAGGAAAGGAACCTTGAAGGACAGATGGTAGTGGACTTTGCTAAGAGGATGGACATGGGTGTGGTTAACACTTATTTTCAGAAGAGGGAGGAGCATAGAGTGACTTACAAGAGTGGAGGTAGGAGAACACAGATAGACTACATTCTATGTAGAAGAGGCAATCTGAAAGAGATTAGTGACTGTAAAGTGGTAGTGGGAGAGAGTGTAGCCAGACAGCATAGGATGGTGGTGTGTAGGATGACTTTGATGGTCTGTAAGACGAAGAGGTCAAAGATAGAGAAGAAAACCAAGTGGTGGAAGCTGAAAAAGGAGGAATGTTGTGAGGAATTTAGACAGAAGTTGAGGCAGGCTCTGGGTGGTCAGGTAGTGCTGTCAGATGACTGGGAAACTACAGCAGAAGTGATCAGGGAGACAGGGAGAAAGGTGCTGGGTGTGTCATCTGGAAGGAGGAAAGAAGATAAGGAGACTTGGTGGTGGAATGAGGAAGTTCAGGATAGTATCCAGAGGAAGAGGTTAGCCAAGAAGAAGTGGGACATGGACAGGACTGAAGAGAATAGACAGGAATACAAGGAGTTACAGCGCAGAGTGAAGAGGGAGGTGTCTAAGGCCAAGCAGAAGGCATATGAAGAGTTGTACACTAGGTTAGACACTAGAGAAGGAGAGAAGGACTTGTACAGGTTAGCTAGGCAGAGGGATCGAGATGGGAAGGATGTGCAGCAAGTTAGAGTTATTAAGGATAGAGATGGAAGGGTGCTCACAAGTGAGGAGAGTGTACAGAGGAGATGGAAGGAGTGCTTTGAGGAGCTGATGAATGAGGAAAATGAGAGGGAAAAAAGAGTAGAAGGGGTGAACTCTGTGGAACAGAAAGTAGATAAGATTAGAAAGGATGAAGTCAGGAAGGCTTTGAAGAGGATGAAAAGTGGGAAGGCAGTTGGTCCTGATGACATTCCGGTGGAGGTCTGGAAGTGTCTGGGAGAGGCAGCAGTGGAATTTTTAGCTAATTTGTTCAACAGGGTTTTAGAGAGTGAGAGGATGCCTGAGGAATGGAGAAGAAGTGTGTTAGTGCCGATCTTTAAGAATAAGGGTGATGTGCAGAGTTGCAGTAACTATAGGGGGATAAAGTTGATGAGCCATACAATGAAGGTATGGGAAAGAGTAGTGGAAGCTAGGTTAAGGAAGGTAGTGGAAATTTGTGAGCAGCAGTATGGCTTCATGCCCAGAAAGAGCACAACGGATGCAATTTTTGCTCTGAGGATTTTGATGGAGAAGTATAGGGATGGTCAGAAGGAGTTGCACTGTGTGTTTGTAGACTTGGAGAAAGCATATGACAGGGTGCCAAGAGAAGAGCTGTGGTACTGTATGAGGAAGTCAGGAGTAGTGGAGAAGTATGTCAGAGTGGTGCAGGACATGTATGAGAGGAGCAGGACAGTGGTGAGGTGTGCTGTAGGTCAGACAGAGGAGTTCAATGTGGAGGTGGGACTGCATCAGGGATCGGCTCTGAGCCCCTTCCTGTTTGCTATAGTGATGGACCAGTTGTCAGAGGAGGTCAGACAGGAGTCTCCTTGGACAATGATGTTTGCAGATGACATTGTGATCTGTAGTGAGAGCAGGGAGCAGGTGGAGGAAAACCTGGAGAGGTGGAGGTTTGCGCTGGAGAGAAGAGGAATGAAGGTCAGTCGTAGTAAGACTGAGTACATGTGTGTGAATGAAAGGGAGGGAAGTGGAACAGTAAGGTTACAGGGTGAAGAGGTGAAGAAGGTACAGGAGTTTAAGTACTTGGGGTCAACAGTCCAGAGTAATGGAGAGTGTGGGAAAGAGGTAAAGAAGTGAGTGCAGGCAGGTTGGAATGGGTGGAGAAAGGTGTCGGGAGTTCTGTGTGATCAGAAAATATCAGCGAGAATCAAGGGGAAGGTGTACAGGACAGTGGTGAGACCGGCCATGCTGTATGGTTTAGAGACAGTGTCACTGAGGAAGAGACAGGAGTCAGAGCTCGAGGTAGCAGAGCTGAAGATGTTGAGGTTCTCTTTGGGAGTGACAAGATTAGACAGGATTAGGAACGAGTACATCAGAGGGACAGCTCATGTTGGACGTTTGGGGGACAAAGTTAGGGAGGCCAGATTAAGATGGTTTGGACATGTTCAGAGGAGGGACAGTGAGTATATTGGTAGGAGAATGTTGGACATGGGGCTGCCAGGCAGGAGGCAAAGAGGAAGGCCAAAGAGGAGGTATATGGATGTAATAAATGAGGATATGAAGCTAGTGGGTGCAAGGGTTGAGGATGCAGAAGATAGGGATAGGTGGAGAGAGATGATTCGCTGTGGCGACCCCTGAAGGGAAAAGCCGAAAGAAGAAGAAGAAGAAGAAGAAGAAGAAGTCTCAGTTTACCAAGATAGCTCCGGTTTATTATGAGAAGGACAGAAGTATTTATACTGTGATACACACACACATGTGGGAGGGTCATTCTTGCAGAACAAGCACACATTTCACAAGGGAGGTGTGCACACAGGGCATATTCATAAGTATTCGGACAGTTATAGTAAATGATGAGTATAATGACAGTTCTTTACAGAAAATGCTTCAGAGGATAATTATAAGGTGATTAATCATAATAACACAGTTGTCAGGTGTATTCACAAAGGTATAAGTAAGGTTACATACTTGAAAGTTAAGTCACACAGTGAGTACATAATACATGGGGCATAGCTTCCAAAGGAAAGATACAAAAGAGAGGATTTCATTCTAACAATAAATCAGTATGGTGGCTAGTTATGATGTCTGTAATTTAGCTAAGTTTTGTGAAAGCCTAAGCATCATTCATGTTGATAGCCTCACTCTCTCTCTATCACTCACACACACACACACACACACACACACACACACACCAGTATATTCAGAGAGATTTAAGAGTGTTTATTCTCCAAATAACTCTAATTTCATGTTACTGATAAATGTGTTTTTCTTTATTTTATGTGTATGGACTCTTTTTCCAGGTTACCTTTCTGTCCACTAATGTTTGCCTCTTACAAAAGCCACAAAGTCTTTCAGGAAGACAGTAAAGGCTTATGTCATGCTTGAGTTGTAGTTAGACTGAAACTTGAAAGTTAAGTTGCACAACATAACTGAAATGTTTAGGTATTATTATTATTATTATTGTTGTTGTTGTTGTTGTTGTTGTTGTTGTTGTTGTTGTTGTTGTTGTTATTATTATTATTATTATTATTATTATTATTATTTTGCTTTAGGTTGTACTATGTTTACATTTTTTTAAGTAATTGCGTTTTTTTATTTATATATTTATATTTGCATTTTGAATGCAGTATGTCAATTAAATGCACTACATGTGTTCAGATTTTATTTTCATTTTTCTAAATAGGAAACAACTTAGTTGTTTATTTTAAGAGACCTGTTTTTAATTCCTCTTTAATAAAGAAAAGGTACTTCATCTGATTACTTGATTAATCGATGGAATAATCGGTAGAATTCTCGATTACTAAAATAATCGATAGCTGCAGCCCTAATTCTTAGCAACAACCATTGGTCCATTTTAATAAATTGTCCTGGAAAAAAATCTGGGAGGCCTGAACATGATCCTACTGAAATGTCCATATCAGCACTGTACCAAATACCATCTATGCAGACAGAAGATGCTACAAGAACTGTGTACTGCTGGGCATTACTGTGATGGATAAAGTTCTGAACATTCTCAGAAACTGATGCAACCATCAAACTTTACTTGATTAATTTTAAGAGACAGTTTAAAAAAGGAGGCAGAAGCTAAATGGATGCTCAGTTGGTGCTCAGTTTGGTGGTGCTTTGGCCTAAGTTTGTCATTTGGTTATACAGTTATACAGCTCATACATTATTTTTGTATTCATCAAATACTGTAAATTGTAATAAATTGACTTTACCTAAAAAATATACAAACTTATTTTTCATTTGGGAAAACTTTTTGAAATGCATAACTATATTCTGCAATCTTGCATTCAATGAAGTACACAGTTTCCTCTGTAAATCCTGCAGACACTGACAATTCCACTACATATTTTAAGTTCATTAAAACCTCCCAAGTTTCATCCCCCTCAGGAATGTGATGACTGATCAGTAATGGAAGTAGTCGGAGAAGTGTCCAATTTTTTGCTTGGAGGAATAGTTCTTTGTGATGAGTTGAGGTTTATTTGTACTGTTTGAAAATATGTATGGAAAGTGTTTAATAGCCAGATTCGGGGTTGAGAAATACCTTGAATATCAGTGACTTCGTGCACAAGGCCAATTCAACTGGAACAATGCCCTCCAGAAGATTGTGCAAAAGGTCAGGAGGAAAACCATCAACAACATGAAAATGTTCCAAACTTTCATTAAGTGGGCATCTTCCTTTTACGCCATATTGCTGAGATTGCTGTCTGTCATGATTTTCTTTAGTTCTTAGTTCAATTAAATTGTCTGCTGTGACAATTAATACAGTGCCTTTTATGCTTGTTGCTAGCTGTTCAGTATATACACCATGTTGCTCAAGAGAAACACGGTCCTGAATGAAAGGGCAAAGAATTTCTCCATAACCACATTCTTTGATTGTGTTAACCTTGCACAGCAGAGCAAACTGGATGGAATGAAGAGATGAAAAAAATCTACACCCAATACTTTGCAAATTACTAAGGATTATAAGAGAAAACATGACAATCAAAGCACAAAGAGTGAATTTTCTCCACAGAATAATGTGGTTTATTTTGAGCTCTGTAAACCTCCTGATACTATTGTAGGAAAAGAGATTTTGTCTCAGTCCTCATTGTTATTCTGGTTTTAAACACTGGGTTAAAACACTTAATCAGACTGTATAAAAGAAAGTGACTGTTACATTGTGTAAATTTTGTTTCCTTTCCCTTTAGTATTAAAATAAATCTTGCCATAATCATCACTGGGGGGCACGGTGGCTTAGTGGTTAGCATGTTTGCTTCACACCTCCAGGGTTGGGGGTTCGATTCACCTCCGCCGTGTGTGTGTGGAGTTTGCATGTTCTCCCCGTGCCTCGGGGGTTTTCTCCGGGTACTCCGGTTTCCTTCCCCAGTCCAAAGACATGCACTGTAGGTTGATTGGCATCTCTAAATTGTCCATAGTGTGTGATTGTGTGTGCTTGTGCCCTGCGATTGGTTGGCACTCCGTCCAGTGTGTATCCTGCCTTGATGCCCACTGACGCCTGAGATAGGCACAGGCTCCCTGTGACCCGAGAATAGGTCGGATAAGCGGCAGACAATGAATGATCATCACTGTTAACTGCAATATTTTAAAGACATCAAATGTTTGTTAAAATATTATTTATGGGCAGAAACTAAAAACTGTGTATTCAGGATATAAACAACAAGATTTTATTTCTATTTAGAAGATGACTTTAGTTTTATTTCTTAGTCAATTAAAGCAAAGTAAATGCTAGCTTATTGTACAACACTCATAACTGTACATTAGTATGACTTGTTTTCATATTCAGATTAGAAGCTCTGTCCAAGAACATTTAGCTAACATTTGCAGGTGACTTAAAGTGAAAGCAGGGATTGCAAAGGTTATTATTATTATTATTATTATTATTATTATTATTATTATTATTATTATTGTTGTTGTTGTTGTTGTTTTGTTGTTGTTGTTGTTTATAATAATTATATAATATATATAATAGAATTATTATTATAATTAAACTATTTCAGTAGGTCCGTGAATGCCTTTTGCTAATCAGAGAAAAGTTTCACGGGAAAAATTGGATTAAAAATATCTCAACATGAGACAGCTCTTCTAAGGCATGCAATACTATAATATGGTATAATAATGTGATAAGTAAAAAGTGAAAATATTATAATACATTATAAGCTCTAAATTGCCCGTGCTCTTATTGCATGGATTTAAGCTCTAAATTTTCACAAACATGGATAACGCTATAATGAGTGGAACTGCCTCCATCTGACGTACTGTGAAGTACACAACTAACATTGCTCTTGTGAAGTGAAAGCTGCTGAACTTTCATTCCCTGCAAAGAGCTGAGTAAAAAGGTATATACTTCAGTCAATGTTTTATAGTTCAGAGGTTTTGTCAGTGTGTGATTTATCAGGATAAACTAGACGTTAACAATGTGTACCAGAGACAAGATTTCTAACACACTGCTGAAATACTGACCCTGAAATACAAGCTAATTATAAGTTTTTGTTTGTTTGTTGTTGGGTTGTTTTTTGCTTGTTTGTTTTCAAATACTGTGTTTGTTATAATCAGTGATCAACTGACAAAGCAAAACACAGTTACAAATTTTGATGGGTATTTTTTTAAGGATAAATGCATTGATACAATTTAAAATACATTTCAACTTTAAACTGTTAGCTAATCTGAATTAACTGGATGAAAACTGTTTGTGAGTGGTGTGTGTTACAAGTACAGGCATAAGCTCTGGCTGAAACATAAACACTCATACAAACATATCAGAAATTCGAAGAATTGTGAATGATACAGATACTCAGTACAGCTACAATTAATAATGAGGATGAGAATGCTTACGTGTGTTTTATATGGCAGTCTAAACCAAGGGTTACAAATTATTGGACAAACAAACCCAGATGAGCGTTATGTTTTTTATTCAGCTCGAACCTTTGAGCACCCCATATAAAAATAAATAAATATTTGTTATAGAGGACTAAAGTCACATTTATTTATATAACAAAGATGTGTAATGTAAGTAATGAACATTCCAGAGGAATTTTCCTTGCACTGAGATGTGTTGTTCGAAGAAAGTGATTCTGCTTTACACATGACACATGACTTTGCATGGGCAGCAGGAGCAGCAGGTAATGCAAGGTGAGCAACATTGTTTACATACTCGCATACCTATCTTATCATGCCAAACATGGCGTTTTAAATGAATGTATTAAGTGCATGAAAGTGTCTTATAATATCTAAAGACACGCATTGGCGCCACCTGATGGTATAATTATGTAATTAGGGAAAAAGTCACTGAACAAATCAGTGAACGAATTAAATTAATCGTTTTGGTGAACGGGGTAAAAAGAATTGAGTCACCTGGATGAAATTACCCAGGGTCCCAGGGTCACGGCTTTCTCGACCACATCTCGAGATGGTCGAAGCATTGGTTGGTCTGTCTGCCGATGAAAAAGCAGCACTTCAAAGTGTCAGGTACATGTGGAAAAATATGGAAAGAAATATCGCAAAGAATGAAAGACAGAGAAAGGATTAACGGTGTGGAATATTCCAAATGATGGTGTTTTTTTTTTAAAAAAAAGCCTTCTTAAATATTGCAAATGTGAAATCAGAGCTAGCCTCAGTGATCTGTTAGCTCACTGTTACTGCAACTAAAAAGCATTTATAAATTCACCTTCTTTCTCAAATGAGAGAACATTAATTGACTGTTTAGGAATCATTTAGGAATTTCCACGAAATTATTAGTTTACATCGAACAAAATACACATCACTAATTAATTCAGTGATTTCACAGGCCCCTTAGGGCTGTGTGCTCAGCCCACTGTTGTGCACATAATTGCAGGCATAGTTGTAACTGTGGAAATAGGATAGTTTTCATTACATTTGGGTGAACATTATTATTGGACCTGGCAACCCTGTCCCTGTAACTAACAGGGAGTCAAAAGAAACGTTTTCGAAGCTCCTTTACTAGCTGGCTGCAGTACAGTTCTGTGTATGTTGCTCAAGCTGGCTCATTGTATTCATGTTTCAACTAGCAAGACAGTCAACAAAGAGATGCCATTAACAAGTCTGCTAACACTAGCTAAATTTCAGAATAAGTTACAAGTGACTCTACATGAACTTAACTAACAGGGAAATTCATAGTAAAAGTGAAATACTATTAGTCTATTACAGTCTAATGAAGATGACTATCATGTGTTTTATATTGCAATTTAAATCAGCAGCACCTCATACCATTATATGTGTGAACTGAAGTATTTGATTTCTTACTGAAAAAAAACACAGAGGGAAATAAATGGCTGAATCTTCATCACAAACAAAAGGCAGAAGAAGGATGAACATGGGTGAACCAGAGTCATGTAAGTTATACAGCTTATGCATAATTATGCAAGATTAGTGTTTTGTATTTATTAAATATAACTGTGCTAGCTAAATACTGTGCTAGCTAAATATAACTGTACTTTACTTTTACTTCTGTAATAACAAATACTTGTCTTGTACTGCATGGTGGATATTCTACATCATTTGATGAAGGGCTGTCGCTATTCACTACTGTCGCTACTGTTCGCTACTGTCACTACTGTCGCAGTCTTTTCATATTAGAACTGTTTTATAATACACAAATATTAGAAAGCCATTCTTATGTTTCCTACTTTATAATAATAAAATTCAATATTACTTACCAAAATTTATAATTGAATTATATTCTGTGGCTAAGCCACAGCTCCACAAAACATAGTGTTTAATTCCACAAATTGTAGTTACAAATAGTTTAGCAATTGATGTCTTTACTCTAAAATGTTTAATAAATATTTAAAACACAGACTCCAAATGTATAAAAACATATTCTAGGATCTAAAGTTCATAATCTAGGAATCTGGATATAAGCATAAAGCCATAAAATACAAGTGGTACATCAATCTATCTATGTATCTATCTGTCTGTCTGTCTATCTGTCTATCTATACTATCTATCTATCTATCTATCTATCTATCTATCTATTTCTATCTATCTATCTATACCACAACAAGTGTGTTTAAACTTCAGTTGTAAATAAGTACAGAATAAAAAGCATTTTTTCTAATCAGTTCAAGAAAACCTATAGAAATTCTGGACTGTGATTTTTACACTAACACTACAGATGCAGTTTACTGTATAGAGAAGAGGATAAAACAATTTACAGTATTTCTACACCATTTAAAAACAGTGTGTAAGATTTTGTTTTCTATCAAATCTAGTTTCTCATGACTCCAGCAGTCTCCTGTCTGAAGAGCAGCTGCAGTGTTCGATCTGTCTGGATGTGTTCACTGATCCAGTCACCACTCCATGTGGACACAACTTCTGTAAGAGCTGCATTACACAGTGCTGGGAGAATAGTCAACACTGTCACTGTCCATTATGTAAAGAGAAATTCACCAAGAGACCTGAACTGAAGATTAATACAACACTGAGAGAGGTTGCAGATCACTTCAAGAAGAAAAGTGGTTCTGACAAACCTGAGGTTCTTTGTGATACCTGCACTGGAGAGAAGCTGAAGGCCCTGAAATCCTGTCTGGATTGTTGTGCAACTTTCTGTAAAGATCATTTAGAGTTTCATAATAATATGCTCAAACATAAGCAACACAAACTAATAAACCCTGTGGAGAACCTGGAGGACTACATATGCCAGAAGCATGAGAGAGCTCTGGATCTGTTCTGTAGAGATGATCAGATGTGTGTGTGTCAGTTCTGCACTGAGACAAACCACAAGAATCACACTGTTCCTATAGAGGAGGAGAGCAGAGAGAGGAAGGTGAGAAACACTGATTAACATCAACTATGGACATTATATTAGATACTGCAAACTAATTTATCCAGTAGTAGATCAGATTATAACATTGTGAAATAAGTCTCTTAAAATCTGTACTAAATACTCAAATATTTTGTCTTATACTATGTATGGGGATAAATTATAACAAATCATTTCATTAAAAAAATGTCGTCTTCTTTGCCCTCAGACTCAGCTGGTGAAAACACAGACAGATGTGCAGCAGATGATTCAGGACCGACTGAAGAAGATAAAAGAGATCAAACACTCAGTAGACCAAAGCAAAGTGTGTACAAACATGACATGAGTTTATATCTGATCCATTCAGTTTTATTTTTATTTTGTAGAAATGAACAAACTGCATTAAACATTAGTTCACTATTCAGGTTATCTGATGGAAGTGAAAATGTGTTCCTCTTTTAGAGAAGCACAGAGAAAGAGAAAGCAGACAGTGTTGAAGTCTTCACTGCTCTGATTCGCTCCATTGAGAGAAGTCAGACTGAGCTGCTCGAGGTGATGGAGGAGAAGCAGAAAGCAGCAGAGAGGCAGGCTGAAGGACTCATTAAAGAGCTGGAGCAGGAAATCACTGTGCTAAAGAGGAGAGACACTGAGCTGGAGCAGCTCTCACACACTGAGGAGCATCTCCACCTCCTACAGGTCAGTGTTCCTCTCTCTGCTCACTGGCAATGCAGAACATCACAGAATCACTCACCATGCTGAGGGATTTCTCCTCTCTCCTGCTCTACTGTAGATTTACTCCTCCATGTGCAGCCCTCCACACACCAAGAACTGGACTGAGATCAGTATTAACACTGATCTGAGTGGGGACACTGTGAGGACAGCTCTGTCTCAGCTTCAGCAGACTCTGAATGAGAAACTCACTAAAACACTCACTGACAAGTTAAAGGAAACAGGTAAGAAATGATTTTGTATTTTATATTTAAGAAATAATTCTCTAATAATAGACTGTTTTATACAATATTTAATTAAACAAATAAAAAAATACAAATAAATGATCTGAAATCTAATGAAAGTGATGTTTTGTTGTAATTAGTTTCCACAGAACTGAAGAGGATTCAGCAGTATGCAGGTACAGTGAGGTTTCTGATTTCCTCTCATATTAAAATGTACATATCAGCATTACACCACTGCATCATCAGACTTATTTTCATCTGTAGATCTCTCCAGATAAAAGCAAGTCTTAAAGTGTCTCTCATTATCCTCCTCACTATAGCTCCTTATTACTGTCATGCACTAAAAGCCCTTAATGTAGTGTGATTGTTCTCCTTGTAGTGTTTGGTGTTTTCTGTTAAACGAATTGTTCCAGCAAACTTTTATTTGTTTTATTGAATTGGTATAAACGGATCTGGAAAAATTAATTACCTGCATTATTTTACTTTTATGTGCTTCGTCTTTATTTTGTTTTGCAAAAACAAGGGAAAAATATGAAATTTTGTTTATGATGAATATTTTGAGTTCGTTCTGTGAGTGACGTCATTGGTGAGGGACCGGTCACGCCTGCTCTCTCAGAACAGCCTGTGGCTGGAGAGAGTCAGGTATGTCTTTGAAGTGCTCTGCAATAAAGAGTGAAAATATGCTGTACTAAGATCAGTTTTGAGATGATATTAATTCTAGAAGTGTCATAAAATCGGAACAGTTTATGTATGCATTTTTCGCCAGGGGTTTAATGTATTTCCTGAGTTTTATAAAACACACGTGGTTGTTTAATGTTGCGGCCATATTGAAGCGCAGCGTTTTCACTGTTCAAAAGTTTTTCCACTTATAACTTTGGAGGGTTGAGTCTGTGGAAATGTCATTTAATGTAGTGAATGTGTGCAGCTGTCATTTTGATTTTAAAATGCATGTTTATAGCCATATTGTGTGACCTGTTTACTAGTCAAATTGCAGTTGATGTTTGGGAGGGCAGTATTTAACATATTTTCTCACACATCCTTCAGCTGAGAAAAGAGTGAACCTGAAGGCGTGTGTGTTGATTGTCTGTCCTCTGTTAATAAACTGCAGGTATGTTCAACAACAACAAAAATCCACTATACGATCTAACTAATTGAGACATTTTGGCTATAATATTAATGCAAATGAATGCACTGTTGCTGTAATTTTATTTTTATAATTTAATTTCTGTTTTGTGTAATGTGAATTTTTGTTTTATGAGTGAAACCGAAAAATTGATTTCGAGACTTTATTGTATTGAATGTTCTCTGAGAACAGCCTGTGGCTGGAGAGAGTCAGCTGGAAAAGAGTGAACCTGAAGGCGTGTGTGTTGATTGTCTGTCCTCTGTTAATAAACTGCAGACGCTGTTCCTCCAAAGAGCCTGGTGTCAGTGGTTCATTTGTGGTGCTGGGTGAAATCCGCTACATCCTGCACACATTTCCCACAGAAGATGCAGTGCAGCGGTTCCGGTTCAGTAGAATAAGAAAGCTAAAGTAAATGTTCAGTCATTTTAGCCCTTATGGACAAAATGATTTCAGTTTTGTTTTGTTTTTTAGAAAGGCCGTGCTGTGTGTAGTTTTTTTGTTTGTTTGTTTTGAAAATGTTCTTTGCTGAACCTCGAGTGATAAGCGCCATTTCGAGACAAAGCACAAGAAAAGTTTAATGTAGAATCCATCAAACACTGAAAGCCATTCACTGATGGTGAATAAATTAAAGAAGTATTTTCTCTGTAGATATACAGTGAGATATTTATACAAATCTGGTTTATTAGTTTTAAATGAGATTAGTCATTACCAAAGGCAAAATTGGAACTATCCTAACAAAATAATTTAAGATCCTGATGCAAAAATGAGTAAACAGCAATGAATGTGTTTGGAGAAAACATCAAATAAAATTATAATGAACAGGAATTCACCAGCGGACGAGTCTAATCAATCATCACACAGGTGACCACAGGATAACTGACAGTTAGGAAGTATTTCAGAGAGAAAATCCACCCCCTGTATAATGCTGACAAAATGACACCACATGGTCTGATGGTTTATTTTTTATTTCTGACGATCATTTCAGTTGTTTCTGAAGGATGCCAGGGTGTAAGGGGGTTGTTGTTGTAGGGTGTAATCATTTTTGCACCTTACATTTGGTCTTATATTCACTGAGAAATGGATAAAAATCTTCATTATTAAAGGGGGTGTACTCATTTATGTTGAGCACTGTATATGGCTGGAATAAAATTCTAGGTTTGTTGAAAATGATTTTTTATGTGGTGTCATAATTAAACGTAATGTTGATATGGTGCACTTATTAACAAGAACATTTCAAACTGCACTTCATGTCACAAAGGTTGCTGACCCTCTGCTATAGAGACTATTACTGTACTATTTTGTCCATCAGGATCAAGTTTTTCCTCAAATGTTTTTCTCTCATGTTCTGTGCCTCTTTCTTTGTATTTCCTGAAAAACAAAAATTACAAACACAAATATATCACTAAGAAGGAAAATATTTTATATTTTTCATCTTTTACAGACTTCTACCATAAACTGTACACATTTTCTTTTTTTTTTAAGCGATATTCTTAATGTTTTATTATTTCATCTTCTAAAAAATCTTCTTATAAATCCTAATGAATATGATCCACTGGATGATAATTTAATATTTTTACCTGCATACTCATATCACACACTGTGTGTTTCTCTCAGTGGATGTGACTCTGGATCCTGATACAGCTCATCCTCATCTCATCCTGTCTGCTGATGGAAAACAAGTGACACATGGAGACACACGACAGAATCTCCCTGATACACCACAGAGGTTTGATAAGTGTCCATGTGTTCTGGGAAAGCAGAGTTTCTCCTCAGGGAGATTTTATTATGAGGTGCAGGTCAGAGGGAAAACTGCATGGGATGTTGGAGTGGCCACAGAGTCCATTAACAGGAAGGGGAACATTACACTGAAATCCTCAGAATGGATTCTGGACTGTTTGGCTGAGGAATGAGAATCAGTATAAGGCCCTTGCTGGTCCCCGATGTCCCCCTCACACTGAGAGAGAAGGTGGAGGTGGTGGGGGTGTTTGTGGATTATGAGGAGGGTCTGGTCTTCTTTTATGATGTAAAGTCCAGATCTCATATCTACTCTTTCACTGGTCAGTCTTTCACTGAGAAACTCTATCCATACTTCAGTCCTTTTTAAAAATTTAAAAAAAAATGGAAAAAAGGGAATGAATTTTCACAAATTTAATGATCTATTAAATGGTGATGTAAGAAATATCTGGTTCATATTAAAAATACATATTCCATTTTAAAGTGCTGTACAGATTATTTTAATAACATCATATAGTCTGTTTTTTATTAATATTACAGATCAAATGTTAATAAAATTAATAACACTTCACACTGAGTTTTACTGCAGAATTTAATCAGTCTAAATGTTTGAACTGTACAAAAAAGTTCATCTGTTGATGTCTGTGTAGATAAAACTGAACAAAACTGTATTTTTCACTTAAAACTATATTTTATTTGGAAATAAAAAATGTCAGGCTGATTCTCTTCTAAGAATCAGAAATTAATAAATAAATTAATCCTGTGCGTGTGGGCTTTTCTGCCATCTGCTGGTGCAAAGGGGAAACGATGTTATTAAATGCAGCATATTAATGTAAATGTATTAAATTATGAAATTTTGTGAGGATGTTGTCACTTGACAGAACTATAAGTGTTAAACGTGGGATACTGCAGGGGTCGTGTGACTGTTTCAGAATTTCAGTAGCCTGCATAAGATCCTCATTTCCTCTTAGGAGAGAATGGAGTTTAGTTTTATTCAGAGCTTTGAAAATAAGTGATTAAATCATGCTGGATGTGTGAAAAGAATTTATGTTAAGGCAATTCAGTGCAATCACATGGATTCGATATACACATTTGAATGAAATAACATCAATAAGCTTTTTAGGATAATAGTATTTTGTTTGTATCGTTACTGATTTAGAAAGTTACTCATTACGCATGATTTATTTCACATAGACTACATACTTTGTGGCTGTAACATTTTGGACAACTGTAACTGGAATTTTTTTTCATTGAAATTGAATTCTAATAGTCTTTAATGTCAAAAGCGCATCCAAAACTATGGTGACTGATAGGTACAGTAACAGACAGGGGCAAAGTGCTGCAAATACAGAAAACACACAAAGAAAACGCAGGTACAATCAGAAAAAAAAATGAACAGAAATGGTTTACAAGAAAGCAGAAATGTTTCTGAGGGGTGTGTGAGGGAAACATTGACAGGCCATTCAAAAAAGAAGCAGGACTGATTTTTGAGGACTGCAGTTAAACCAGCTGCTAGCGTATGACAGGGTGCCAAGAGAAGAGCTGTGGAGAGCTGTATGTTTAGAGAAGAGCTGTATGGTTTAGAGAAGAGCTGTATGGTTTAGAGACAGTGTCACTGAGGAAGAGACAGGAGTCAGAGCTAGAGGTAGCAGAGCTGAAGATGTTGAGGTTCTCTTTGGGAGTGACAAGATTGGACAGGATTAGGAACGAGTACATCAGAGGGACAGCTCATGTTGGATGTTTGGGGGACAAAGTTAGGGAGGCCAGATTAAGATGGTTTGGACATGTTCAGAGGAGGGAGAGTGAGTATATTGGTAGGAGAATGTTGGACATGGAGCTGCCAGGCAGGAGGCAAAGAGGAAGGCCAAAGAGGAGGTATATGGATGGAATTAATGAGGATATGAAGCTAGTGGGTGCAAGTGTTGAGGATGCAGAAGATAGGGATAGGTGGAGAGAGATGATTCGCTGTGGCGACCCCTGAAGGGAAAAGCCGAAAGAAGAAGAAGCAGTTAAAGCAGCTGCTCTTACCAAAACCATAGTTAATATATTACTTGCAGGTGAAATTTAGGGGTGCAGCTTTTAGACACTTAGCTTTCATACTTCCGAAAGCGTCCATGAGCTCATACACAACCAAAGCAACTTGACTTTCAAAATGTTATATTCAAATATTGAAATTAATAATGTAATGAAACTAAAACACAACTATTCACAGTATTCATTTGTATGCAGGCTTAATGTTTTAATAATCTTTTAGTAAAAATTTATCGAACTTAAGTAAAAATGAAGGCGGCACAGTGGCTTAGTGGTTAGCATGTTCACCTCACACGCGAGGGCAAGGTGTGTATAGATGGCATTGAGTGCCAGCCAATCAAATTGAAGCTTTTCTGCTGCTTTCCCAGGTGCTAAATTCACGTCACAGATAATTTACATTTATTAAAACGTTTGTCAGGAATGGGGCTTGAATCCCACTCAGTGCAACTGAATGAAATTTTTTCAACTTGAGTGAAAAAATTGCTGCAATTCTAAAAAAATCGCTGCACACAACTTTGTGAACTATAAGCACAAAGACAACATGCAGTTCATGAAAATGTTTATGTAAACACACATTTATGAATAATATATAATGACTTCTGTAAAGGCATTGATGGCTCAGTGGTAGGTTTCTTGCCTACCATGCAGCAGTCCTGGGTTCAATGCTCCAACCACAGCCAGTGGATGCAGTGCTGGTCCCAAACCTGGAAAAATGGGAGGGTTGTCTCAGGAAGGGCATCTGCCATAAAACCTGTGCCAAGATGTTGTGCGGTCCAGTTGGTCCGCTGTGGTGACCATGAACAGGGAGCAGCTGAAAGCAACTATCATATAATGAATTCTATAAATAGAGACACACCAAAGAAATCAGTGTTTATCTATCTATTTATTTATTAGACATTTTAAACAGTAAAAAGCAGTTAAAACAAAAAGCAATAGTGAAATAACAATGTTTGACACGGCGATGCTAGCGTGTTTGCATTACCTGTGAAAAAACACGCACTAATGTAATTTTAAAGTAAAGTAACATACCTGCGGTCGATGAATAGGTAGGCTCTTGTAAGAATCCACAGTGAGTGACTGATGCCACCAGTACACTGTATTCAGAGTACAATATCATGAAATGTATTTCAGTTAAGTTGCAGAACTGCAGTTTATTGAGAAATTCATGGTGCAAAGCTAAAAATGTCTGTACCCATTATTGTAGACATTAGGTCACAAGTAGGCCTTGGTTCCCTGTAGTTTTGTGTGTGAATGAAATGTTTTAATAAAATATGATGAAGCAGTGAGCCATTCTGAATATTTGTCAATTATGTAAAATAAGCACAAGTAAAATATGGCATATTAATCTAAATTTACATTGTGAAATCCTGTGAGGCTGTTGCAGAATTTCAGTAGCCTGCGTAAGATCCTCATTTCCTCTTAGGAGAGAATGGAGTTTAGTTTTATTCAGAGCAAAATAAGTGATAAAATCATGCTGGATGTGTGAAAAGAATTTATGTTAAGGCAATTCAGTGCAATCACATGGATTCGATATACACCTTTGAATGAAGTAAAATCAATTAGCTTTTTTCAGTGTAGGATAATAGTATTGTGTTTGTATCGTCACTGATTTGGAAAGCTACTCAAAACGCATGATTTATTACACATAGACTACATACTTTGTGACTGTAGCATTTTGGACAACTGTAACTGGAATTTTTTTATTGAAACTAAATTCTAATTGGCTTTAATATCAAAAGCACATCCAAAACTATGGTGACTGACAGGTACAGTAACAGACAGGGGCCCGAGTGCTGAAAATACAGAAAACATGAGCAAAATCAGAAAAATAAAAAAACAGAAACAAAACAAACACGGCAGAAATATTTCTGAGGGACGTGTGAGGGAAACATCGGCAGGCCATTCAAAATGAAGCAGGACTGATTTTTGGGTTTAAGGACTGCAGTTAAACCAGCTGCTCCTTTCAAAACCACAGTAAATATATTATTTGCAGATCAAATTTAGGGGCGCAGCTTTTAGACCCATAAAGCTCATACTGCAGAAAGCATCTGTGAGCTCATACCAAGACATTGTTAAATGTGAGCCAAAATCATCACAATTAAAAGAACCAAAGATTTAAACTACTTCAGTCTGTGTGCATTGAATTTATTTAATACACGAGTTTCACAATTTGACTTGAATTACTGAAATAAATGAACATTTCCACGACATTCTAATTTATTGAGATGCACCTGTATATATATATATACACACACTGAATTGTATGTGAATGGGTTGTGATTTTTTACGTAAACAAGCTGTGACGTGTGGGGTCTGGAACCGCGTGTACTGTGACGTCCAAGAAAATCTGAACGGTCACCGACGACCCGTGACGTCACGGCGCGTGAACTATAAAAGCAGGGCTGCTTGGCTTCCACAGTTCATTTAACCTTTGATCTTGAAAAGAAAGAAATGATGGCGCCCGTTTCTTTGCAATTTGATGCTCCAGAAATGTCCTTAGGTTACAAGGCTTTCCTCTACAAGACATCCTTCGAAGGTCTCCACAACGTCTACAGCGTGGGCGGATTTGTGATGATCTGCCTGTTAGCAGCACTAGTCCTTGTGATGCTGTTTAACTTTCTGGCGGACTTCAACTGCAGCTGCAGAAAACCGACTGGTGAGGAAAAGATACGCAAGGTGGCCCCACCGAAGAGGAACCAAACTGTGTATTCCTCAATGCTTCCTCCTCGCCAGGACTTTGTGGTGGACATGGACGTGGTAATGAACGAGGTTCACACACAGGCGTCTGGTCAGACAGCGACAGAGATGCCAGAGAAGTCACGACGCATCGTGAGGAAGAAGCCGCTGAAGATCCGCGCCGGTGATATCCGGAGAATTCACAGAGGTAGAAAGCGTGGAGCGAAGCTACGACGACAGTTGTAAACATGTAAGCAAATACACTTCTGTGCAATAATATACGGAGTCATGGCTTGTTTTTTGTTTTTTTTATCTTTACGTTATTTTACAAGAGTGTACACACTATAAGGTTGTAGTGAGCTGAACAAACCCTTAAAGATTTACAGTGAATTTAGCTGAAACATTCTAAATGTATGCAAAATATAATATAAACCATTTCTACATGTGTTATAAACTCTATCTCTAACAAACTTAACGGACTAGTATGTGCTTTATGTCGCTATTTATTGTTCATTTTATTTAAATGTATTTTTGTGTGCTCCTAGGCTGGAAGAAGAAATCCAGCGTGTGTACAGACAACCGAGCTTGAGGTTGAAACATGTATGAAAAGGTGGTTTCATCTGGCTGGTGACCGTGAGGGTGGCAGAAAAAGAAGAACACCTTTAATGAAGTTGCTTTCGGCTGCTCCCTGTTCGGGGTCGCCACAGCGGACCAACTGGTCCGCACAACAATCTGGCAAATGTTTTACGCCGGATGCCCTTCCTGACACAACCCTCCCATTTTTCCGGGCTTAGACCGGCACTGCATCCAGTGGCTGGGGTTGGGGCGTTGGCGGGGAATCGAACCCGGTGTTTCCGCATGATAGACGAGAAGCCTACCACTGAACCACCACCTTTAATATTTTCATTTATTGCTTGGTTTCTGTAGTATTTGCTGTTTTTTTCCCACTATTTATTTTTCATGTTGAGATTTTTTCCCCTTTCTGCATAAATAAAACATTCTGCTTTGCATTTGTGTAGTTTCATTCTTTTATTATACCTTACATAATAAATATTATACAGGCAATTTCTTGTTCATTTTGGGGGGATTCTGGCATAATAATGGTCCAGTTATGGCTGTTTTGTGGACCTTCCGGATAATTTGTGGCTGATTTCTGGTGACATTGTGAAGTTGTGGCTGAGTTTTGGTCTGTTTCCGGTATTAGTCTGGTAGACTTTTGGCAAACCGCATTTGGGCCAGATTTGGGCCGTAATTCCATATGGTATCTGGGCCAAACTTAAAGCCGAAACTCAGCCAGACTCGGCCCAGAGCCAATTTGCTAATCTGGGAAATGTATGCAAAATATAATATAAACCATTTCTACAGGTGTTATAAGCTCTATCTCTAACAAATTTAACAAACTGATTAATAAAATATAAATTTGCCACACAGTGTAATAAAACAAATTCTGATGTACGCTAACACCAAAGATGTTTGTTGTTAGCAGCCAAAAAAACTTTCTTGACTGTTGTAAAATGCTGTGTTTTCAGGCATGTGTAATTAATTACACTTATAACCAAAAGTTTTGAGACACCGCTTTAAATCATTGAATTCAGGGGATGGGCTCGGCCCCTTAGTTCCAGTGAAAAGAACTCTTAATGTTTCAGTGTACCATGACATTTTTTGGACAATTTCATTCTCCCAACTTTGTGTGAACAGTTTGGGGATGGCTCCTTCCTTTGATTTAATGGGTCCTGGCACACATTAAATGGACATGGCCAAATTGCTTTCATTCATAATGAAAGGGATGGAATGCTTTGTGGGGGATTTTGCACAGAATGATGAAACACTGCAACCTGCTGGATAAAATGTCCAGCAGAAATCTCCTGCAACATATGTTGTTGTACTGCTCAAACAACATACAGTGAATAGTACAAGTAAAAGTTTTTAAATGATTTAAAACTATTACATCAACAGCTTTTTATTGATGCTGTGTTAACTTTCACTGCTGTTTCCACTGATTTTGGCATACCCACAAACTGTGGTGAAAGTTTTGTTTTTTTGGATTTGTAAAGTAAGCGAATGTAAATTCATATTTAATCACATAAAGACTCATTGCATAAATAAATGCTAGTGTCTTGCAGTAGTGGTGTTTTTTTCTATTAATAAAAATCTCATTGTAATCAAATAGCTGTGGGAGACACACACCTTATGTAAGAAACTCTCAGATTTCCACTGATTTTATTTGTTGAGTTTTCTCTTGCATATTCAGTCTCTATAAAGCGGTGTATGTGGTTATTTTAGACTTTAGATAGGTAAGAATTTGAGCGAGTTTGACAAGGGCCAAATTGTGATGGCTAGACGACTGGATCAGAACATTTCCAAAGCTGCTCTTGTGGGGTGTTCACTGTCTGCAGTGGTCAGTATCTATCAAAAGTGGCCCAAGGAAGGAACAGTGGTGAACCAGCAACAGGGTCATGGGTGGCTAATGCTCATCGATGCACGTGGGGAGTGAAGGCTGGCCCGTGTGATCTGATCCAACAGACGAGCTACTGTTGCTCAAATTGCTGAAGAAGTTAATGCTGGTTCTGAGAGAAAGGTGTCAGAATGACACAGGGCTGTTTTGGAAGCAAAAGGGGGACCAACACAATATTAGGCAGGTGGTCATAATGTTATGTCTGATTGGTGTGTAGGAAAAAGGTCTAGTTCGTTTGGAAATGGTTGTCAAATACGTGCACGTGTTCACTAATCATTTATATTATATATATATATATATATATATATTATATATATATATATATATATATATATATATATATATATATATATACATATATATATATATACATATATATACAGTGATGTGAAAAAGTGTTGGCCCCCTTCCTGATTTTTTTGCATGTTTGTCACACTTTTCAGATAATCATTCATTCATTCATCGTCTACCGCTTATCCGATCTATTCTTGGGTCACGGAGAGCCTGTGCCTATCTCAGGCGTCAATGGGCATCAAGGTAGGATACACCCTGGATGGAGTCCCAACCCATCAAAGGGCATACACACAGACAGACACTCATTCAATCACACACTACGGACCATTTAGAGATGCCAATCAACCTACAATGCATGTCTTTGGACTGGGGGAGGAAATCCCCAAGGCACAGTGAGAACACACGGCGGAGGCGGGAATCAAACCCCCAACCCTGGAGGTGTGAGGTAAATGTGCTAATCACCAAGCCACCAAGCCACCATGCCCCCTTCAGATAATCAAACACATTTAAATATTAGTCAAAGATAACACAAGTAAACAGATCATACAGTTTTTAAATGAAGGTTTTTATTATTAAGGGAAAACAAAATCCAAAACTACATGGCCCTGTGTGAAAAAGTATTTGCCCCCTAAGCCTAATAACTGGTTGGTCCACCCTTAGCAGCAACAACTGCAATCAAGCGTTTTTGATAACTTGCAATGAGTCTGTTACAGCGCTGTGGAGGAATTTTGGCCCACTCGTCTTTGCAGAATTGTTGTAATTCAGCCACATTGGAGGGTTTTCGAACATGAACCACCTTTTTAAGGTCATGCCACAGCATCTCAATCAGATTGAGGTCAGGACTTTGACTAGGCCACTCCAAAGTCTTCATTTTGTTTTTCTTCAGCCATTCAGAGGTGGACTTGCTGGTGTGTTTTGGATCATTGTCCTGCTGCAGAACCCAAGTTCACTTCAGCTTGAGGTCACAAACAGATGGCCGGACATTCTCCTTCAGGATTTTTTGGTAGACAGCAGAATTCATGGTTCCATTTATCACAGCAATTCTTCCAGGTCCTGAAGCAGCAAAACAGCCCCAGACCATCACACTACCACCACTATATTTTACTGTTGGTATGATGTTCTTTTTCTGAAATGCGGTGTTACTTTTACTCCAGACATAATGGGACACAGACCTTCCAAAAAGTAAAATTTTTGTCTCGTCAGTCCAAAGAGTATTTTCCCAAAAGTCTTGGGGATCATCAAGATGTTTCCTGGCAAAACTGAGACGAGCCTTTATGTTCTTTTTGCTCAGCAGTGGTTTTCGTCTTGGAACTCAAAAATGCAAACCATTTTTGCCCAGTCTCTTTCTTATGGTGGAGTCATGAACACTCACCTTAACTGAGGCAAGTGAGGCCCGCAGTTCTTTGGATGTTGTTGTGGGGTCTTTTGTGACCTCCTGGATAAGTTGTCGCTGCGCTCTTGGGGTGATTTTGGTCGGCTGGCCACTCCTGGGAAGGTTCTCCACTGTTCCATGTTTTCGCCATTTGTAGATAATGGCTCTCACTGTGCTTCGCGGCAGTCCCAAAGCTTTAGAAATGGCTTTATAACCTTTTCCAGACTGATAGATCTCAATTACTTTCTTTCTCATTTGTTACATATATATATATATATACATATTAAAATGTGATTTTAATAAATTTTAATAAATTTTATTGCCACATAGTGTAGTAAAACAAATTCTGATGTATGCTAACACCAAAGATGTTTGTTGTTAGCATCCAAAAAAAACCCCACCTTTCTTTACTGCTGTAAAGTGCTGTGTTTTCAGGCATGTGTAATTAATTACCTTAAAATATCACACAAATAATATTAAGAAGAACAAATCGACATTTCATCTAAAACCAAACAGAAATAGAAGTATTAATTCCATGTACAAAAAGTGTTGTACTATATAACCAAAAGTTTTGGGACACCCCTTCAAATCATTGAAAACAGGTGTTATTTTTCAGGGGTTGGGCTCGGCCCCTTAGTTCCAGTGAAAGGAACTCTTAATGCTTCAGCATACCAAGACATTTTTTGGACAATTTCAAGCTCCCAACTTTGTTTGAACAGTTTTGGGATGGTCACTTCCTGTTCCAACATGACTGCACACCAGTGCACAAAGCAACGTCCGTAAAGACATGGGTGAGTGAGTTTGGTGTGGAGGAACGTGACTGGCCTGCACAGAGTCCTGACCTCAACCTGATAGAACACCTTTGGGATGAATTAGAGCGGAGACTGTGAGCCAGATCTTCTCGTCCAACATCAGTGCCTGACCTCACAAATGCGCTTCTAGAGGAATGGTCAAAAATTCCCATAAACAAACTCCTAAACCTTGTAGAAAGCGTTCCCAAATTGAGTTGAAGCTGTTATAGCTGCAAAACAGCAGGCCAACTCCATATTATATTCATGTGCATGTAAAGGCCGATGTCTCAAAAATCTGTTAGCAGGGTTACATATAATAGATATGAACTTTCAAATCTCTCACAATGTTAGCAACAGTAAAATATTTAGTATGACTAACAATAAAAGACACATTTTTATATATATATTTATTTATTTTTGTTCTTTAATAACAGTTTTCCTTTAGGTTTAAGCATAGAAGATTTTAGCTGCTCCCTCGCTCTCTCTCCCTCATCCTGTTCTGCCCCCCATTTCTTTATCGCCTGATCCACCTCTGCATTCAGGTTCACTGCTCTCCTCTGAAAGGGTAGAAAGACACATCATTTACAACGGTCCTGCGGTTATTTCCTTCTGAGTAAATGAGGAATAAAGCACGGCAGGGTGTGCTGTTATAAGAAAATAATCAACAGTGGGGTGGTGTGATGCTAATATCAGCCTGAAAATAATATTCTACCAAAAACAATAATTAATTTCTCTGAAATTGCTCTGAATAAATACCAATGGTAAATTTTATTCATCAACAAATGTCTTGTCATTTTTTTAGCAGTTTATAGCTACATTTAATGTTGTGGAACATCCACAAACTTCACTTCTATATTTATTTTAAAGTTAATAAGACAAAAACGCAGCTTGTCATGTTACCAAGAAAGTGCAAATTCCTCTCTCTTGAACACTTTCCAGTGACTGAAGGCATACTGGCTGTTACGAAGTGCTGACACTAGAGACTCTTTCCCATTACACTAAAAAAAAACATCTTATAGAAAACTTCAACTGTATAAGAAGTAATGTTTAATAAGTTCATTATTAGCCTCAAACTCGCTTAATTTTATCGAACCACGGTGCATGTGTGTTCATCTTACATCACAAACACATATAGGGAACACAACTACATCAACTCACCATGTTTTTGTTATTTTATTATTAACGTTCCCCAGCCACTCATTGTCATCACTGGCTAAAACACACACTCAGGTTACTTTACAAGTTGCGTTTATGTTCACGGGAATCACAGCAGTGTTACAATACAACCTAAACTTACAACGCCTCCTGCAGGTAGTCTCGGGTTCGGTAGAATGCTGTGCTTCCTGGTCCACATGAAAGTTTTCACATTTTTCAAGTGAACTCTATTTCTATTTTAAACTAAATGTGAAAATCCCTTATATTCAGTGCTGGTTCTGCCATACAAGCCCCTGTATATGAGCCATTACTTTAGAAACAGTAAGTGTGTTTTGCCTCGGAGTCAGCATTACTGTCGCAGCTGCAGTTACAGAACATTTGAGAACTCAAAAATGCTTTGGTACAAATACGTACATTATCAAGCAGAGCATTTATGTACTTTGTACACAGCAACATTAGGCATCTACTAGAGATTTGTCACATTACGTGACTAACACTGCTGCTAGCATTTCTCATTAGGGACAGTATTTATAGTTGAACTAGTTGAAAAGCAATAACTCGCAGTGCTTCCTATTCTGTCTTTTTTTAGAAAGAAACCATGAGATATTTTCATAGTCAAAGTCATGCTTTTGCATGTCTACTGCTTTGATATGATGTGATCCACCTTCCTGCTAGAAAGCATGAATCATTTTAAATACTGTTTTAACTTTTAAATGCCTCGAGGAAACTCATTATTAAATCTTCCGGCGAGTTTGAGTCACGTTGGAAAGATCGCATTTACACGTTGAACGCACTGGAACACAGTCATAATTACGGGTGGGGGGAAATTCAGGATTTTCTTTGAGCTCGGAGTTTCTGACTTGGGCATCAGGAAGACAACATGGTAGAATCTGTGGATGCAGTTCCACTGGATACCATCTCTGGCTGATGGTAAATTTGTTGAAATGAATGTTTACTCTTCTCAGAAGCTGATTTCAGTTACTACATATTTGGTTTATGCAGCATATTATTAAAATAGGGGGGGCACAGTGGCTTAGTGGTTAGCACGTTTGCCTCACACCTCCAGGGTTGGGGGTTCGATTCCCGCCTCCGCCATGCGTGTGTGGAGTTTGCATGTTCTCCCCGTGCCTCAGAGGTTTCCTCCGGGTGCTCCGGTTTCCTCCCCCAGTCCAAAGACATGCATGGTAGGTTGATTGGCATCTCTAAATTGTCCGTAGTGTGTGATTGCGTGAGTGAATGAGAGTGTGTGTGTGCCCTGCGATGGGTTAGCACTCCTTCCAGGGTGTATCCTGCCTTGATGCCCTATGACGCCTGAGATAGGCACAGGCTCCCCGTGACCCGAGTGTAGTTCGAATAAGCGGCAGACAATGAATGAATGAATTATTGAAATACAAGCACACTGGTTAACATTTACGCACCTTATAAATGAATTCATAAATGAATTCAAAACATAAAAAGCAAAAGAAGTAGAGTTGAAAAGCTTGCTGTGTTTTTGTACATTGGTGGCTCAGTGGTAGGTTTCTCGCCTATCATGCAGACGGCCCGGGTTCGATTCCCAGCCAATGCCTCAACCCCAGCCACTGGATGCAGTGCCGGTCCCAAGCCCGGAAAAATGGGAGGGTTGGTCAGGAAGAGCATCCGGCGTAAAACATTTGCCAAGTTGTGCGGACCAGTCTGTCCGCTGTGGCGACCCCGAACAGGGAGCAGCTGAAAGCAGCTTCTTTAATTAAGAGAAATTTCACAAGTGAATGCACATGACATCGTAATTACTTGCCAAATTGTAAATATGAACTTCCCAGGAGGACTTGGATGCACAGGTTCAACCAATTTAAGTCTTTAAAGCAGATTTTTCCATAACAACTGAACTCAATGAGAGGCACTTACAGTAGGATTCAGAATTGTTGAAATATCAGTTCTTGTTATACATCTGTTCACCAAGTTGTTTTCCTTCAGTTGCTCCCTGTTTGGGGTCACCACAGCAGATCATCCGATCTGTATATTTGATTTTGGCTCAGGTTTTATGTCAGATGCTCTTCCTGACACAACCCTCCCTGTTTAGCACTGAGAGTTAACTCCTCAGTGGTTGGGTTGGTTCCCAGGAATCGAACCCGGGCCACAGTGGTTACAGCATGGGATGCTGTCGTTTACTGGACCCAAATATATCACTAAGTAAATATCAATTTAAGCATAAATGCATGTGTTTCACTGACTACAAATTTCAGGTCATTAATTCCGTTCAGCTTTAGCTCTCATATATGTCCTTGGACAGCTGACACTTGGCTCACTGCACACAGCTATAATGAAAAACTACAGCAAAGGTTTATTTTGGCAAACAGATGACAAACACACATTGTCAGCAAACTTACTGCAAAGTCCTCCCTCTGCTTCTGCCTCCTGACTTGTCCTTTCAGTGGAGGTGCAGGTCTGCCGTCTACAGAGAAATACAGAGACACAAAGCAGCTGAATAAGTGCAAATGTACTGTTCAGTTCTATTTTCCTAAAAACAACACAAGCTTACACATGAGCACAGATAAGGCTAAACAAATAACACAAATTCTGGGATTTCTGAAATCCTGTGATTTTTAAATTAAATATATTTGTCGACGTGCTTAGTTACAAACCTGTTTTTAAATTAATACAATAAAACCAGCTCAAGTTAAAACTATGACTCTTGTTATTATCCTTCATCTGCTTCCTGTTCAGGGTCACCACAGTGAATGATGTGTGACACAGTGAACACCGGATGCCCTTCCTGACACAACCCTCCCATTTTATCCGGGCTTGGGACCCGGTTGCATTTATGGTATTTAACAGACACCCTTATCCAGAGTGACTTACATTTATCTTATTTATACAACAGATTGAAGAAGCTGCTTGGATGAGTAGTGAAACGTTTTAATCTAACTAGAAATAAGTCCAGTTGAAATGTCTCAACTTCCAGATAACTGCACCTGGATGACTGAGAATCTACACAGACTCATTTATACAACTGAGCAGTTAACATTAGAGACCTTGCTCAAGGGTGTGATGGGACACTGATGGGATTTGAACACACAACCAGACGATCAGTAGTTCAGCCTCTTAACCAGTGAGCTTTCACTACCCCGTAACATGCAGCATATATAAAAAATGCAGTGATTTACAAATATCGGTCATTCCTTCAGGTCTCACCTGCGAATGACCAGTCAGGCAGATCTGTTATTGGGCCATACTCTGATCCAGTCCAGGCCAAGCCGTTCCTGTATATATGGCATGGATAAAATCATTCACTATAATTGTCCTGTACGATTAACTCCTCAGATGAGGATGCAG
Organism: Hemibagrus guttatus; assembly: GCA_033459395.1. Classification (NCBI taxonomy): domain Eukaryota; kingdom Metazoa; phylum Chordata; class Actinopteri; order Siluriformes; family Bagridae; genus Hemibagrus; species Hemibagrus guttatus. The sequence goes on along the minus strand of JAUCMX010000005.1, from coordinate 15,523,414 downwards.
AAAGCAACAGAAACAGATGAGAGGGACGTTTGATGACTTACTCTAGTCTCCATTTCTTCCCTGCATGAACTGCACAGGTGGACGAAAAGGGGCGCACAGTCTGCCTCAAGACTGTACACAGAATAAAAAATTGTTATTGTTTTTAATAACAGATCATAAAAACAATGAGACATCTTTACAGAAACATGGTCACAAAAATAAGGTCCAGTATCACTGCACTAAATAATATCAGAATTTTAAACTGCAATATTAATAAAGCTGGATCATAAAACTCAAGTCGTTGTACAAAATAAACATGCTGTTAAACTGCTAATGCTTTAAATCGAGTTTAGCACAATGGAAATGCTTTGAGTTGTGTGGGTGAAAAGTTCAGGAATTAAAAGCACTAAAATCCCCAAAGAATAAATATTAATATAGCTGTACTATTGTAATGTTATGTGTTTAACATTAGAATATTTGGATTATTCTCCTTAGACTTCTGTAATGTAATGTAATGATCTGAGCTGCAATCAGAAAGAGGACCCAGTGCTTGTTTTCTGCAAAGCGTTTGAGAACCCTTAATTACATTTTGTGTGTAAAGTCATGCTTGAATATAACATTTTTATACATCCATAAAAAAACACTAGATAAAAGCTAAAAATGTATAAAGCACTTACAGAGTGTTGGCAATAAAATAGAAATATTTGTAGAAATATAATGTGTAAGATACAGATGAGAACAAATCAACAGCTCAGGATAATTAAATTTCATGCTCATGGTTAATTTTTGTCTTTACCTGAAGAATAAAAATACCAACAAACAAGAATAGCCAATGCCTTTAATGACTTTTCATGTGGTAAGTGGCTCACACTGATGCTGTAGCTACAGAGTGAGCTCCTCACTCCAAAACCTTCACTACTCACCCAGCTAAGACATGATCTAAGTGAAGGTCGAGCAGTTATTACTAGGTGTTTTGATTCCCGTACACAGATGACAGACAATTTTTCAGAATCAGGAAGAGAGACTGATGAAATCATGGAAAAACAGTCTAGTATAAAGCTCTCATTCAACACAACACACAGTCGCCTCATGGTTTTCGTCGAGGCATGGACTCGACTAGATCCCTGAAGGTGTGCTGTGGTATCTGGCACCAAAATGTTAGCAGCAGATCCATTAGGTCCTGTAACTTACATGACTTAAACGATATGTACAGGACTTAAAGGACTTACAGGATACATTTGATAGATACTGACCACTGCAGAACCGGGAACACTCCTCAAGAGCTGCAGTTTTGGAGATGCTCTGATCCAGTCGTCTAGCCCTTGTCAAACTCGCTCAAATCCTTACGCTCGACCATATTTCCTGCCGCTAACACATCAACTTTGAGGACAAAATGTTCACTTGCTGCCTAATATATCCCACCCACTAACAGGTGCTATGATGAGGAGATAATCAGCGTTATTCACTTCACCTCTCAGTGCTCATAATGTTATTCCTGATCTGTGTATAATGTACCAGATCTCAGATGTATAATTCATCCTCAGCTCAAAACCCAACAGTTAGTGTGGAAACCTAAAATTGTGTAATCCAATTCAATTCCATTTGCAGAGAAATTTTAATATCTGACATTGTAAGAAAGCAGCTTTTTAGAAAGCTGGGTATACATTTAGGTCTAATATAAGCACACTAAAGCTGATCGTGTCTATGAAAAAACCCTGCGCTGTTAATAGAATAAATATTAAGTGGAACCAGATTCAGAAAAGAAACCCATGCTCTTTTAGGCGAAGTGTCTATTTTAATACATAATTTTTAAAATTTTCTTATTAAACCTGTAACGTGAAAATTCGTACCCTGAGCCGCAAGTGTTAGCAAGCTTTCTACCATGCGCACTTTTAGAGTATTACCATGCGAAATTATCAGATCATAACGAGTATAAGAATAGAGTTTATGCTCACTTCTGAAATATATAATCCCCTTTGTGAATGTGTAGCCCGGGAGCTACTCTACAACGAATCAACACTCTGTATAACATTCATCTCACCTGAAGTACAGAGCAGCTTCAAGGGCGCCGCCATTTTGAATTCTACAGGCCCCCTGACAACAACTACGGCAAGCCAAAAAAGACAAACTGGTTTATTGCTGCAACTTGCTACGATGGAAATGTAAATAACTATTCTGCCATTAGATGGCGTAATAATCACAAAAATATTTTCCTACTCATTCACTATTGTCTACTTTGAATTGGACTGTTACTAATTCACTAGTTTATCTAATTTGGGATTTGTTACTGCAAAAAGTGTTTAACTGAAATGATGCACATGTGTTTGAAAATAATATTTCTCCATCAACACTCCTCGCTGTAGTATTATTATAACGCTCTGTTGGAGTTCTACTGTATAATGATGTAAATGTAAACTGTAAGTACATTTATGTTGGGAGAATTGTAAATTGGATGTAGCTTAGTACATCATCCCTACATGATCTTTTTTTTTTTTTTTACAGATCTCTTACAAATTTTCAACACAAGAGACTTGTTTTCTCCCGACAGCTTGCAATCTTCCTCTCGCATTCTTGCTGTGTATCTAGCCGTGCAGTGCTGACTGAAACATCCCCTCTGTATGTATGGGGTGTGTGTGTGTGTGTGTGTGTGTGTGTGTGCGCGCCTCTCCCTCGCTGGGCGCGTTATCAGCGAGTGGGGACTTGTTGGAGAGAGAACACACACACACACACACACACACACACACACACACACACACACACTCACACACACTCTTCTGCTAGCCGGAGGAAAAAAGTAAACACACATAAGACAAGAAGGGGGCTTCGGGGTAGGGAAAATGTCTTTTTTTTTTAAATAAAATAAAATAAAATAAAACACCACTGTAGTTTATGTTTGAGAAGCTGAATAAAAGTGGCCGTGTGGTAACCGGTTTACTGCCATCGGAATTTATGCCACTGGTAACTATGGAGCAGAGACTGGCATTTTTAGAACACACACACACACACACAGTTACATTGTTACGAGCTCGCAAAAGCACACACACACACACACACACACACACACACACACACACAAGCGACCGTATCACAACGTTCCAGGGCACTCGGCGATATCCCTCCGCACATTCCACAGACGAAAGGCACGATTAAATAGGCCTTAGGGTCGGAATAACGACAAGAAGTAGACTAGAAGTCTGCTCTCAGGTTACTCTAGGATATCTCACATGTTTACAGTGCATCACGGCCGTGAAACGTTAACGCCATATTACCCTGAAATACTTGCAAACCTAAATGACTTCAGAATGTGAACGCACGTTTTGACTTATTTTTTAAAACAACAAATTGTTTTTTTTTTTTGCAAACATGTTCAACAAGTATATTTTTATTTCACATTACAGTGTTAGTATTCTTAGATGTATTGATTTATATATAATATATATAAACTCCTTTAAATCCGCACTAACCGACGACATCAATCTGAGAAGTTTGGACGTGTGACGAAATTGTGGGATGCTTAAATCCATCCGCGGTGTGCCCAGAAGAAAGATGTTCCGGTCTGAAAAAAAAAGAAAAAACGCTAGAGGAGAAGAAGAAGAAAGAAGGGGGAGGTAGAGGGAAAATTGCAGCAAAGAAAGAAAGTTAATCGGCGTTGTTTTCATTTTCAGATTTTTGTTAAAAAGACGTTGTACGTGCTCGTTTCCTTCCCAGAAGGTTTGGATACGTGCTCTTGACGCTTGTGCGATTCCTTTCCACATTTCTTTTTGTCCCTCTTGTTCCACTATCTTTTGGAGTTCTTTCCAAGGCAGGATTGTGGAAATAGTGGGAAAGCTCCGAGGAAGCGTCTCGGTGTTCAGGTACATTATTTGTTTGTTTTAAAGCGTGTACTGCTGAAGACGAAGCCTTTTCTCTTAAAAAAAAAAAAAAAAAAAAGCTTTAAGAGAAAACGACATTTTTTCCTGCCTCCCCCGTGTTTGGAGCCAGTTTGCTGAGACAGAGGCTTTAAGAAATTTGCTCCGCTTATATGCGCACAAAAGTTGCTTTTTAAGTTGACTTAAAGGGTTCATATATTATCAACAACGCTTCTTTGAAACTGAGTGGCAATCATTAGGAGACTTTTCAGCTGCATCCAGTATAAACAACCCGGATTTCTGAATGTGAACGCTACATTCAGTGCGTTTCACCCGGACACTTCAGCCGACAAGTACAAACGAATTATTATTATTATTATTATTATTATTATTAAAAAAAAAAAAAAGACAAGTGTATTTTAAAGCCTCGGACATCTGGCCTTAACGTAAATCGTATCCTTTTTATTATTTGCCAGCTGGCGACAAGAGTCCGAGCAGAGAGGAAAAGGCATCATTAAGCCGCTACCAAATGGATGTGCATGCTTCCCTTCTCACATGCAGCACCATGAGATTCGCGACGTGGAAACTTTCAGGCCACATCAAACACCTCTTCAAGTCGGATTAATCCGAGATGTAGCCAACGTGCCATAGCGTCACATTTTTTTTAACTTATCTTTATTTTATGTGAGGTATTTATTCTTAGTTGAACATACAAGCCAGGTCTTGAACTGTGTTTTTATTTTTTGTTTTGTTTTTGTTTTTTTTAATCGACTTTGACATTTCACCTGCTGTAGAAATAGACAGACTTGAACTTTTTGTGTTTACACTATATTTATGATACTGTATTTAAGCTGTAGTTTTTCAGGTGTCATTTTAGAAAAAAAAAAGAAAAAAAAACAAAAAGCAAAAGTGTTTGTTGACAGTTATTCAGGCTATTTATTAGAAATCGTACATCATGGAGAGAATCGGCACCAAATTGAAGCAGAAGTTTAAACTGGCCGATTCTGGCAGTGTCAAGTTTAGCAAAAAGAAAAACGAACTGTCCAACACGAATAACAACAGTAACAGTGTAAATAGTGCAGCGCCAGTTGTGACCCACTTGAACCCAGCACCGAGTCCATCGCCTGTGAGTACGAGTCAGTTCAGCCTCACCTGCTCACCCTCCGTTGAGTCGTCTTCGGGTGCCAGATTGGCAAAGGTGGTCAACTCTCAGAGGGTGTCTACCACCTCATCACCTGTACCGGAAGAATCTGGGTCTTCGCTTGAACACCACCAAGTGACTCCTTTGCGGCGTCGCTCGCCTCAGCAGCGCGTGTCTTGCTACCTGCCTGACACCGGGGAAGGCCGAGGTACCTGCGATCAGTCCAGGCGTTCCGATTTACCCCAAGGTGAGCATGCTGACCCACAAGGTGCTTACAGCCCCAATTCACGAATCGCCCTGAACCAACGGCGATATTCTCTGGAGCTTCAGCAACTTGTGAGAAGGCAGCAGCTTCTTGCCCAGCCTCCACTGTCTTCCATGCCACCGCCGTACCCAACACCTGGTCCAGTCACCCGTTCAGGTTCTGCCGAACCAAGCTTTCTACCTGAACCGGAACGCCACAAGCGTCTCTCCCTGCAGGAGGCGCTCTTCTACAAACGCTGGAGCTCTGGAGGGGAGCCATGGGACAGTGGCAGGCCGGCGTCGCTTTCACATCCTCCAATGAGGAGCCACGAAGGTACAGGAGCTACCTGCCTCTTTCCTTCTGGACCAGCACTGAGTCCCTGCTCCTCCTTTAGCCTGCAGGAGTCAGTGTTGGCTAGTCCACGCTCAAGCTTCGCCAGCAGCACAGCTAGTGGAGGAGGTGGTGGTGGTGGTGGTGGTGGTGGTGGAGGAGGAGGAGGAGGTGGGGGCACAAGCGGAAGTCCTATCGGAAGCCCGTGCAGCAGCAACCGCACTAGCGGTATTAGCCTTGGCTACGACAGTCGCCATGTGTCTGGCCCTGCTCAGCCGCTGCACTTCTCCTCCACACAGCTAGGTGCTGCCACCACTGGGCATGTGTACCCAGCATCTGGCCCTTGGAAAGCAGGAGCGCCCCCGATAGAGGTGTGGAGGGACTATCTAGAACGAACATCGGGAATCGGAGGAGGTTTTCAAGATGGCCGTCATTCGTACCCACCAGCGGGCAGTTCCCCAGCAGTAACAGAGTGGTGGAGTGGCACAGAGCAGCGGGGGCTGCAGACAGAGAGCACAGGGGAGCGGATGAGGCACTCAGACCTGCCAGGAACCCACTATCAGCAGGAGCTGACGCGCCTCCTACTGAGGGACATGACACTGGAGGGAGAGGAGCAGCTGGGAGGTCTAGCCTTGAGGGAGCAGCCTCTATCCACCTCTGCACCACCTGCAGCCAGTGTATCCGTGGCTGCGAAACCTCAGGATGAACTGTCTCTGAGGGAACCACCATCAGTCCTTGACCGACAAGAATTTTTTGGTGAGGATGTTTAACCTTTTCTCACTTCTGCTATTCAGTCTAGTAAAGATTTAAGGTCTGACTTGCATAAAGCAGCTTAGGGATGAAAATGATAGTAAGACTTGCAGTGACTTGTACAGGCCTTTACACAGTAACTGGGAGCAGAAAAATTGCTGCCAGTGTCAAGGCAAGTCTAACCACGGAACTGAGTCAGTCCAACAAAGATCACAATTTAGAGCAGCACAGAAATGAGCAAACATATATTATGGCTGTGCCCTCCGCCCAGGCCTCTAACCAGGCTACATACCTCACTCCATATGCCCATGAGCAAATATACCGCTCCTCTGCCCAAAGCTACACACAGGCATTTCTGAATAGACTACACACAGTCAAAAATATCTCCTACGACCACATATAATGACTATGCATGGGCCTAATTACAGGCTGCATGTTCATTGGGTCATAGCAAAGAGCTAGGATGGGCACAGTAGTTTGGGTCGGGAAGTGAGTCTCATGTGTGTGCTAGCTGCATGTAATAGCATGCACAGGCATGTGTTCCTGCAGTTCAGGTATTTGAGTCCTGAGGGAAGGCTCTCTCACTCTATATCAACAGGGTTGGGTGTGTGTGTGTGTGTGTTGGGAGTCTATTGTTGTGAGAAATAATCCCCTGTGAATTCGTTAAAGAATTTGTGTAAAAGTGTGACTGTGTTTGCTCTGAATCCATTTTATGTGATGGGGAGTCTAATAGGTTACCTAACAGAAGTTATTAGTCCAGATTTTGCTCCCTTTTTTGTGTTTAAACACTAAACAAACACATTGGTCATTACTCAGCTCAAAGAATGCATGACTCACATGCCATAGAAATGTATTACAATCCAGACAGGATTTTGTGTTGTGTTATATGAGTAGACCATTGTTTGGCCATTTAGAGATGGAAAAGTGTGTGTGTGTGTGTGTGTGTGTGTGTGTGTGTGTGTGTGTGGTGCTACATTGAAATACAAAACACTTCTTTGTCTTTGATGAACTGATTTGAAGGCTGTCATATATATGTGCTAAATAAATGGTTCTTGTTGTGTTTTTAGGAACATGTGTGAAGTGTGGAAAAGGTGTGTACGGTGCCGATAATGCTTGTCAGGCCCTGGATGGCCTCTATCACACTCGCTGTTTCACCTGTGTGTCTTGCGGTGAGTCAGCCACCAGCCATCACTCCCTCTGACTCTGTCAGTTCTGACTCCAGCCACTGACACTGGCTTAATGATATGTTTTTCTAGCAATCATGAGGATGTAAATCTGAGTCACTTCAGGGGAACAAATCCACCTGTTCATGTTGACACGGTTTTCGTCTGTCTGTTTCTCAGGTCGCACACTTAGAAACAAGGATTTCTACAATGTCGGTGGATCAGTGTACTGTAAGGAGGATTACATGGTAGGAAAACATGGAACTGAAGACTCATTACTGTCAAATTGCACCACACTGTATAGTGATTCATCATACATCTATTCAAAATAGAAGTACGTTTATGGTTACTCACTTTTTCCTCTCTCCTATTAGTTTTCTGGCTTCCAGGCAGCAGCAGAAAAATGCTGTGTGTGTGGCCACCTGATCCTGGAGCAGGTGTGTGTGTGTGTGTGTGTGTGTGTGTGTGTGTGTGTTGGATTTGGATCACTTGAGTGTAACGCTGGCGGACTTTACCATTACACTTAGTGACAAGTAGCTGATCAGCTCATTTTTGTACTGATTGTTTAGTTTTAACTTCTTTTTCATGTTGAGAACTTTATCTTCTACCACATTGCCGTTGAATTCAGAAATAAATTTATAGACACTTCTGAAAGGTATCTTGACCATCAGGGTTTTGTAACCATCAATAAGTTTTCAGCCTTACAGTTGCATTGTTCTGTTTGTCTCTTTAACTTATGAGAAATAAATAGAACTAATGTGTCTTACAGATGTTCCTCAACATTAAATGTAATTCTAAATTGCTGTGGTGTAAGAATAATAAAACTCCTGGAGTAAGCTGATGTTGGAAAATGGTGATATCAGTCACTCTGCTTTGTCTGTCTATTTCTATTAACAGCATGTCTTGAACTGTTTAATTCCTTATTAATGAATACAAAGCAAAATATCATATGAATCATACTAAACTAAAATGTTTGTATTGAAGGTTTTTGCCTTGTCATCCATTTCTAGTTTGTGTAAATATTATCGTTACAATGATATAAAGACTAATTTCGTGTGTGTGCGCGTGTGTTAGATTCTGCAAGCCCTGGGGAACTCGTATCACCCAGGCTGTTTCCGCTGTACGGTCTGCTCCAAGACGCTGGACGGCGTGCCTTTCACAGTGGACTACCTCAATAACGTTTACTGCGTTGCAGATTACAACAGGTGAGTCTACGCTGCAGACTCAGAGCTACGTGACTGAGTTTAGATTTCCACACACACACCGAACATGCTGATAACATTTGTACATACGCTGTTGGAGAAGGAGTCTGTCTACAGACTGCCACTGTAATGATGCACTTTGAGGTGTGAGTAAACGAACGGATCTAGACATCTACTTTCAGCCTTTTAAAATAAACACATGGACTTTCTGTCGTTTATTCTTTTGTGTTGCAGGACATTCGGTCCAAAATGCGCTGCCTGTTTACAACCTATTTTACCTGCTGAGGTAAGCGATGGCTTCTTGTCCAGGGATTCTTTGCTTTTACCGTCGAGTATTTTATACACCTAGTTCCCAGGTTTGAGTTTAAATTCCCAGCTGTATTTTTTTCTGCTTTGACATGCCTGCTTTGACTCATCAGGTGAATCAGGGATGATGTGATGTGGTGCAGAATAGTGGCATGTGACAGTGGGATTATACGGCACTGTCTCAGACAGCTGTTCTCACCATGTTGCTCCTGTGTTTTAGGGCAGTGAGGAGATTCTCAGGGTGGTATCCATGAACAAAGACTATCACTTTGAGTGCTATCACTGCGAGGTGAGGTGTACATTGTTTTTGTCTTCTTCCTTGGAGTTTGATTAAAACATTTGTTGTATATTTTAGGTGTCTTTTGAATTACACTCGGGTGTAGACTACTTCTGTTCTTATAATGCTGTCTATTACACTTCATAGGCATAAGTGGGTCTTTTTAAAAAAAAAAAAACTAAATAAATTCGTCAATTAATTTACCATCACAATATGCATAATTAGCGTATAACCAGGGAACTTGTCATTTAAATGCTCCAGAGGGTTAAAACTGTCTAATTATCTAACTTTAATTAAGCTTACATATGATGTAGCTGAATGTTATTAATTGTGGTAACTCCAGACTGTGCAGCACATGCATTGTGGGAGTTTTCCTATTTAGGAAGCCGAGCAAAAGGTTACTATGAGGCTGAAGTGTGGTTTTTAATTCTTGAGCACTATTTTTGTATACAGTCATCTAAGCTGTGTTGTCTGTGGGAAACAATGGGACAAATTTCTAATGTAGATTAAAATTGTAGATGTGGTCATGTAGCCCTGACATGAAGGAAATGCCCCTCAAGCTTGTGCGCTATTGACAAGATCGTGAAGTCTGCATGTGCACTTCTCATCAGTGTGTTGTGTTTCTGCACACGTCCTCTTTAACATGCGAAACTGAAGACAAAACGCACTTTCATCGAGAAACTGACTCGAAGGCTTTTTTACTCATTTAGCGTTTTATGCATGATTGTTACATATGAGGGGTGGCTTGGTGGTTAGCACGTTTGCCTCACACGTCCAGTGTTGGGGGTTCAATTCCCGCCGCCGCCATGGGTGGAGTTTGCATGTTTTCCCCAGGGTACTCTGGTTTCCTCCCCCGGTCCAAAGACATGCATTGTAGGTTGATTGGCATCTCGAAATTGTCTGTAGTGTGTGTACCCTGTGATGGGTTGGCACTCTGTCCAGGGTGTATCCTTCCTTGATGCCCACTGATGCCTGAGATGGGCACAGGCTCCCCGTGACCTGAGAATAGATCGGATAAGCAGTAGACAATGAATGAATGTTACATATGAGGATATCAATGATGTCATTAAAGACCAGTGAAGTGTTTCCTGTAGCAGCCGTGTATGCAGATACACGGTACACTTAGGATTATTTAGTACCTCGGTTTTTTTTGCTTTCTCCCCCTCCTCAATTTGTACAGCACTCTGATCATAAAGTGCTATTCCTGAATTATTCTCTCTAATTACTCTTTGGTCTTCCTGTTTGTTTTTAAAGCGAGTTCACAAATCGCATGTTTATCCATGCTTCATTAGTTCCGTTTTTGTTTTTATTTGTACTATTCTCCATATTTGTTTATAATTACCTGTTCTTCATAATTAAAACTTTTTAATTTTATTTGGATACATAACAGTCCACATTTAAAGCTCCTTCACCTCAAAAGCAATCAGTTTGTCACTCATGTATCCCAATCATTCTTCTTTTTGTTCAGGGTCTTAAATTATACATAAACAAAAACAGCTTTACTTCACAGCATCTCACTGCATATTATTTACAGCACAATCGGTTAGAGCGGTGTTAATGATGCACCACTGCATTACTATGAGCATTCCCCAAATGGTTGTTTCTTGTTTCTCTGTGCAGGAATGTGGGAAGCAGCTCTCCGATAAACCGGGCTCTCAGTGCTTCCCTCTGGACTCCCATCTCCTCTGTCACTCCTGTCACATGAGCAGGGTGTACACCTCTCAAAACCTTCCCCCACATAACACACACTGAACAGGGGAGACATTATTCTGTTGGACCAACATACACTGCTTTGTGACCAAGATTATTTGTCACGGTCTTTTAAAGTATTTGATCTTTTCTTGTCCTTTTCCACCACCTGCACACATGCTACAGATTGCAACACTGAAAAGAGGTGGTGTGATGTTATTGACTGACTTTTTTTTTTTTTCCTCCAACACTTGAGGTCATACATTTCAAGCATGGAGCTAGATGGATATGTCCCTCTAGTGGCCAGTAAGTTCACAAGAGGCCTGCTGACTAAACTTTCAGTACAAGGTTCGATCACTGGGATCACCTTACTAAGTTATTAGGGAGAATGAAACATCATTTTGAACTACTGTTTATTCTCATATCTGCTGTAGAGGAAAAAAAAATTACAAGGGATTATTCTTAACTTTTTAAAATATTTAATATCACTAGCAAAGATTTTGCACTTAAATGAACATGTTTACCTTTTAAGATTTTGTTTTTTAAAAGAAATGTTTCTGGTAAAAACATTCCTGTATCTGTCTTTATTAATAAACTTCTTTCTATCTCAGTTTTGAGGTCTGAAATTTGCTGTGGAACGTACCTCACTCTTTAGTTTGTACTGACATGAATGCAGCACTGATCGTCTTTTTTAGCCCTGGGGTGTTAAGAAAAAAGGATTTAGACTCCATGTCTACTGCTGTTCTATTACTAAAACACTTCAGTGGAAACTTGCTGTCATTTTTTTAATATATAAACTCAGGTCAAGCTGCCGATCATACCAATATAGCATGGTTACACACTGGAGGAGTCACCATCTGTCCACTTCTATACACATGAGCTCACACCTCCATGACTGACCACTTACTGCGTGGATCAACAAGGGAGAACACAAGGCCAGAGAAAGAAAGGATGAAACTATCTTAATTTGCTGCCAAGTTTAAAAAAAAACAAAAAAAAACTATGCATCCACTCCCTAAACCTGTCCAAATATTCAAAAATATTCACAATACTGTCCTTTAATCACTTTTTTATTCTTTTTACATTCGCCATACTCAGAAAAAAAATAATCAAAAAGCAAATAGGAATTTCTCTTTTTCAAACTAAAATAAACAAAAGTTAAAACATCATTAAAACATGTATCATTCCTCTCTTGTCTATAACTGTTAGTTTTCTCCCTTATCTTGGAGTACAACACTAAAGAACAGAGAGGATTACAGACTCCCAACAGGAGAACACAGGGAAATGCAAGGATGGAGGCAGCAGGACGGTGAGAGACGAGACGTGTTAAACACTTGTTATCCTTCATAACAGCACCTTTCTAGAGTTAACACCGGACAGGTACGTAGTAGTCAGCCGTTCAGTGCATCTGAGAGGGTCTGAGAGGGTGAGGCTGCGACCCAAACACACCACAATTAACCCAAATCATAACTCTTTGCTTAGGGGGGGGTATTTTGGTCAACTAAAGATAATTAAAAGTCTCAGAACGAATGAAAGAATTATTTTATGAGGAACTATTTGTGGCAGGTTGACTACCACAGCCAACTCCAATTACAATTTATAAATAAAAATATGGCGGGGAAAAGATGCATTAAAACTAATCACCCTGCTGATGGTCTAGCCTTGTCCATGTGTGAGAATGAGGAAATTAATCTGCACAAGCCCTTGATGCAAATCTGTTTAAGACCAAAGAGACATTAATCAACTGCAAAATCACAAAAATAAAGAAAAAAAAGATTCCTACAACACAAAAATGGAACTAATTGAAAAATAAAAGGTTTTGAAAGTCCTGAAAGAAGGATGTACAGCAGTTGTGACTGAATGTGTGATGCTACCAAAAAGTGTATGCATATGAAACAATGAATTTCAGGGCTGGAACTTTTGCTTCATAGTTGGGCCTCAGTCAACAAGAAAGGGCATCCATCTATTCCTCCAAGAACCACAAACACACTTGCATTGGTGCTCTCTCTCTCACACACACACACTCAACGTCGCCTGTCCCTGGAGGGGTTGCTGTGGCTTCGTGAGCGTCTGCTGCCCCCTGCTGGCTTGGAGTCGCTGCCTCTGCCTCGGTTGCTGTCTCTCCTTTTCTCTCCCTCCTTCTCTCTACCCCGATCACGCTCCCTCTCTCTTTCCCGCTCCCGCTCTTTGTCCTTCTCTCCTTCAGCTGGACGGCTCGAGCCTCCTCCACTGCTCGCTGCGTTCCCGCCGTCTCTCTCACGGCCTCGCGCTCTCTCCTTCCTCTCCTCTTCACGCTTTTTGTCCTCTTCCTCCTGCAGCTCCTTCCTCCTCTTCTCCCGCTCTTTCATTCTCTCTGCTCGTTCCAGGCTCTTCTGAGTCACCTGTGGAAAGGCAGGAGAGAGAAAGTTTTAGGGATATGCAAAAGCATGTAAATGTGAATCTTTGTACAATGTGTGTATATATGTCTAACCTGTTCTTCAGTAAGTGGCAGCCAATATATGCATGGAGCGGCTTTGGTTTTGCGGAACAGATCGTCCAGTAGTTTGGCAGGAGGTTCCTCTGGTTTATCTGCAGCAGAAAAAAGATTAAATTAATTGTACATTCAATAACATTGAAGAACAATGTAATGGATTTTTTTTTTTATAATATTTTAAAAAGTTTTGACATTTACAGCTATATTTTATGAGTAAAACTATTCAGCAGTAGGAAAAAAACCTCAAATGGCTGCTGCTAATAATTATGATGTGTCTGCATAAAGTGCAGCACAGATTCCTAACCAAGCTATTAATAATTAATGAGGTCAGAACGTTTTTTCTTTACGCAGATGGGTGTCTGCAAAAGCAGAACCCATTTGAGAACCGCTGACAAACTGTAAGAACAATTTGACTACATTAGCCAACAGTAACATCAACGAGTAACATCAGGGTATCCTGAACTTTCTTTTTAAAAAAATAAATAAATAAAAACCTCCTCACAACTACAGCAAACTTTCACGAAAGAATGAATTTTAACCCTACCCTTTTTCTCCGATTTCTTCTCTTTGCTCTTTCCTCGCTCCTTGCGTCTCCTGTCTCGGTCACGTGATCGTGATCTCCTGGCCGCTTCCCGTTCATCCCTGTTGAAGTCTCGCACTTTGTCCCTGTCCCACTCTCTCTCAGAGCGTGTCCTTTCCCTACGCTCCATCTCTCGCTCCCTCTCGGCCCACTGGTCTCTCACATTTGCTGATGCTCCTTCCCTCTCTCGCTCCCGCTCTTTCTCTCGGGTCGGGGGAACAAGTGGAGGAGGTGCGGCAGGGCGGCTCGGAGCTGCAACGACTCGTGGATCTTCACCCGTCAGCAGCCCTTTGTGGAAATCCAGCTGAAAGGTGAGAGGGATATGAGACGAAATTGGCAAGAGAAGAAAAAGCAAAGAACAGTAAAGCTGTCTGTTTCTTAAATAGAAGTGTTTTGCCGCTGTATCTCTTCAGCAGAGCGCTGTTACCTCCTTCTGCTCACAGAAGTCCACTCTAAGCACTTTGGGGTTGCTAGAGGGCCATTTCACGCCGTGAAGAGCTTCACGTGTTGCGACAGCCTCCTCTGTACTGGAGTACTAAATCATAGAAATGAGAACATTACATCAGACAGGTTCAAACTAATATAACTAAGTAAGGGGGAAAAACAGCAAACCACAAATATAACCACACTGTTCTCAAATTAAAGGGATTTTTGAATAATTTTATAGAAGAGTACACAAGCACTTTAAAAAATATTGATAACTTGATATTTGAATTACAGCAGGCTATCAAACTAGCCAAGTTCCTTGTTCATCAGAGTAAACACTAAAGGGACACTGAATGGGAGAATAGATCTGTTTATATATATATATATATATACACAAATCATGTAAGGTTCATGAAGTTTTCTTAAGGTGAGTTGATTACTAATCTCAGAACTGTTAATGGGTTTTGTAAGACACTAATCTATAATATAATCTATATAGTAGTGCAATGAAAAACATCTTGAACCAGAATTTACTTTCTTCCTAAATATTTCGGATGACGCATTTCAATTTGAACAGTTTTAAACACAAATCTGTTCTGCTTCCTGTACATCAGCAAACCAATTCAGTGTTCTGAAACACAGCCATAAGATTTAAAAAGAGTAGGTAAGAGAGATGACGTGAGGGGAAAGGTGAAGTAGCTGACAGAAAAAGAGACTCACAGTGACATAGCAGTGAGATTTGATCTTATCGATCCAGAAGCCATCCTCCACCACAGAACCGGTCCGATTCAACAGCTCTTTCAGTTGGCCTAGAGTAAAGGGGCGAACCTACACACACACACGAATGTGGAGTCAGACATGAACATGTTTTAAAACAAATCACAACCCTCCGATCTGATATTTGACTCCTAGGATACCTATACCCTTAACAATTCTAGTCCTGGTTACAAATGCCAGAAACATATGGTTGAAGAAAAACTATTAATAACATTTGACCTTGCTGTGACCCTGAACCTATAATTCCATATAAATACTACAGACATTAAACCACACTTTCTTAAGACACTGCAATGAGAACCTTGATTGTCAAACAAACAGGAGGATGGTCAAGGCATGAAAATATATACTCTTTGCATATGTTCTAGCGGCATGAAAGCCTAAGCTATATACAATCAAAGTTCTGAACCAAATTGATTTCCCTCTACAGCACACACACAAATAATATGCGTTTGTGTGGTTAAACATGTATGGGCTCCATGTTACTGACACCACAAACACACACACCACTCACCAGGTTACAGATGTGGATGATGTTGGATGTTTTGCCACGGGGAGGTGAGAGCTGGCGGCCTGTGCGGACCGGGTCATCTATGGTGATGGACACAGCCACTTTCTGCTGACTGATGGAGCGCCGCACCACTGAGTCGTTAGGGGTCACTAAAAAAAATAATTGAAAATTAACAAGAAAAAGATTCAAATAAACCACTCATCAGAAGCAAAGAACAGCTCTGAACAGATTCGTGAACAGATGGGTAGACTCCTCCTCCTAGTACAGACTAAACACCACCGAGATCTGAGACCAATGAGATAGCAAACCTATTAACATGTCATTAACTTCACATGTAAAACAAAAGTTAAGAAACAGCCATTAAAAACAAAAACAACTAAAAATAGTCACCCTTCTTAATGTCACCCTCCTGTGTTTCCATGGCAACCTCTGATGAGCTCTCCCTCCTCGGTTTCTTGGGGAGTTTCTCTTTCTCTCCTTCTGTCTGCTCCTCATCCTCGTCTTCATCCTCCTCCTTTTCTTTCTGCCCATTCTCTTGACTTTCAGATGGAACCACCTAGGTACATCAAATCCAGTGACACTGTGCCTCTGCGAACCTGCATATTTTCTTGACAGTGTGAGATCTGACTGACAGAATGTGTACCTGTGTTACAGTACGTCTGATCTGAAGCCCCTGGTCCTCATCACGCTCAGGCTGCTGACCTGAGTCCTCATCCCCGGAAAAACGGCCCTCATCAGGGTGCAGGTCCACCACAGCCTCTTGCAGTGGTTTCAGGTCTGGTATTAGAGACTGAAAACGCACATATTACTATGCATCACACAGTCATAAGGCTACACTTATTGTTAGTCTGCAGATCAGTCACATGTATTTTTAAAAACCCTTTTAATGGTAGTTAAGAGACTATTGTGCTGCAAATTTGAGATGATTAGGACAATTATGTAAAAAATGTACTTAGAACTAATTAGAATTTTGTTTCATCTATTTATTTAGCACACCGCTCTCTTTTATATAAAATCACAGACAGGCATATGAAAAGCCAACCTCTACATTCACCCCACTGAAGCATCCTGCTGTGTGATTACAGTGACGCAAGTACTTCAGCTGGCTAACTAACGTTATGAATTTGGCTGACGACAGCTAACAGATGTGCACAACAAAAGCTTTTACTCTCGTAACTCTTCTGTAATACAGTAGCAGATTATTAATATCCTAGGAATCAAACACTTGATCACAACCACATGATTTTGGAATACCATTGATTAATTACAGATGGTTCTGTAGTAAATGATGTAAATCTTGTACCTTCAGTGATTCAGTGGTGATGCTGATTGATGGCTTTTTGGCAGTGACTGCTGTACTGGAACCCCACCTCCTCTTCCTGCCAGCTCCACCCCCAGACTCTGCCTCCACTGCAGCTCCCTCTGGTTTAGCAGCTACAGCGTAACACACAGCATCAATACCTGGATCCTCAAAAATGGTGTCTACAGTATCAAATACTTTCCTTATAATATAATATAATGTAATAATTCAATGTTAAGAACTAATTTGCAGCAATAACAAAAATTATAATAGACAAAACATTCTACAGCAAATAAAATTAAACCATCATCCATGTGACCTCCAAAGTGGACAAACTTTAGCATAGTCTCCAGAATGTCTGTTGTTAGACAGATTTTAGGCACACAGAGGTTCAGGTGTTATCCAACCACTTTTCATGGATTTGCCCATATTAGCATCTCAGTGTATGCTAGATAAGTCACCAGCAGGTAGCTGTGATTTGTCTTAATACCTGGTCAATCAAGTCTTGATAACAGACTCCTTGTCACAGAAGATCAAAATTGTTCATCTTTTAATTAATAAACAAACAAACAAACAAACATGTACATAAATACTTACTCGTAAGTGAAATCTTGCGTGCAGCAAACGCTTTTGGAGTGGTGCTCTGAAAAAACAGGATGACAAACGAACAAAAAAAAAGACCCAAGTGGGTTCAGGAAAGGATGAGACAGAGAGAAGGGGAGACAAACACCAGGCAGGAAGAACAGTGGGAAAGAGGGAAGGGTGATAGAAGAGAAAAAAAAAAAAAAAGAACAGACAAAGCTATCAATAAACAAACATTAGATAAGTGAGTTAAGACAGACAGAGGCTGCCCTATAAACTGCCACACTGTCTGTCAAATACACACACTAAGTTCCTTACAATATAGGAACTTACAGACTAGGAAATTCATGCTTGACCCATATTTTCTAGTCCAAACCCTGTATAGTGTCAGTAAGGCTATAAAACCTCAACATTCCCTTCTATCCCCAACTTAATCTACTGTCCATCACACACACAAAATAAAAGCATTTAAAAACAAATCAACCCTCAATTTTAACCAAAAAGGCACTATATCTGTCTATAAATATAAATAAATCTTGGGTTTAAAAAAAAGGGTATTTCCTGGTACCATTGACACCTGATTCCTCTCTGTCTTGGCTATGGCCCAACCGCACGGCACTGTGCACTGTATCTAGGCAACAAAGGTCCAATCAGAAGAGGCTGAGGAGTGAGGACGAGAAATGCTCACAAACCAAGCGTGCTGATTGGCCGGCTGATTTGGAACTGCCATTGGACTTTAACTTTTGGTGGGAGTGATTTTCAGTGTGTGGCTTTTTAATATGCATTCTGAGTCAAGACAAAGTCTTTGGTGTGATGGTGTTTTCTTATGAATCAGAAACAGTCTTTGATGGTTTCAGTGGGAGATGATTTAGAGAGGTATGGTTCATGCAAACAATATTGTAAATACAGTCTCTGGAATCCATATTGTCCACTCAGAACAGCTCTCCCATTTCATTTTACACAGCTTGTCAAAGCAATAGGTGTAACATTACAGTCTAAATGTATTGCTTTAATAAAGCAAAACTAGTCCATAATCCATTTGGCAGACAGTGTACACCACAGGCATGTGGTGGAAGGGCATTTTTAAGCTCCAAGCTGATGCTGATTAAAGTCCTTAGTTATTTCCCTTCAGGCAGACACTAATCCACGGAGACTGCGTTACGTCACAGGCCGATGAGTGGACTGGCCACAGACTGTCCACATACTTCCTGAAAATACACAAGCTTGTGCTTTAAAACAGGCCACATCCAGACAGCACCTTGATTAACCTTGAGCTCATGTTGGTAACTGGTATTCCAGAAAGTTCATTTGTGGTGTGGTTCCTCAAAAAATGTCAGTGCCATCTGGCAGACCATTCACGTGTAAAGCATGACTGGGATATCAATCACAGGAAACGACAAATGAGTCCGTGGTTAATTCTTAGCCCTGGAGCCTTGTTCGTGTTCTAGCAGAGCAGAGTCATGTGCAGCTCTACTCATTAAAGCACTGCAGATCAGGTTGTATGGGGTGTGAGAGGGCGGATCAGAGGTGATGCTCAGGTGTCGGCGTTCATTATAGTCCATACATGAAGACATGCTGTTCGGTGAGCAGGACATACACACAGGCGGCCATGCCGCTTACACCACTGTGTGCGCCTATCAAACTGCATAGAAAAGTCCATATGGTGTATGAGCTGACTCTGGATCTGTTGGTGAACCACGGAGGGTGGGACTAGGGGAGGAGTCCTGTCAAAATGGCTGACACCTCGACCCACCTAAACGACTTTCTAGCCTTCTCCCAAGCAGTCCTATCAGGGGCCACATCAGTTTGTGCAGTGAGCAGCGTGGCCAATCATCCGCCAGGATTCCATCAGGTGAAGGCTAAGTGTGCGGTGGTGACTCTGCCTGAGTGGGCTAGCTCATAGCTCGGCACGTGATGGAGGTAGAGGAGAGGTGGAGGTAGTAACGCAGGTACCAGTATGAGCAATGGAAGAAGGGAGGGCACCTTCATAACAAAGCAATCAGTGGGTTTTTAAAAAACACAACAGTTCATTCCACTAGATTAGACAAAGGAGCAACAGAGAGAAAGAGAAGAGGAGCAAGAGAAAATGGGAGACCAAAGAAATGACAATATTCAGGAAAAAAAAAAACATGAGGAAAAAAAAAGCAGAAGAGGAAGGAATGATTGAGAGAGCTAGTGAGAATAAAAGAAAAAGAAAAAATAGAGAAAGGAGGTAGAGGAGAGTCTGGCTATCTCTCTCACTACATTGCATCATGGCTTTTTTTTTTTTTTTAAACAATTAAAGCACTCTCTCTCTCTCTCTCCCACACACATATGCTGTTCAACTTCAAGATGACCCGAATTTGAAACAATATATAACCAACACAGTATGACACCTGCTCTGATCCCTTTCCATCTTATTAGTTTCTGACACTAGGACTGCATTTCTAAACCCATAAAGTCCTGCCTGTTCATTTGGTTACTCATCTAAAGCTCTAATCAGATTTGATTAGTTTATCATGGGGACATCTAATGTTTACATGTCTCCTTAGTGATAACTGTCTTGCATCTGGACAGCAATATAATTAGCACACAAGGAGTGAGATTTTAGTGGGTTGCATTTTATAAAAAAACAGATGTGTGTGACGTGTTCACTTTCTATTCACAACATGGCATCCAAATGGTTGAAAAGGCACAGAGGTATACAAGAAGCGTACGCGTTTCATTTCACGATTAGTGACGTGTTTAAGATCTGGCGTGGGAAGGATCACTAAAATGTGCTCTACAAACCTGAATAGGCCAAGTAAGACTCAACCATCGTCTCCACTCCCCAACTTAAAGAAATTACCACAGAAAATTTAATCCGAATAGGGCTTTAAAATTTTGTTAAATACAAACTATCAAAATAATAAAAGAGGTTTATTTAACATTTATGAGAAGAATGCATACTGATCAAGACATTCCACAGATACCTGTGCATCTGAAAATATACTGTACACTGTGAAAACACATAAGCTGGGCTGATTCAAGAATGCATCAAGCTCTTTTAAGCTCTTCTGTTGGCACACATCTTTCTTCATCACATACACACACTCGCAACTAACCAGCAAGCTACAGACTGTATCTAATTTCACACACAATTAGCCAGCATCAACCCCTGACAATATAATAACAGCTACAGAAAAAGAGGGAGAGAGCGAGGGAAGGGAAAGCTTGCTCCGAGAGAGATACTTTTACAGCTTTTTTGTAAACAATTTTATTAATTTTGGCTCTTACAATTATGCCCATAACTCTTCAGGTAATAAATGTTGGCAAAGCACTACGTCTCTTAAAATAAAAACAATAAGCTCTCATAAATGCCAATTTGAATAAATTTAATAATGTAGCCATACACCCTGCCCCTGATCCGTGGCATCTTTCCAGAGGGTCTCATTACCTCATCAGAACGGGACTCGCTGGTCTCAGGCGCCTCCTGTGAGGCAGGATGAGCCAGTGCACTCTCCGACTCGGGCTGTTCCTGGAGCTCCATAGAGACGGGACCTGTGGGTTCAGCAACCGTGGCCTGCTTTACATCCCTAGAGAGAAAGAAGAGAGAAAGATACAGAGAGAGGGAGAGAGAAATGTGACAATGACTGCACCAAGTGTTATATCACCACAAGGGGAGTGAGGAAAATATAAAAATAAAAAATAAAAGTGGGAGGTAGGAGAAGACAGAAAAAAAAAGAAAAAAAAAGCTACAGCACTCTCACTAGACCAGCGCCATCCCCAAAGCTCAAGCTAAATGAAGCACTGAAATTTGACTGACCTCACAGATCAACTGAGAATTAAGAAATGTGAAAGAGAGAAAAACAAGATTGAGAGAGAGAGGTAAAGTGACTGAGGATAGTGATCTGGGTTACTATAACTATAAATAACTCAGCAGCTAAATGACACCCAGGCATGTCAGGGTCAAACACACATACACATCCACAAAGACAGGATTACACACGCACTCGTCAAACAACTGTAACAGACGGATGTCAGAGCAGACCAAAAATTCTACCTTTTATCAATGAAAAACCAACCAAAAAAAAATCATCCAACCTTCCAACAACCAAACACGTCCAACACAGTCATAATCACTAGACAGATGAGAGCAGGAAAGCATCCAACACAGGCAGACAACAGATGTTAAAGAGAAATGGATGCCAGGGACAAAAGAACAAATCAATAAACAGTAGCGTACACCATTAGGGCAAGAATATCAAACCTCATTTTGCCATTATGTCACCCTATCAGCTGGAGATCTGCTGGCCAAGCTAATCGCATTTATCGCCTCTTTAAGCAGCCTCTGCCATGACCACTCACACTTTTGCGCTACTCTTTCTAACACACACAAACACACACCCCTCCTGCTGTTCATCTTAATACATGAACAGGTGTGCAAGTGAGTGCCAGCCCCCTGAGACACGACAGAACTGACTATGATTACACTAAAGAAGACAGAGGTCCTCTCCTATTACATGTTTTCATCTCGACATTCAAAAAGTGTACCTAAGAGCACATGCTCATGACTGGATGACAAGACAGTGTCTCGGGAAGTAAATCAGACACAATACAGAAAATTAACACATCAATAAAAGCTCATTAATCAATGGCACTGTAATAAAGCTGAATCTACCATTCCCATAAGACAGAGACTAATTTGTAAAGCATGACACATATATAAACAGTGCCACAGGGACACTTCCCTAGAAAGCAGTGCGGCTGTGTATTTTGCCTCGGTAGAGAACACACATTTGTGGGATTTGCCACCGATGACAGCAACTAATCGCCTCTCCCTGGGGGGCTGCACCCCAAACTCCCCCACACCGTCTCCCTAACAACCGAGGGGCTGTTTTAGGGAGCTGCTCCTTCACACAGCGAGAAAAAGGACAAAATCTAGTAACAAAGCACATTAAATCCTAAATTACAATTATGGCACCAATATAAGTAGATCACCAACTTCAAAGACCATATCCTCAAATAATTAAAATTTTTTTTTCGAAAAAATGCATCTCTATTCAAAGTCACGTTAGACCTGATCTGACACCTTGTTTCTACAACTGTAGCAAGGAAGATGATGCGAAAGACTGTCACTTGGGAGGAAAATTCCAGAAAGTCTCAGGATTTCCTTCATATCAAAGTTGAGGAGTAACAAAGCCGGGATGCCACGCGCAGAGAGAGCAGGCGCGGTTTTATTACGGAAGCTGAGACGCAGCACGATGATAACGACGACATTAACAAGATTATCTTTTATTACTGATTCACGGCTTCTTCACGCCCCTCGGCTCTTTTGATCAGAGATGTTCACATTATCATCCGGACGCTAATGGCTAGAAAGCCCCCTTCCCCCATCGCCAAGGCCACGCTCTTCCTTCCCACCCGCAGCAAACCGCGGCCGAAAAAAATAAATAAATAAAATAAAATCCTCCGCCGATTTTAAACCGCGACATCACTCACTCATTCACCCCGAGTGCTGAAAATAAGATTCTTTGTAAACGCTTGAGTCGGATTACAGAGTCGGGGAAAAGCGACCTATACATTCCCAGTGCTACCGTGTAGCAACCGCGCTAGGACATTTCTCCCTTCTCCCGTCTCTCTCTCTCTCCCTTACCCTCCTTTATTTCCGTCGGACAGCATGTCGACGGGCTACAACTCGATGTACTACGGTCTTGCGTCTGTATCTGCCGCTCACGGCCGCGTGCGCACGACCCAAAAACCGTGGGAGCGCTGAGAGACGGCCGTTTTGTGCAATGCGTCGGTATACGCGCAGCAGCGCTCACTTAGCGGCCATGTTGAACAGAGCTCGGGGGAGTGGGAGGGGTTAGCAAGAGGGCGTGGCCACACTTCCGACTCAGCCACGCACGCCGGGTCGGGGGCTGGCCGCGCTGAACGCCTGATCAAAAAAAAAATGCCTGCTTAGTTCTCGCTGGACAAGCTGTCTTTTCATTACCACACAAGCATACGGATGCACCCCCCCACCCACACACAAAATAAATATGCTCAATAGCGCCAAAGGTATCTGTGCAATAAATACAAAAAAAAGATCTGTAATCCGTCAATACAGAAATGCAGATGAAATCAGATTCAATTAACACGCAAGTCGCTTCTGCATATCCGGATCTAACGTCATGAACTTTCACTGGCTGACTGCTGACTTCGATCAGCTCGGTTTTGATCACAGAAAAAAAAAGGTAACATACTACACAAGTCACCATGCATTGAACATGTAGATCAGTGTTACTTATCAGATACAGCAGGGCACTCACTTTATTTCTAGACCTCAGGCTTCTATGATGCTAGAAATAATAATGTCCTACTCACCACTCTCTGCACCTGTTATACTTTTATTATTTTCATTATTTTGTCGTCTTTAATGTATTGTATAGTCTATTTTGCACTGCTACTTCAGCTCTCTCCGTGTTTGCACCCTGTGACTTCTCTAATGTTGCCATGGAGAATGTTATTTATTTCTGCTGTACACTTGTATATATGACTAGAATAACCATTAAAAACTAATCTCAGCCCTGATTGTGTACTTTTAAGCTTTATTTTTATCTTCTACCTAGAAAGATGTATGGCATTTTACTCTAAAATCTTAAATCTTAAACTCTTAAATCTTTTTTGAAGTTATACAATATCCACATTTTCAGGTGAAAGATACAGATTAAAAGATACAAATGATAAAAAGGTACCCTTTTTCAGCAAGTATCAGCAAGAAGGACAGGTACAGTTTAGCACCATTTTTCCCATAAAAACTAATTGCAGTTAGAATCGGATATACAATAAGTGTATCTATTCTCATCACCAACCACTAACAAGTTACATAAACTATAATTCACAGCATATGATATAAAAATAACTCATGATTCACAGTGCTGGCCAGAGGAGGATGGACTCGCTGAGGCTTTGTTCCACCCGGCTCCATCTTACGAAGTTTAATCGTGTATACTGTCACCATTGGCTTGTTCAGTAAGCATAAAAAAAACAAATATCTGCAAAGTAACTCCAAGACTATCTGTAGAGTACACAAAGAAAAGAGTATATATACACACACACACACACACACACTGTGCTTAACCTCACAAAAACAATAATTTTGACCTACACACTCCACTTCCCTTCCTCTTACATAACATTTGAGCTACATAGCGATGTAACAGCTAAAATATAAAACAGCTGCACACTTAACAGTATATACCTGTTTTAATCAATAACCATTTGCTTTAACATCCCATATGGTGAAATATGGCAAGTATCACCTGTCAAAAATGTGATTTTCTTCCCCAACCAACAGATTCATTGCTCATCTACTGCTTTTATCCTGTCAATAAGCAATGAATCAAGTACTGCTATTTTTTTTTTTTCCACAGGCACATAATCAGCTCAACTTTACTTTTATCCATCCAGGGAGTGTTCATGTACTGAAACTTTCAGCTATGTGTGCATCTGGAGAGATTATTTTAGACCAGAGGAAATAATTAAATATCAATTACTCCTGTGTATTAGGATATTTCTTAAATATTTATTGCCTCATCTCAATGTCCCCTGCATTTTAGCTCAAACTCAAAACTTCATTTCTGTATGACAGCACATGCTTTTCAGTTCTGGGGACCTATTGCTTCACATTATTTAAAGTTTTCATGCTGAAAATGAATGGTGCAGCCAGCCTCAGGGAACTGCAGCTGATTATTTGACCATTATATAGTGTGTACAATGATTTCATAGAGCACATTTTAGAGGTCTGTGACCATTTTGTATCCCGGTGACATTTCTTCAGCTTTATGTGATGTAGAATAGCACAAAACACATGGGTAGCTGTTGAAACTCCTGCACTAGTATGAACCCAACACAGAGGAAAATGGAATTCTGATTCAGTGAAACATATTGCTGTTTAGACAATGAAGAGGTCTGTAGGATATGATGGATATGAAGAACCACAACAAAAACAGACAAATTGCACACTGGCATTTGGCCACATTTACCAAACTTGATAAATAATTTTACAATAGCCTTTACAAAATGTGGGACAATACATGCACCAACAGCTGTAAGTTTATTATGTAAGGCTTTATTAACTGTGCAACTTCACTTCACCAAGTAAACCTACTAAGTAGTACCCTCATGTGCTTATGACCTCATGTGTGTTGTGGGTTATTTTAATATGTGCCTTCCTGCACATATTAAATATGGTCCCATTTTCAAGTGACCAAATTCGATTGAATCCAAAAAAATATACAAAAAGGTAAGCATAATTTTGCTTCTGATCATTTTTCAGTTTAGATATTTTGGAAATTCAGGCTTCAACTAGAGATTAGACAGACAAAACAGTCCCTTTGCATTTGTTTTGCAAATCTTAATCAGGGGGTGCCATTACTTCATCCCCTGTAAATTAAGCAACTGTGGGCAAACATTAGCTCCTGTATAGAGAATAAAATGTGTCCAGTGATGTCGCACAAGCAGCAGTTCCAAATGATATTGTGGCTTCATTGTCCCTACGTCTCGGATGAATCATGCAGTGTTTCCGCACATACTAATTATAGATATACTGACAAGGTAAACTTGTCATGTATAAAGCACAAATCAGCTTTTCATATGCTGCACACATCAAGGCTGTAAAGGAGTATAAGGCCAAAAGAGGACAGTCTGGTGGAAGAAAGCAACACTGCTTATAAAACTTGTACATAGACTGCTCTGCTGAACTGATGCATTAAACGAAATAGTGGGTGACTATTTTCCCTTTGCTAATTTGCATACTCTAACTACACCCTGCTCTTCATTCAACCACTCACAATAAGATCCCAAAAATAGAAAATAGTCATCTGAACCTATTTCAATATCTTGTTCACAATGATACACAGCGACAATTTCAGCAACTTAGAGAATCTCTAACTGACCTGTGCTTGGTAAAGAGCTGCTCAGGCACATGCCGTTCATCCAGGAGCTGAAAACAGTCCCAATTTCACATCCTCATATTTAAAATTTCTTTTTTCGACTGCATCATGCCCAGGATTCCTGTTTGATTTAAGTTCCAGGCTATGAAGGTAGTTCATCAATGTGTGCTAAATTAATCTTTCTAACAATTTAAAAAAGATGATATGCTTATTTATTCAAGGCTTGAAGTTTCTGAAGTCTCCCAGATCAATCATTTGACTAGACGAATGAATGATAATTTAATGTAGTTTTTATGAAGGCTCTTATAAAGTCCCTATCACTCAGTCAATACTGAGAAGTAACAAATAAAAAACAGTTCGGTCATGGAGACATAGTGGAGTATTCTCAAAGGTGTGAAGGTTAACGCTAATCACCCTTCAAACTCACAGGATGGAGCAGAGAGAGAGTTTATAATAATGCTGTGGGAAGTTATTGCTTCCTGTTGCATTAAGTAAGCATGTATAATGTGTTACTGACCTATTTGCAGAACATTCAGGTGTATATATATGTGTAACGTGTGACTAGATGTATCAGCTAACCTCAAAGGTTCTTCCTTGTCTGCTGCATCAGGGAGCTGCTCTGCTGCATCATCTGAGCTGCTGTCTTTCTTCTCTTTATCCTGTTTAAAAGAAACACACAAATATAAATATTAGCAGAGTGGAAATTAAAAATAAAAAAACGCCAATTCTAAATGTACTCTGGTCCCAATGGAAACAAATGCAAATGTCTTTACTGAGCTCATGCCAAATCTGGAAATGATGCATCTGATCTGTGTTTCCCTTCAGAGCACACTGAGTGTGAGAAGTTTAGCTGAACTCACTTGCGACAAGTCAGTCTGGCGCATCGGTATTAGCATGGCAAACTCATCATAGGAAACAGTCAGGAGCATCAAGGGAGCAGTGAAAATACCAACATTCTCAATCTATTCACGTACCTTATTTTGACTGGGTGGGCTGGGTTTGTCCTGTGGGGAGGAGCCTGAGGAACTGGACGAAGAGGATTCTGAATCAGAGTCAGAGTCAGAGGATGAAGACCGGCTGGAGGGGGATGAGTGTCGTTCAGGTGATTTTTCGTTCTCTGTGGATCTCTCTATTTTCCTCTCTGCAGAGGTCTCTCTCTCTGCAGATCTCTTTCTTCCTCTCTCTGTAGATTTCTCTTGTTCTGCAGATCTCCCTCTTCCTCTCTCTGTAGATTTCTCTCGTTCTGCAGATCTCTCTCTTCCTCTGTCTGTGGATCTCTCTCTTTCTGCAGATATCTCTCTTCCTCTCTCTGAAGATCTCTCTCTTTCTGCAGATATCTCTCTTCCTCTCTCTGTGGACCTCTCACTTTCTGCAGATATGTCTGTTCGCTTTGAAGATGTCCCTTTTTCTATCTCCAAAGATCTCTCACTTTCTCTCTCAGCGGATTTCTCCCTTTCTCTTTCTACAGATCTCTCCCTTTCTCTTTCTACAGATCTCTCCCTTTCTCTCTCTGTGAATCTTGCTCTTTCATTCTCTTCAGAGCTCTCTCTTTCTCTCTCCGCTCCCATATCTTCTGGGGGTGGAGATGGAGGAAGTGATGAAGGAGGCTTGTTAATGTCTTCTGTTGCTTCATCTGCCTCTGCAGGTTCCTGCTGATCTGTTTCCACCTCTTTCATTTCCTTGTCATGCTCCTTTTCAGGTGAGGACTGAGGTGACACAGTGGGAGCTTCTGTCTCCATTTCAACATCTGCATCTGCACGATGTGGTCCCGACACAAGGACAGACACCTGCTCCTGTTTGGAGGGAGACATGAGGCATTTGGGTGGGGGAACTTTAGAAAAGATGCGTGCTCGCTTTGCAGGAACAGGTGGGGAGGGAGGTGATCGATGATGAAAGTCGGCGGAATCCTGAGAGGGTGATTCCTCTCGCTCACGTTTCCATGATGATACATTAAAACTCTCCTCTGTCTCCTTCTCCTTTACTTTCTCATCACTAAAGCCCTCCACGTCTTCTTCCTTCTTTTCTTCATCCGGCTGAGAACTTTCTTCTTGTTCACTCTCAGCGTCTTTCATCTCCACTGACCCCAGAGGGCTGCTTTCTGTGATTGAGGGCATAGTCGGTAGAGACTCAGGCTCCTCAGGCAGCTGCTCTTGGGGTGAATCTTGATGATCAGGAACCACCTCAGAATCACAACTGGTGTGAACATCTTCAGTCACTCCTCTAGAGAACACAAGCACCCCAGGTCCAGCCTCAGCTTGTTCTTCTTCTGCTGGCGCAGCGGTGTCTCCCTCTTCCTCTTCCTCCTTCTTCTGCCCACCATCAAAAGCCCCCTCAGACTCCATCTTGCGCACCAGCAGACTTAGTGGCCCAGGCCTGCGCTGTGATGGAGGCTCAGGGCTGCTGGACCTGGAGCTGGAGCTTGATTCTTGCCTCTGCAGGGAAACTGGAGAGGACACAGCAGCCCCTTCTGGGGCTTCAGGTTCGTCCTGCTCTGGGGGACTTTGTTTGGGGGTGTCTGGCAAGGGGAAAGAGAGCTCTGGTGGTGGAGAGGGAGGAGGAGTAGGTTGTCTGAGCTGCAGTGGAGAATGATGGGGTGGAATGTGTTGAGGAGGCTGAAGCTTGCGCCGCGAACGCTGTGCTGGTGGTGTGTGGATGTTCTTTCTTCCACGAGATATAGGACCCCAGTTGTCATCCTCATCGCTGTCATCGTCATCATCATCGTCATCTTCATCACTGTCCTCTTGAGTGCGTGCAGACTGGCTGAGCTGTGGCATTGGATGGGCAGGGCCTGCTTCTACTGGGGCAGTTCCTTCTCTTTGTTGTGGACGAGGGACAATTAGGGGTACGCCCTGACGCTCTGGCTGACCAACAACACGCACAGAAAGAGAGGCAACTGCACGGGGAGGGGAGGGAGTGGCAACCTCCTCCTGGGAAAAAGAGGGTCGCCAGATCTTAGCTGTGGGGACATCAGAGGAATCATGTGATACTGAAGCAGTGCCTGCATCCAGCCTGTGGCCTCCCAGAGCAACTGGATCCTGTGGACCCAGCTGATCACCTCCTCCATCCTCAGGCACGGAAGGCCGAGATGCTACATGATGCTGAAGAAGAGAGAGAAACAAGGGACACAAAATTATACAATATTCATAGGCACCCACTGGAGAGACTGAATAGCATGAATACCATTTAATCATGTGGGTATAAAAATAAACTATTTGCTTTGTTTCTATAAATGTAAATAAGCACCTTCTTTTGTATTGTGTGTAATGTGCAGTAACACCTCATCCCTAACTCTGCAAATTATTGAAATCTGCTCTGAATTTTAATCATTAAAAAAACACCAATCAGTACATTTTTCCTGTTTCTGGAAGATCGGCATCTTTACTTAACACACAAT
The DNA here is from genome assembly GCA_033459395.1 of Hemibagrus guttatus. Lineage (NCBI taxonomy): Eukaryota > Metazoa > Chordata > Actinopteri > Siluriformes > Bagridae > Hemibagrus > Hemibagrus guttatus. The sequence continues at coordinate 15,493,548 of JAUCMX010000005.1, read as the reverse complement.
ACAATATATTCAGGAAAAATAAAGATGTGTGCCTGTTAATTTATTGAGACAATCACGAATGTAGTGTAATATCTGGTGATGAACTTAATTAATGCTGCTCTTTTCATTTTAAAAGCAATACAGTGCAGCCACAGAGCATCAACTATACAATAAATTTTATCCCACAGTACATTTCAAAAATACTGTCTATGTAATACTTCATCAGATTAAGTTGATTACATGCTGACCAGCAGTGTTGGGGAGTAACTAGTTACATGTAACGGCGCTAATTTAATTACAAAATAAATGTAACAGTAATCCGTTACAGTTACTGAGAAAAACAAATGTGTAATTAAATTACAGTTACTTATGAAAATGTTAAAGATTACAAATAGGATTACATCTGAATATTTTCTTTAAAAAATTAAGATATGTTGAATAATATTAATGTGTTGCTAGAATTTGTTAAAGCGGTGCTATTCTGATGCTTTTGATTGGTTCTCTGGTTTTAATTTGCGGTGCACCAAGTCTGTCAATTATGCTAATCCACACTGCCGCTGAAAGCTTTAGGCTACTACAACCTGTCTGAGAGTTGCCACAATGGCGAGTGATAAAAATGCATTTCGGTGCTGGAAATGTAAAAATAAATTCATCCTGAAATCCGATAAGTGCGCAAATATAACAGTGCAGTGCAAAATTAGTTTGCCAGCTGTTAAAAAAATGTTTTCAACATCAAAATGTGGAACCTGAGGAAGCATCTGCAGGTATGTAACCTAGCCTTTCTTTATTTTATAAAAGCATATAGTTTTGTCATTATTGTGAGTGTACAGAAATAAAAACAGACCCTTTAGTTTGGAATGGTATATTACTCATATATAGTTTCTGTATAATAAAAAGTGACGGAGTAGTCAGTGGAGTTACTGTAGCTGCTATGTGGAAAAAATCCACCAAAACGCATCAGCACGTTCATCGCCCCCATAGTGTATTCAAGACCTGTATTCAAAACATTCAGAACAAATGAGCTAGTCTGCTAGCTACCTTTACCAGGCACACTTCTATTTATCAACCCTTTGACCGAAAATATATAGCTCCCATTTTTCCTCCTTGAAAATGTGTTGGTAATGTCAGATCTAATATAACTTAGTTATTTTAGCATTATGTTGAGTCACAGTCATTGAGTTGTGAAATTCAGGGCACCAACAGACTCCTCTGGCCAAAGCAATGTTACGTTAAGCCATTTTCATTTTGAGTGTCCTTTGTAAAATCAGTGCTTTAGACTGCTGCGTGATTTTCAACTGAAAAGTGACTTATGTTCAGAATGATGACAATCTGCTGCAGTTTCTTTTCCAAAAATATAACCTATTTTTCTCTAGGGTTGTCCAGTTTGATTTTTGGAGGATAAAGAGTGTATACACACACACACACACACAGATTGAATTAATTTCTCCCTAATTGCATCGAAGGCTATGAGACACCAGTGTTTTTCTTTTAATAACTGTTTTATTGCCTATTTGGGTTTATGTATATGCGTTATTTCTTCAGATTATGTTTTTTTTCAAGGCATTGTTACTTGCCAGTGTGTCTCGTCATAGCTATGAAAAGATTTGATTCCTAAAACAGTATTAAACAATTTTAGTTATGAAGTCTGGTTTTGTGTTGGCTGTGCTTACATTTAAATGAATATAATCTTAATTCAAGTGATGAAAGATTATGAAATTCTAACAGTAAACAGAGTTGAGTACTACTGTAAGGTTAACCCTGCCTGGTTAGAAATGGTTGGAAATGATTTAGTTGAAAATATCCATTAGAAACTTAACAGTAATCAAAAAGTAATCAAATGTAATCAGTTACTTTACTTTTATAAAGTCAGTGAAAAGTTACACTTATTACATTTTAAATAGGGTCATTTGTAATCTGTAACCTATCACATTTTCAAAGTAACCTTCCCAACACGGCTGACCAGTGACAGCACTGTAGAGGTAAGAGCCGACGAGTGAAATGTGGCTCAGAGAGAGACAGTGTATTATTTCCATGCTGTGACATAAAAGCCTCCCAAACTGGTATGATGATTTAACAAATTCACATTTAAACCTCTAATGCTCATATAGCTAACTGCAATAACATCACAAAAGCAGATAATGTAATAATTAATTAAAAAAATATAGTGTGCTGCTCAAATTTCCACCTAAGATATTCTAGTTAAGGGACTTGCAGACGTTTGGCCAAATACACACTGACCAAACCATAAAAAAAATTTTTTTGCCAACTTCACCATTTTAATTTAAATCCGCAAACAGCAAATAAGCTTGCTAGAGATACAAATGATCATTTCCCCTGTCTGCCTTGAGTACAGAGATTTTTTTGTGATCAACAACTTGAATAAACTATGTTATGTACTAATAAAAATGGATGAAGTTTGGCTATGTGATACTTTGTTAAAGTGTAAGACAAACAGGCTACGCTGGCATCCTACAGAAGAAAAAAAAAGCACACATGCATACAAAAAGGACACTGGTGTATGCGTGTGTGTGTGCATTTCCACTGCAGGTGTGTTTGTTTAGAAAATGTGTGTTCAAACCCTGTCTGGCAGGCAGGAGGTGCTGTCGTTGGCAGCTGTGTGATCATCCTCCTCAGGGCCTGCGGGGCTGTCTGTATCTAAAACCATAAACCACATAAAACACAGGGGTGAGAGGTCACAGCAAGTCACATAAATTCCATTTCAACCGAATCCCCTTCGTACTGGCTTTGAAATATGTGTAAAACAGACCAGACTCAGTAGGTACAGAACAAACAACAATAATCTACACAAAAGCCACTCGCTTGAAAGATACACCCATTAACTGTCACTACTTCACAAGATGTGGTGGGTCTCAAACAATGCAAGACTCAAAGATAGAAGCAAACAGGCATCCCAGGTTTCCTCAGAGCACACTGCGAGTGTGAGAAGCTGAGCTGAACTCATTTACACCCAGTCAGTCTGGTGCATCGGTATTAGCATGGCAAACTCATCATAGGAAACATATGTGGCACTGAGCATTTCTTATCCTGATACATCATCAGAGTATAACTACCAGTATTTAACAGTAAAATAAAACAAATCATTTCAGTGAATTAAATTCCCATAAATATGTTAATGGGAAATATAAATGAGAGTGTGGAACTAAACACATACAAGACTGCAAAAAAGCACCCAATAGTTTCTGGTGGCTGTATAAATCTAAATGATTAAAGACCTGCTACACTGAACGACATTTTAATGTTCTGAATTTCTCCTGCTCCTATTACAATGTATTTTTAGCATCATTCTTGGATAAAAATATTAAACCAGTATAAAAAAAAAACATCATAGTGTCTAAAAAGCTGTGGAAATAATCTTCTTGTCTATGACCCTTTGCAGTATATAAGCACGGCGCACATTCAAAGCCAAAATTCATCTAAAGTAATAAAGCACAGCATGTTGAACCTGAAAAAGCATTGTCTATATAATCAGACTTCCATGTATTCAGTCACAAGTGATCTCCTTTACACAGCCTCATTTATTTTCTGATACTAAAGAGGTCGACTCGACTGGGTTTTGCTGTCAGGATCTTTTTAACCATTTGTTTACTTGCGTCTTACCATCTGCCTCTGCTGCCTCACGCGCCTCTCTCTCCATTCTCTGACGCAGGAGCTCTTGCTGTTTGGCCAGGTACTGTTTAATAAAACTGTTCTGGCTCATCTCTTCCCCTATCTGAAATACATACAAAAAAAGTGCATGAGCCAGATGAATACCACACATCCAACTTTCTTTAAACAAATTTACTTGTAGGACTACAGTCGCTAAACAAACATTCAGCCACTGCATCATGATGTCTCTGTAGTTATTTCTATAGTGAATTAATTAATCTACACAGATAAAAAATGTGTACCAAGCTGAGTTGTTTTCATAGGCTGTAGCCAGTTCTTACTATTTGCATCTAATACACCTAAATAGCAAAAAACACACACTTAGAACCAGACCATTTCAGGAGGAACTTATTCTGACCTGCGAGTTGGGCTGCAGGCCGGGGTGAGAGGTGGAGGTTCGCTGCAGGCTCTCCAACATGAGTGCCTGTAATACAAACAGCAGTCATATAGAGCCAGATTAAAAAATCTGAATTGTCAATAATGATCATGTACAGATTGTAAGTTGACCCGTTTCCATCAGAGCACACTGTGAGTGTGAGAAGTTGAGCTGAACTCATTTACACCCAGTCACTCTGGTGCATCGGTATTAGCATGGCAAACTCATCATAGGAAACATCATAAACAATGAAAAAAGCACAGGCTTCGGCGAAGACAAGGCATCACTTACAACACAAAACATTCACATAGAAGTAAAAACCGGTCTGTATAGAACAATTAAGTCTCCTTTATGTTTGTTCCTCTAGCACAGTGGTTTTAAAGTAGGGTCAAGGTGGTCGATCTTTTTTTTTTTTTTTTAAATTTTGAGCTGGAAATCACAATGCATCATTATTTATTACATTTACAAGTTTACATTTATGAGCCTGTGCTAGTCTGGGTGCTTGACTAGAAATGGTTTAATCCAAATCTCAATAACTCAAAACAAGTAACCCATGAATAAAATCAGCTTGTACCTAATAATTAAAATGTGTTATGATAAAAACCGGCAGTAAATAGCCTATTTAATTATTGTACACATCTTTAGCATTTGCATAGTCAAATTGTTTGTAAATATGAATCTATAATAAAACAGCCAATAAATGTATTTTTACAGTCACCCTTGGCAACAAAAAAAAAAAAAGTTTGTGAAAAGCTGAAACAAAACTGTTTTCCTTTAAGGAAAGTGCTTAAGTATGGCTATATATATTAGACAGCATTTAACCAAGAAAAATAAAAAAAAAAAAACAATCTAGAAAATCAAAAGCAACACTGGAGAACATTTTCCAAAAACACATTCGTGCCCCCAAGTAAACAACCGCTATTGTGGTCAATACCTGACCTGTATTGTAAACAGTACTACTTCTTATAGTAAAGGCGTGTTATTTACATACCGATTAGATAAATCCAAGGCGAAACATTGTACTGCTGACCGCATGGCTATGTCCAAAGCTGTATCACAGAGTTAAACTGTACCATAGAGTGTAACTGTATCACACAGTGTAACTGTACTAATCAGCACTGCATCTAGTTTCAATGTGCTGTTTAGTGCTGTCTCGGCTTGTACTTATACCCCATTTGTGTATGAGGCTCAAGTACATGTGTTTATTCATGCAGTTTTCACCTACTCGACTCAGGATCGGTGTGAACAATTCACCGGTCGTTTACAAAAATGCCCTGGCGATATACCCCAGGACAAAAGAATTCCGCTTTTTGCCCCAATGCCCCCCCCCGACTGTAAACACGATTTTCAGTTTTCAAAAGAAATGCAAAGTGAACAAAACGGGTAGCATCGCGTCGTGTTACGGTGATTACATTATTTCAACAATGTGGTCTAAACATAATGTGCCTTATATGCAAATTAAAGCAATCATCTACTATAAACAGGGCGCAAATGTCTACAATTTACCTGTAAAAATTCACGATTTTGAAGATCGGAGCGAGTCTCATAAGCCTGCTCGGATTAGTGAGGACAAACTGGATCTAATCTCCACCAAGACAACTAACTCCGCGTGCGTCTCTAAATAAATTTGCTTGGCTGGCCATTTTGTTTTGTAACCACAAAGTTAAATTGATTACTTTTATGCTCGGTCGATCGGTGTTTACCAGAGCAAATGTCAGCCGCTCATCCATCAGCACAGTGCTGTGCGCGCCCCCGATCGGCGCGCCTCCCCCACGACAGAGAGCGAGGGCGCGGGCACGAACTCAACTCACAAACCATAGGATCACACGACCCGCTGACCGCCTTTTCCCTCCCAAAAAAACACAAAGGCCTTGCAAAAATCAACAATTCTGAAGTGGTAATGGTGAACTAGCATCTACTAAGTAGCACAGCGATGCCGCGGTTTAAACAGTGCACAGGCACTAAATGCGCATTCCCGCTTCCGAAGCAGCGATACTTGGCCTGCCACTCAGCTCTCGTCTCCGAGTGAACTTGATAGTAGCAGACATTTTTTAGCCAAACCCTTCGTTCAAACTCACCCCTTTTAGTCGCTTGATGAGCGCATTTTTCTGCCCACTTTTGGCCAGCCCTCGTTGTTCCAAGGCAGCTTTTAAATCCGCCACACGAAGCGAATGAAGCGGTTTCCCATCTAGCGTAACATCTTCGAGTTCCGCCATTTTGCTTCCCCCTTTGGCTCGGTCGCTCAAACTTCGGGCTGTCGCCGCGACGCTGGCAACGTGCTGACGTCACACCCACGGACATTTCCGAAAAAAGCCGAACGTCGCGCAAACAACAGCGTGGCCAATCGTTTGTGTCCGCCATTCATTCACAAAGGATCCTAGCAATATCGTTTCTTCTACTAAATAAGAGCACATCATCAGGCGTGAATTTGGAAACGGAATGCCTTTAAGTTTGTTTTAGATTTGTAAATCTAAAATATATATGTAAAAATATGAAACAGCAAAACATCGAACAAAGTGTCTTAAAAAAATACAAGAGCTACTTAAAATAGAACGTTGTCTCTGCAACAGGGTCAAGCTATTGGTTTTTTTTTTTTTTTTACAACTTATATTTACTTTATACTTATGTTTTAATCTTACATATACTTTATAGTTTATAGGTCGATTACGGTATTTTCACGTATTCAGTCGATTTCAGTTCAATATTACGCTGCTGGAAGAATCATGTCATGTTAAACACATTGTCTCATATGCGTAACTTGAACGCACTTCATTACCTTGTATAAAAGCAGCTATTGTTTTAGAAAATTCTGTTGCACTCACAACACAGACAGTATGGAGCAAATAAATCATTCTAGACAAATGCATTGTAACAAAAACTGTATTTGAAATAAAGTTGCATTATGGTAAGTACCGGAGAAAGTCAAGCTCCATTAAGCACCCAGGAAGTTGTAAAGTAAGAAAAAAATGAGTGTAAAAAATACATTCTGGTACAAAAAATGGGAAAATCTCCAAACTGTTACAGTAATGTTTTGACTACTAATCTGTTGTATGGAGACATCCCTGGTTACATGTGCATATATATATATTTTTAAGAAAAAAAAGTCATGCATACATTTACTAAAACAAACAAACAAAAAAAAAAAACAATAAATATGATTAGAATGATTTTGTAAGACTAAGCACAAGACAATTTTCAACATTTTTTTGAGCATTTGTGATTGACATAAAAGTCTTTGACTATGAGATTACTCAGGAGTATAGATACAATCAAACAGAGAGGTGTAATGTAATCAAACTTAAAACCAGGACTTTTTTTTTGTTCTAAATCCAAGCTGTAATGTCGGGCTGTGCAGTAAGACTTTAATACTGATCTGGTCCACCTGGTGGCGCTGTGAGACAGGACAGAAAGTGGTGTAAGAAGGAATAAAACGAGGTTTGTACGCCTTTGTGTTTTTAGGGTTACCCCTGCATTACAAAACTGCTTTTAGCACTCACTTGTCAACTTTCCCATCGCCATTTTCCCTGGGAGGAACTCCTTTCACATTTGTAAAACCACATTGTATTCACTAGTGTGCAATTTTCAGACGAATATTTATCCACTCATACCATGTAACATAATAATGTCCAAAAGATATCCAGAGGTATTGAACGAATCCACACAATTCCTTTATCTAACACACATTACTGCTTGTTGGTAAAGGAATCGGGCATCATTTTTTCCGTAGCTTCGATCATCACCTCATGGCACCAAATTCAACATTATATTAGTTTAAATAAATTGGAAAAACACTTTCTGGGTGAAAGGAGCCAAACGTTCTTAGTCGAAATGAGTTTTGATGCATTTTGCTTTTTCATTTGTATGTAGATGTAAACAAAATAATTTCTGTTTTAAATATAACATTTGATTTAGGGTTAGATTGGGTTCTACAGTCAACTACTCAATCTAGACATGACCGAAAATATGAGCTGATATGTCTGTACAGAGGTTAAAGGAAATCAAATGTGTAATGTAACTTGCTATTATGTTGGGGTGCCTTCCTTTTTCTTTTTTTAAAAAAAAAAAAGCTGCAAGTGGCCACTTATTTGTTATAGCTCTGGTAAACTCATATGCAGAAGTATCGATATTACAAGTCTATATTTATATGTAAAAGCTGCACTATTCTGGGACACTGAATGTTAATAGATACAATGGCAATAACAAGGATGTTGCCGTATTTGAACTCAACCCAACATGTCTGTACATGAGCTTAAGGATAACATTGAGAAGGTCATGAAAACAGTATACATGGTGTTTTTCATCACATTGCGGGGAAAAGTGAATCTTAAACAATAAGCTTAAGAGTTTAAAGCATAGATAAGTAGAAGCTGATAGATAGGTAGATAAGTAAAGCTGTCCTAGCATTGTGTCTTGTCTCTGTATATCAGCTATGGGGGACAGGTGTGTAAGCACGAGGGTGCAGGACAGACAGGCAACAGGCTCATGTCTGAACTTGTGGATGCACCACAGAGAGTTAAGTCAAACACATGCTTCTGAATTGCTCCTGACTACATTATTATAAACACCAGCATTTCTAAATATAAACTGTTTGATTATATATTGTCTGAATTCCAGTTAAAGGCATGGCACGTGCCTATGAGAAAAGATTACAAGTTTGCACATACAGTATATCTGCTTCTGTCTTTTTTAAGTTACGGTTTATTGATTAATATAGTGGATAGCATTTTCCCAGAACTGCATTCACACCGACATGCTTTTGTCTTTACATGCAGAACTGGTGCTTAAGGAGGAAAAATGAGAGAAAATGAGGATAAGACGTAAGAAAAGGAAGGCTGTGAGAAAACAGGAAAGAAGGAGTGAAACCAGCTAAACAGGTTTCCTTCTTAGTCAGTGTCGTGGGAAAGGACAAAATTACAAATGATCACAGAAAAAAACCCAATAATCCCTGCTTTAAGTGAGCCACCATTCTACCTTTGAAATAAATAATGATTTCCTTTTTGTCTCTCTGCATAAGCATGTGTTCTAGCCAGTACTCAATCTGAATCGCTTGCGTGACGTGACATGAGATTTAAGGCATAAACTGAAAACAGGTTAATCTGAGGCTACGTATAAAAAGGAAAACAAAATCCCCAGTGGCCTTTTGTTTCGTACATGTAAAACAAGAAAAGAACTGCGCCCGACATAGAATGACCGTTGCAGTAAACTAAAGCAATACAAAAATGAAACCACAACAAAACGTGCAACACACATCCTCACACCCAAACAAACACCCATCAATAAGTTATTAAGACACACACGTGTGCTAGGCACAAAAAAAAAAGATAACTCACAAACCGGTACATTCTCACTGACATACACACACAATCGCACATAAACCATCTTGAGGCACAGTTCAACACTTCACCATCAAATCACTGAGTACCGGTTTGATGAATCAGACACAATCATGATACCCTTCTGCATATAAAACACAAACCAATAAAAGTAATAATAATAATAATAATAATAATAATGCACTACAAATAAGGCATTGTCATGAGAAGAAAAAAAAAAGACAGGAGACATCAAGATATTTCTGCTAGTCGCTGAAGGAGACCAGAGAACCCAGCTGCATGCTGGGATAGCTCAGCCACCCTGTCCACCATTTCCTGTGTAGCCTGGACTGACGGGTAATTCTGAGCTGCATCTTTAGTGGCAACGACAACAGACTTCAGGGCTTGACAGAGACGTCCACTGGAGGTGGTGACCTGAAGAGAGACAGCGAACAGTGTGTGTGAGTTGTTCCGTTCTCCAGCCAAGACATGGGTGGTGTTTGAGGTTTGTTTTTTGGGAATGGAAGCTCCTAGTAACAGTGGCTCATAATTGCACAAAACCAAAATGTCACAATACCAGAAGGCAAGAGCAAATCAGAAAGCACAACAGCAAAACCAAAAGCACCGCAACAAATGAGAAAGCACAACAGCGAATTCAGAAACACATTCAACATTAATTCAAAACAGAAAGGTTGACCCTTACTGACCAGCGCATACTCGTTTCTACTGGAAACAAGCTGGAGGCTGTTTACAGTAAAAGGAAACATGAGCCTGAATGAATCTGATACTTTTATTTGTGTTTATTCTGTATCAAGGGCATTCATGCAATGCTATTTTTGATATACTGTAGCGTCATTAATATGAGAATGCGAATGATGAAAATCTGTCTAAAGGAAGTCAGGTCATTCAGAAGAAAGAAACACACCCCACTATAAGAAGGAACTCAGGATTAAATTGTTGTCATTAAGCTAACTAGATCACAGACTGAAAAGGCGCATTTCTTTTTCTCTGTGAAACAGTAGCAAGCTTGTGATGTGCACGAAGGACATAACCTTTCTGTTTTGAGTTAAGGTTGAAGTGTTTCCAAAGATTTTAGGTTTGTTGCTGGGTTTTCTGATATGCTGTTGCTTTATGAATCTTTTTTGCACTTATGGGCCGTATTATAGCCTCCAGTTTAGCACTGTGCAAAATAAATGGCTAAATAATCATATATTTACATCAAAAGAGATTTATTGTCTTAGAAATATAATTTTTACAAAGACGGTTTACAAAATCCCTAAAAGAACTGAATAGGTTCCTGATAAAAAAAGAAAAACCTAATGTTTTATAGCTCCAGAACAGAACGTAAGGAACAAACTTGCTGAATGACTAGATTTGGGGTAAGAAAAATGGTTAGAGGTTTATTTTTGGCTGAACTACTTCTTTAAGAAAAGCATTATGCTGCTTACTCGCTACACACACACAGACACATACATCCACCCAAAACTATTCACAGATGGCTGAAGTCAGTCATGCTTTGGCTGTCATCCATCAAGTAATTCTGTCCCTCCCTCCTTACAATAATAGTTATCTGTGATGACTATTCAATCCCCAACTACTGCAGTAGAACTGCAGCCACTTCATGTATCTGCAGTTTATTTGTAGTTGGGGTTTGAATACTCATCAGATAACAGTTATTCAATGGTTCATTAACACCTCTGAAACCTGGCATTATGCTGCCTCAACACTGTGACTGTAAATGTAGGCCCACCTTTGCCCTGAGGTCCGTGGAGCTGAGGAGACGAGCGAGCGTGTCTCCGATAAAAACAAGCTTATGCGCCGTCACAATGAGACTCTTCCCCCTGGAAACGAAGATCCTCGGCGGCTGGTTCCCCTGAACGCTGCTGAACAGGGAGTCGATGGCGTCAGCCAAGCAGGAGAGATGAGACAGGCTTTGGGATGAGTAGAAGGAGAGAAGCTCGGAGTCCTCGAGAGACAGAGAGACGGGGAGAGGAGGAGGGGGACTCAACTATATAGAAAAGGAGGATTATTATATAATCACCTAATCATGACTAGTTGAGAAAACTACAGTGGAACCTCGGCATACGAACGCCCTCCCTTATGAACCTTCACCTTAAGAATTTCTATTTTGCAAAAAATTTTGCCATGGCATACGAAGCATTTTCAGCATATGAAACCATTATACGATTTTTTTTCAGTCAGCAGAAGCTGTTTCGAAAGAGTCAACCTACGATACCAACGTTGCCTTCGGCATGCATTCAAAAGCTAGTTGATTTCTCAGGCATTTTTTTGTTGACAGATTGGTGGCGTGGGCGGTCTGGTCTATTTTTAGCCCAAGCTTGGTGGCACGACTTCCTGTGAGGACCCTTGACATGCAGTGCTTGGCTTGGGTCAGTTCTTTGTAAGAAGCCATACAGTTTACATACGCTTCGTATTGGTAATATGAGTAATATTTCTGAGTGACTGGAATGGATTATTTGCATTTACGTTATTTCTTATTGGAAAATTCATTTTACAGTACAAATTTTCGGCTTAAGAACTTGCCTCCAGAACGAATTAAATACATATACTGAGGTTCCACTGTATTTATTTGTTTCGGTATAAATATAAGTTTTCGTTAAACATGATGTTTATTAATAATAAGATTTACTGATGACATATACTGTCATGTGTTTCGATACAGGCAATTAAACGGTTAATTGTAAGTATGTCTATGACACGTAAGCTTCAGCCAACGTTTCATAATTTGTGAGAACAACCTAGAGAAACCAGAGAGAACTAAGAGAGGGAAAAGTGTTACTGTAAATCATTGACAACAGAGCTGGCTTCTGCAAACAGAAAACTTCCACAACAGATAAGTTGGGGTGTGTGTGTGTGTGTGTGTGTGTTGTTGTACTCTGTATCATTTGTGAGTGTTGTGAAGTGCCAGTTTTCTACCTGTATCAGGAGATGACTTTTGGGCCTTTCCCTGGGTCAGGACAGAATCAGGTTTCCCAGGGGTTTTACCATAACACAAACAACTCAACCAGAGCAAGATAAACCAACCATGTAATTAACTCTCCTGTTCCATTGCATATTATCTTGCAATATATCTTGTGTCACTGACATTCACCAAACATTTTCCAGGCAGAACGATGTGAAAATCAAAAAATCTTGATTGTGCGACTGTTCTCTGGGTGGACAAGCCTTGCTGATGAGAAAAAATGGCCAGAAAGTAAAATACAGTATCTTATTATCACCCTTTACAACTGTGGTGAGAAGAAAAGCATCTCAGCATGACTTTAAACTTTGAGGTGGATGAACTACAACAAGAGAAGACCACATCAGGTTTTACTCCTGTGAGCCAAGAACAAGAATCTGAGGCTACAATGGGAACAGACAAACCCAAACAGGACAGATGAAGAAAAAAATTCTTCAGCTGTCCATCTGTTTTTGTGAATCTGTGCTCATGATAGCCTCAGGTTCCTGGTCTTGGCTGACAGGAGTGAAACCTAATGTGGATTTCTGCTGTTGTAGCTCAGCCACCTTAAAGATTGATGTTTCATGTGTTCTAATGCTTTTCTGCTCCCAACGGTTGTAAAGAGTGCTTATTGAGTGCTTATAGACTACCTGTCTGCTTAGACCAGTCTGGTCCTTCTCCTCTGATCTCTCTCATCAATAAAGTGTCTCAGCCTACAGACCCTCTTCTCACAGGATGTTTATTGCACCATTCTTTGTAAAGTCTAGAAACTGTTGTTTGTGAAATTTGCAGAAAATCAGCAGTTTCTGAAATACTATGCTATGCCACAATTAAATCACAGAGCTCACATTTCCCCCTCATTTTGATCTTAGATTTTAACATTGAATGAAGATCCTCACCTCTATATCTATGATTACATGCACTCTGCTGCTGCCACATGATTGGCCAATTAGATTCAAATGTAGAGATAGTCCTAATAAAGCAGACCATGGGTTTGTCACATCTTCTAGAAAATTATTAACAATAGAAACAATATTTATGGGAAAGGACACACAACACCTTCTTCACACTCTTCTGTGATATGGCACAGTGTGCTAAAAAATATATAATTCCACATTTTGTCATCATTTCCATTGTTAAGTGAGCTGTGCTGTAAGCTCCAAGGCTGAATCTTGTTATCATTCTTATCTGAGCACTCAGTACTGAACAGTACTGAACAGCTATATATATATATATATATATATATATATATATTATATATATATATATATATGAGAGATAGAGAGAGAGAGAGAGAGAGAGAGAGAGCTTGAAGGTCATTGGCTGGTGAAATGCAATCCTTTCAGCACCATGTGTCATCCCTCAATAACTCAAGGTACAATCACATGCCATTTTGAGTTTTCTGCCAAGCTGTCAGACATTTTAGTAACAGTGTCATCAAGTACAATCGAAAACATTGCATCAGATAGCAAGTGAAAGATAAATCACAATAATGTCACGCTGCATTGTGTCATTTCTCCTGCTTTCACAGATATTAGCCATCATACCATGTCTCATGGTTAAACGACACAAAACAACTGAACTCACGTTCACATTCGCACGTGACAAAGTTTTATCTGAAGTGTTGTATGGGTTGTATAAGCATTTTATATGAGAACAGAGGGATTAAAAAAGTTAGATAGTGAACCAGTTGATCACAGTTAATTAAAACATGGCCAGATAGTTACCACACTGCTGTCTTTGGATCAAAATACAGATTAAAATACATTTCCTTCTTACTCAGGTGGGGTTTTTGTGTCTAGCTCTAACAACCCAAAAATTACACAACCACCTCTGGACTCCCACAAACTCATACTACAGCATCGGTTTCTCTGCACAGGGGATGCAACTGCAATAAAAAAACGCTTTGACTGTCTCATCAAACACACAGAAACACGTGCCACAGAGGACCACAACTAAATAAAACCTTCAGGCTAAGCAGCGCTGCACACCACCACGCTAGGCAGATTTTTTTTTGGCTCACTGTGCTGCCATTTTTCAGTTTCTAATGACATTTTACATTTAGAATATCGTTTCTGAGAAAGAAGAACAGTTACGGGATTTGATGCATTTTGTTTTTGTTATACTTGCCAGGGTGTGCAAAGAGACTTTGTTTTTGCTACCAGATTGTGTTTGATTAAACGTTTGATTAATACCATGATATTGTGAAATCATGAAATGATAACTAGATAATAATAAGATGAAATGTGAAACAGGAACATCTCTAGACACGATAGAGACAAACCGCAAGTGAAGAAAGAAATAGATAAAAGTAAAGTGACACAGTATTTGGGAATGTGATAAAAGTGTGACACAATAAAGCCAGGTTCTAACCTGCAGCTTCACGTATCCTACACTGTCGCCTGCAGGGTACAACGGTGGTGCAGGCGTTAACCCGATCCCTGCATACTCGTTTCCTTGCTCATCCTCACTGATCTGTCCAGCAAGTGAAAGAGATGCAGGTGCTGGAGGCAACGGAAACGCAGGAACAGGTGGAGGGGGAAGCGGGCGCTCTTGGATCCAGCTGCCCTTGCGAGATCCCATTCCTCCTGCCATGGGTTTCACCTCAGCAACCGGCAAAGCAGGAAGTGGCCTCCGTGAGAGAGACTCCTGAGAGGGCAGACGGGGTCTTGTTTGACTTTGTAAAAGGGTGGAGGAGTCTTCAAGAGCACATCGGACCATTGTGAGGAGACCGTCAGCCGGAGGGGAGGGACCGCACACTGAGAGGGCAGGAAGGAGGTCTGCAAGACGAGACCATGCCTGTTGAAGAGAAGGCGGGACTTCGCCTGAGTGACCTGCTTTCCACACTGACAAGATCTCAGCCAGCGACGCAGCCAGGTCCCGAGAAGGTGTTGAGGCGATTGAGGCGGAGCTTAGAGCTGACTGGACAAGAGCAGAGAGAGAGCTTTTCCACTGGATGTCACCTGACCCAGTGCTGGATGCGGAGAGCCGGCACGCAGGAATGTCCATTGTGAGAGCAGGCATGTCATAAATACCGCCATCAGCTTCAGAGACATCATCAGATGCCAGTTCTGACTTTCCAGGACTAGGGATGGAGTAAACCTCAACGCTTCCTCTTGCTTCACCCATTGATCCAGGGATTTCTCCTGTGTCTAAAGGCAGACCCGGAAGACTTGGAACACTGTACACATCTTCTTCTATGTCTTCACTCAGTGGAAGTGATGCTGGGACATTGTAGGTCTGCTGCTGGAGGTCTGATGGTTGATTCAGGGCATGGGTGGGGACGTCGTAAATCTGACACACAATGAAGGAAAAGAAGAGAGAGAGAAAGAGAGAGAGACAGAGAGAGAGAGAGAGAGAGAAAGAGAGGATGTTATTCACATGAACTACTATTATAACCCCATAGACATCTATCAATTGAAGCTAAGGCTGATCTTAAAACACACAATAGCCTTCTTCACAAAGTCACTGTTTTAGAACTGAACTTTCTCCATCTTTCTAACACTGGGGACTGTGTATAGAGGCAAAACTGCGCTCTGTTTCTTCACTATTGAAATTTCTTAACAGAGAGCTGGCTCTATGTTCTCTCTCAGCGATGACGCAGGCTCTCAGTGGCCTTGTTCAGAGTTCTTGTGGCTTAATGTTGGCTCGGAATAAGAGCATGAACATGGAAGCTGTACTTTCCACTGCCTTATTAAAGCAAAAAGCAAAATCTCTGGATTAAGGGTGTGTGTCATTAAACATCTGTAGGCAGTAATTACATATTTATAGATGTAATTATACCTCTGTTGGAGATGGATAAAAAAGGGGTAACTGCACAAGCATATCTGTGGTAACTCTAATCATTAATAGAAAGAGTGTCACACCAGCTAGTCCTCCAAAGACAGATGGGTGGGACCAGCTGAACGAAAGGAAAGCAACAGACAGAAGGAATTAGCTCACAGCAGTGAAAAACAGGTGTGGCCCTTAAATGGACTTTTTGTTTGCGAGAGACACATAACTGCCGTCAAGAAATGACTGTATGAACAATGACTGACATCCTGGTATATAATGAATATGTTATATGGAGAATGTGTCATATTGCTCCTTTACCTCTGATCCCTGTTCACTGTTTAAGGGAACAGCACGGGGGGTGTTATAGATGCTCTCGCTCTCCTCAGCAGATACTGCAGGAACTGGCTGCTGCCATCTGTTTGTAGGAGGTGTGTCATACACCTGTAGAAAGGTCAAAGGTAGTGTGAAAAGTTCAAAGTGAAAGCTATACTCTGAATGCTTGCTACTCTTTCAGCCAACATCGTAAACATGCAAATCAACCCAACACTGATCAAATTAGCTTTAAATCAAACATAAAGCACACAGTCACTGGTAATTCTGGTAATTCTAGACGGTGCGGAGTTAATGTGATTTGAATTTGAGAATGCAGTGGTAAAATTAGCTGGCAAACAGCTAGCTAGATTTTTTTTTGTTTTTGTTTTTTGTAACTGAGCAACAACCAGAAGAGCAGTTAGCGCTTCCACCATCTTGTTTTTGTTATGCAAAAAATAACAAACTAGCATCTCTTTACATTTTCAAGGTTCGCTAATTTGCAAGTTTCTAGTTAAACCTTGATGAACTCAAACAGACTCAAATTTCATTTTGCTATTTGTCTGTTCTCGAACATCATCACATCAAATGCGACAAGGTGATTAGCTTAAAAATCCCTGCAATCTTAAAAATACCAATCATCCCAGGTTCATTGTAATCTACAAGCACAAACCACTAAAACAAATGTGCAATCTATTTAAAAAATTTGGTGCAAATCGTAAACAGCATGGTATAAACTTCACGCAATTTTGTCTCCTGCTTCCGTCTTTGTTTTTACCTGATCATCATGTTTTCCATCATCAGAAGCTATGCACTCTTTCTTCGGCATCTGCATGTCTGTTTTCTTCCCTCCATCTTTATTCATCTGTCTTTGATTCTCTGCTTTAGCAGTCTCTGTGGGAGGCCCTGCCTGCATAGTAGGTTTTGTAGTGTACGATGGTGCCTGACCCTGAGGTAAATCCTTCCGGGTCACACTTCTAACCGGGGGTGCTGGTGGAGGAGGCTTTCGGCCAAAGTTAGGAGACCCAGGCAGCCCGGATTTCCCAGTTCGTACAAGAAGAGGGGATCCCTTCACGATAGTCTGTGATGTTTTTCCACGAGTCACCGGAGGAGTGGCACACTGACCCTGCGGTCTGGCAGATGACCTGCTTGTTGGAGGTGTGTTTACAATTTGTCCTGAGGCAGCCGATACCACGGCAGATCCAGCAGATAGCTTGCGCTCAGCTTGTGGAGTCCTTGTCATGGCTGTCCCTGGCGCACTTGGAGTTTGGTACATTCCTGGAGGTTCCTGACCTGCTTTAGCTTGGCTGGCTACTCCATCTTGAAGCACTGGCACTGGAGCAGTGTTCACAGGAGTCTTATAAAAATCCTCACCAGGTAAAGCTCCCACAGTTGGCCGAGGAACCAAATAGCAGGGGTCTGAATGGCCTGCGATACTCGACTCTCTCGGGCTCAGATAAGCAGCCTCACCTCCTGATTCGGCTGTAGATCTAGGCACAGCACTGGGCGACAGGTACACTGACTCAGATGCAGCCTGAGGTCTGTACTGTGCCCCTAGTGGTACCATGGTGACAGGGCTCTGATACACTGAACCCACTTCTCCTGTTCGTCCTCTGAGAGAAGGTGAACGTGGACGTCCTTCAACTCCAATATCTGCCCATTCGGGCCGTGGCCTGGCACCAGAACTTGAATGAGAGCGTGGACGACTACCAGGTCCTGAAGCCCCTCCGGGACTCTGGTACACCCCTTCAACCAGGCTCGGAGGAGAGAGATACACTCCGTCGCCGTCTTCCAGGCGGAGTCCGTTAAGGTGGCCCTGCTGAACAGGAGAGAGATATACAGAGTCCACACTGGGAGTACGGCGAGCATCCGGTGCTGTCTGGAGGAGCCGTAAGCGATTAGCAGGAGCGATGCCTTGGCGCCCGTGGAGAGAGCAGAGCCACCAACCCGGACCACCATCTTGTTCCTGCTCCAGCACCATCAAGATGTCGCCTTTCCGGAAAGCCAGCTCCTCCGGACTCTCGGCTGCATTATCATATAACGCCTTTGCCAGCACCGTCTGAAGGAAAGAATAAATATACAAAACACAGATAAAGAACTAGAATTAGATTAGCATGGCATTCAAATATTAGAAAGACAGACAAGAGTGACAAAGATAGTCATAGGGAATACAAATAAAAATGTCTGCATGGAAAAACAAAAGAATGAAGGGAGCGTATTGTACCATCTGTGGAAAAGAAGAAGGATGGAAAAACTACATTGGAAAGAATATGGAATTAAATAAGAATTGACATTCAGATTTAAGTGATTAAGTGAACAAATGATTAAATAATGATTAAATGATTAATTAGATAAAAATGGAACCAATCACTGGAAAGAAATAGAGAGAACTAATACTTAAATTATTGGAAAATAAAACAAGTTGAGATCATACATTTCATACATTAAAAGATTAAAAGCAAAACAGGCCTTGCTTATACATGTAGCTATTCAGGGCATATCAGACACAGTCAGCCGTATCACACCACATCGGCATACCAGAAATGCCAGTCATAACACAATTTGGTGAAGTAAATCCAATGTGTTCGGATTTAAATCAATTTAACCAAAGCTCACTTTGCAGAGATCCACCTAGAGTGAATAGTGCTCTGATTAGACTTGCACAAGTCGTACTGGCAGAACAGGACTAACTATACAGCAAGCCAAGCCAAACATAAGGCCTGTTATACAGAATAACACTCCAGTTTACATCAGGTCAGCAGATTACACAAACAACTACCCATGAGATAAAATGACCTTGTTTTTCTGCTTGCTTGGCAAACAGAAACTGACAGAAGCTGGAGAAAAACTGATGGAGGTCAGAAACACACTAACAAAGAGTTATTTGTGGAAATTCAGGTTTTCCTTTTCCTCTCAATACAGGAATTTTCAACAAAGTGTAAAAAAAAAACCAACCTTGTCCTTTCATACGAGGAACAAAACTAAGGTTTTTATTCTCCAAGGCTGTTTCATAAACCCGAGCCACTTCTGGGAAAGAGATGATGTTAATGCTGTCTGCTCGAAAACCCATTTCCCACTACAGCCTCATTCAATCCTCTCAGTGTCCTGCTACTAACGATTCACAGTCGAATATTCCAGGTGTGTCAGATGACTCTCCATTAGATGTGCAGCATTAGGGCTATGCAGAACAGTCCAATGCAAATGTGGTCGTTGTTTGAGCGTCGATTCAAATGAGCTTTTCTGAGGTTGCAGGTTGTTAGCGAAGAATTTTATTCATTAGCTTACTTTACTATAGCTACTGTAAGATTGTCTCTACTGACTGACAACTGGTTCCTAACCCTATACATATGGTAAGTGTGACTTTACTGGCTGCCTTTATTAAAGCACAATAGAGTCAATAAGTAAATGAGAGAGAGAAAGGGAACAGATGATAACGAGAGGAATGAGCGGGGGAGGGGGTTCCACATCTGTCCCCTGGTTTAGGGGTCCTTTTGTCATCTGCTCAGCCTGTACCTCTCTCATTTTCCCTGTCTTTCTCTTTTCTCTCTCCCTTGGGGGAAACTACACTGGGACAAGCTGAGCCCCAATCATTTCTCCTCCTCTCTCCCAGAGGGATTTCAAATGATTGGTCCCAACAGCAGTGAATGTTTAATACCAAAGTTTGCGTGTCAGACTGGTTCATCTTTCAAGGCCGTTAGATAAAAAAAAAAATGAGTGCACACACTTACAGAGAGGGACATGGCTGCCACCGATGTCTGTGTCGTAGCTCGGGCCGGGTGTGTGCTGGTTCTGGTCGAGCCTTTTATCCTAGTCACTTATGGAGCGTGTAACCCATGTGTACGTCTGTCAGAGCCAGGCGTTGACTCAGATGTCCCAGTAGCATAGACTGACACGATGTCAAAAGCACACTTTTCCTTGCATCAAGAAGAAGCGAGTGCACACTGCAGATCTTTGCTGTTTCACATGGTCTTCCATAACTTCATCCCTTGATCTGAACAGGAGCGTTAAAAAAATATTAACTCTTTTAACAAATTTTTTGGTAATTGATTTACATAAAATAAGCCCATAAGTAAAGTATTCCTAAAACAATCTGTAGACATGTGTTCATAATTACAGCATTTACAACTTCAAACATTTAATGAGCTCCTATTAACTGTCAATAACATGGTAATAAACAGTTTGTCTCTAGGCTTATAAACCAGAAATTGAGTTATTCAGTTAATTCAATGCATCATCCTGAATTAAGCCACATTTATGTCTTGCTGGTCATTTAGAAATGAATCTTTAAACTAGTATCAAACCTACACCGGTTCTGGACATGAATCCTATGCTGATATTTATGGATCCTATGCTGATATTTTAGGATATTATTGCTGATTAAAATAAAACAGAAAGGATCAATATTTAGTGAATCTTCTCCGAGGGATTTTGGTCGGCCACGTTTCGTTTCCAGTCCACAAACCCCATTAAAGGCACAAGACTTCTAACGTTATCATCTCACGTTCACAACAAAAGGACGTTCATTTACAGCTGAAATGTGGGCTTCAAGAAAATGACCAGAGAATAAGAGAGTCTGCAGATCCATCATGGACGCTTCAGGAGCCGAAACAGCGAAGAAACTGCATTCGCGTTTCAACAAAGGCGCTTTAAAATAAACCCGAGTGAGAAATAAATAAATATATAAATAGCCGAAAGGAGAAACGGCGTCTTACCGTCATTCCGGCGAGCAGACATCACGGAAAGGAGGGACGAGGAAAGACAGGCGGAATTACATTCCTGAAAACGGGGCTGTGTGTGTGTGTGTGTGTGTGTGATTCTTTGCTATTTTTTCGTGCTTCATTTGCGTTGCTCCATTTGCTCGGCCCTACCCCCGGCCTTCTGCACGGGCCACTCGGGTTTGGGATTACACACACACACACATACACACACACACACACATACACACACACAGAAGCGCTCCCCCCTTTTACTATAATGAACACGCTGCTGCTCATGCCCCCTGCTGGACAATTGCAGACATTACAACACGTTCGAACCCCACTGCGAATAATAATTAAAATAAATAAATAAAAAATAAATAAATATATATATATATATATACAACATTTTATACTTCACAGCAATAAACAACACACATTAAAAACAACATTCTCAATTTCTTTTCAAAATACTGCCATTCTTTGCTAGAATTATTGTTACCTTTGTTGTTTTTTAAATAGTCTGTATTTAATTCAGCTGCAATAAAAATTTCTATGTAGTAAATTTTAGAGTACGCATTAAAAAAAAGTGGACACAGACTTCTTTGGATCTTTTCTTAGCCCTCATAGCTTTCCTTTCTTCAGCTAAGACTACACCTGTTACACTGAATTTAATTTTGCCACGTGGTGTGTGTGTGTGTGTGTGGTGGAGGTGGTCATGTTTTTATATCTTGGTAAGGATCATATATCCCCACAAGGTTGAGACTGTCTCAGTTTTTGTATCTCAGTCATCATAATATGACTATATATTTTACTTTTATTTAAAGTAATTAGCTGCGTATTAATAATAACTATGTCAATGTGTAAGGTCCACACAAAGACAGTGAGAAAAATGTGTGTAGGGGAGAGGACATGTGTATATCACTCTGCAGGGACCAAATGTTCTATGATGACAGGAATACTCTGATAGTTTTGAGGTCATGCCTAATTCCCCATAATGGAAACTGCATTTTTCTTGAAAATAAATTAAGACGTAAAAACTAAAGAATAAAACAGCTTTTATTTGAAAGAGTGCCAAAGGAACACAATTTATATTGTGAAGTTTAGATCTATCTAGATGGTGGTGTATTTTTTTAACTACAATAATGCACAATTCATGGAAATACACTACAAAGACAACAATAAGGGTGTGCTTGTGTGTGTTGGAGAAGTGGGTCTCCAGACTCAGCAGGAAACACATTTGCTGAATATTTCCAACATGCTCTGCAGCTCATTAGTGTATTACAGCTATTATAGTGCGCATGCTTCATTTGATGTCTGAGGAAACCACTGTTAATGTTTACTTTTGCGGCCCTCCCGTCTGAACCCATGATCTCTTGTGCACACATTAGATCAGTAGTTTCTGTCCCACTGCTGTATGTTCTTCTTTGCTCTGATTCACCGGACTCAGCTAATACTAATGACCACATTAGCTGAATCGCAAGAAAAAAACAACACCACAAAACTGTGCAGTGTGTGTGTGTGGTCTCAGAAACTGGGATAGATTAAAGTACAGTAGTACTTTCACAAATATCTGGTCACAAATGTTCTGCACTGAACATTCAAAAGCCATTCATTTAGCTCACCGTTCTTTGTTCATTAGGATTATAGTGCACAGTTTGAACTGGGGAACTGGCACTGCTTATCTGTTTTGATGGTGTGATATGAATAAATAACCTCTTTTAGCATTTGAAATGTTTTCCTCTTCAATTATATTTTCAATGCTAGACACTGGTGAGAAAATATTATTGTTCAATGTGTCTGTGCCCACAATGTCATTTCAAAATTTGAGGGCTACACACCTCGGGTAACGTAATAAATTAATACAAACATATCTTTTTGTGTGTGTGTCTTAGGTTAAAATGACCTGCTATCAGTGTTTATTATGTCATCATTAATCATCAACATACGTACAAATAAGGTGCTCAAGGTTCAAGGGTAGTATCTTCCACATAGAAGAGTTTAAAAAAGGGCAAAACGTAATCACTCTGTGTGTGTGTATATGAGAGAGAGAGAGAGAGAGAGAGAGAGAGATTTACTCCTTTATTTGATTTTACATTTTTGTTTATTTTCCATTTTAGCAGCTCAAATTATAAAGAAAACATATCAGGGGCACTAAAGCAGCTTGGATTTATAAATGAAACAACATTAATACTCCACCGAACCTAACCTACTCAAGTTAAACAAATGAAATGAGCATGTCGTGGGTCTCCTCCTGCCCAACCGGAACAGCTGCATAGAAACGAAGTTTTTCTTTAAAGGTGGTAATATAAGTGTGTAGGTGACGTTTAACCACTGAATCGTAGAAGGACACCTGACCTCTTGCGTAGTCCAAATACAGACCAAGCATAGCCGGTATGACATGCAGTGTCGGAGTGGCTTTACCATCATTGATTATTATTTTACCCTCTGCTGAGGCAATCGTCCATATGCCAGCATCAGGATCTGTATCAGGGCTCCTGTCTGCATTGAACGACTCGGTACGCAGCCCCAGAGTCCACGGCACACGCTGCGTCACCTTCAGCACAAAATAAACCCTGGTGTCCAGCAGGTTCTTAGATGAAACACAGATACACAGCAGGTATGTCTCGTTCGTCGGGACACGGGGAGGACTGCTTAAGGACGCCTGGTAGAGACTTTTATTATCGCTGCTCACTTTGAGAAGATAGTGAGCCGACTGAGGGTTAAGAGTCATATCAGCTGTAGACAAATTGCAGAAAAATTCAACAAAAAAAAAACAATTTCAGCAACAAGAAAACTTCTATAGAATTGCACTAAACTATTTGTTAGGATGTTCAACATGGGGTTGTGTGTTTCACAGAGAATTTATTAATGGAAAACTTTGTGATGTTACAATAACATAGTGTTGACTGAATGAGTTTATTCCATTTAAGTCAGAGATCCAGCACACTCACAGTTACACAGCTGTCACTGAGAAGTCATTGGTCAGATAAAGCTATATATAAAATTATATTTATATGTTTAAAGCCACTTCAGAAACCGTGTGAGTCGCAACAATGCCATGTATTGCATCTGATAAAGTTTTGCATTTTCCAGCCTGAACACAGCTGCTCAACTCTGCTGAGTTTCAGCTGAAAGAAACTCACAAATGTAGCTCTAAGAGAAACTGTGGGCTCAGTTTTAGTGAGTGGATGCAATGCCAGTGGTTTTTTTTGTAACTATGTTATGCTACTGTTACCTTTAGCTGCTAAAATCCAACGCCACACTGCAAGCAAGCACAGGGAATCACTACACCTCAACACAGAAAAGGCCTGGCAGATAAATTAAACCTAATCTGTTCTTAAACTGTGGCTGAGATAAAAAAAAACCTAAAAAACCAGACACTTGCAAAAACAAAAATTTAAAAACAATAAAAAAAACCATGAACACAATGGATGAAGGATGCATGTGAATACAAAGCAGGCAAGTGTAAGGAACATGTTCTCACCTTCCTCTGAAACAATGCCTTCTTTTCCTGGTGGGAAAGCAATCAGGGTTAAAAGAACAACAACATTATCCTGTACATGTGAGACAAGAAATAAACTCATGCATATTGACACGGCTGTAATGCCAATCTAACATGTTTATTACAACAGATGATACTCACTCGACAGACTCGGAAAATCCTTATAAACATCTGGCACACCTAATGGTGGAAAATAAATAAATAAATAAATAACTTTTCTACTATAGTTTAAATAAATGCAACCTGTTTCTCTGGAGTACATTGGAAAAGCTATAAAAAGTCTACACACCCCTTCTACAGTTGCAGTTTTATTGTGATGTACAAAATCATAATTTTCAGTGAGAGCACTTGGCAAAAGTTATCGATCATGAGAGGAGTACAAAAGAATTTCCAAAACATTGGAAGTACCATGGAGCATCATAAAGACAATCATCAACAAATGGAGTAAATGGGACACCACAGTGACATCATCAACAACAGGAAGTCCCTTCATAATTGCTGACAGGAACAAATCCCCTCTTAATTTGGTAGATCTGGATAAAAAGAGTGGAATAAAACTACCAAATGAAGTTGCTAAACTTTTACATTACAAACACCTGCACAATTATCAGGGTGTGTAGACTTTTTAATCCACTGTATTTACCTGAGTCTATAATGAAACTAAAGATATAGAGATATCTAAAGATCTCTATGGGGAACGTATAAATCAGTGAGCATTTACTGGAGAAAGGCATTTACCTGTGTTAAGCTGATCGATCACTTCCATTAATCTATACGCTATCACAATGAGAAAGTGTAGCAGTTATTTTTGTTTGGTTAATCAACGTAATGCGAAATCATCCAACATGGAACAAAAAACAATAATCAAAAATTCTGAACAGATTTTCCGGACTTGAACTGAAGCTTATTGGTTAACCAGCAAATTAGCTAAGCAAAATCTTTTATATGAACATTTTGGGAAAAAAAAACATTTCTCCTGTCACCAGTGATAACGACTCCACCGAGGAGCGTGAGAATAACGACGAGGATGACCGTGGCTGCCACTATCAGAGTCCTCTTCTGCAGAGTGACCATGTCTGTAGTGTGTGCTGTCAGAATCAGAAAACACTGAATGTCATCTACTGCATATTACATGTGTCAAGGCTATCCTGTAAAACAGTCTCAAAAACATAAATAATTTATATGTAATTGTTATTACATTAAAGCTTTACCTTCTGGATTCTCTATTTGTGCATCCTGTGGGGATACTTCAGTCTGCTGGCTGCCACCTTGACATCATAATCACACAATAGGGGAAATATGCATTTTTATGTATTTTTGATATGTATTTTCAAATATTCATTCATTGTCTGCCGCTTATCCGATCTATTCTCAGGGTCACGGGGAGCCTGTGCCTATCTCAGGTGTCATTGGGCATCAAGGCAGGATACACCCTGGACGGAGTGCCAACCCATCGCAGGGCACACACACACTCTCATTCACTCACACTACGGACAATTTAGAGATGCCAATCAACCTACCACGCATGTCTTTGGACTGGGGGAGGAAGCCGGAGCACCCGGAGGAAACCCCCGAGGCACGAGGAGAACATGCAAACTCCACACACACGGCGGAGGCGGGAATCGAACCCCCAACCCTGGAGGTGTGAGGCAAACGTGCTAACCACCAAGCCACCGTGCCCCCCTATTTTCAAATATATTTTATCTAATTTTATAAATAAATAAATAAATAAATAACAAAAAAGAGAGAGAGAGAGAGAGAGAGAGAGAGAGAGAGAGAGAGAGAGAGAGAGAGCGCGAGAGAGAGAGAGAGAGAGAGAGAGACTGAGAGAGATATTTAATATAATATACATTTTCTCATGCAAGTTTATAATAAATAGTTATCTACCCTCCTCCTCAGCCTCATGGTTGATGTTCGAGCAGCCACTAAGCATGTCTAAAGGAACAAATAAACATATAAGTGAAACATAACAGGTTATCACATGCTGGGGCGGTTTTCCAGACAGGGATTAAGTGTACTCACAGACTAAAAGACACTTTTAAACTGAAGTAACTCTAATCACTTTCTGAGTCAGGTATAGAAATAGATTTTTTTTTCCCAAAGAAAAGGTGTTGATCACTTCAACTACCTTTTATAGTCTAGTACAGTGTTTTTCAACCTTTTTTGAAGCATGGCACTTTTTTTTTTACATTAAAAAAATCCTACGGCACACCACTAAAACAAAGAATATTACAATACGACACACTGTAGCCATTTAATGAAAGTTTAATCTCCTGTGTGCTTTTTTTTTCATTAAAGTTGCCTGTTTCTCAGTATGCAGGTGAACAAAATAGTCTGCGTTCTTGTATTCAAGTTTTTTGTTGGGAGATGGTGTTTAAGCTTAGCTGGGACCATTGCACTGTTGGATAGCTTTTCCCCCACACGCCAAGCATAATGAAGTGCTGTAGTCAGATCCCAAGTAAAAGTAAATCCAAACAAAAAAGAGCTTTCACTGTACTGCCTCGAGGTCACCATTTTTGCCTTCTTCTGACCAACACTCATACTAGGGCCTTGACCTGGGTCAGAATTCTGTCCAGGGTCCAGTTCGGAGTTTGTAGTTTTCCTTTTCTCAACTATTTATCCACTGATGTCACTGCTACCTGTCGCCTGCATCACTAATTCTATTGTCAAGGTCATTAATGCACTACCTACTGACATGGAGGAGTATTTCCATTCCTCTGCCAGTCACTACATCGCAGGTACAGGCGCTCAACAATGACAAATTATTTCCACTTACACAGGAAGAATTAATCGGTTTCCGAATCCATTCTATGTTTATAAACAACCATATCAACCCCCTCATTAATTGTCAGTAGCACAGCTTTAGCCTAGATCAGGATGGCACAGTCTAGAAATAATTAATCTTGATTCATTTTTCTGGATTAAGGTTTACTTCCTGTGAAGGGTAACTGTCTTTACATTTACTGAAAGATAAAATTCTGCAGTACCTTGACACAAATAATAACAAACAAGATATTCATTTACATTACACAGCTATCTAAATGTTATTTAATACTTGTGAAAATTACACTTCAAACTTATTACACAAAAAGTACAGGATTTTTAATTAAACCAGCATCAGAGTTGGTCTTAATATACAGGACACAGACTGCAATGACAGAAACCTGCTAACTTTAATAAAGGTCTTCCTTAATAAACGTTACTTGGTATTCTTTACTAAACGTTGTTTATATAACTCGACGACATAATATATTTATAACCAATATGTTTTTTTAAATGCTAGTCTGGTTAGATAAGTGACGTGAGGCAGTTAGCTGCTTTAGCTAGTTAGCACAGCAGCTTACAGATACTGACCAGTAGTTATATTTTCTTACCAATGCAAAGCCTTGAGATTACTTCTGTGCGCAATTTATATGAAACTGGATGAATATGATGTACATATTTAGGCAGTGGTCAGAATAAAATAGGATAATAAATTTGAAGACAATGTGAAGTAATATCGCTTCAGGGTTGCCAGATTGAAACGTTTCTACTCAACAACACGGATTTCGTATTTCTGTTTCATTGAGACAGGTGAACTGTATGATATTTGGATATATGTTAAATAAATATTATAAATAATTATATTACGTTTAAACCAAACTTTGGATATCATACTTTTAGGAAAAAAGTAATTCCTCTTACCTGGCAACCCTAGAGCAGCTAGGTAAACAAAGTTATTTAATTTGTTACATTAGGAAACGTCAAACTAGCAAATGGTCGTTTTCGAGAGCACAGTTTTGTCTTTTCAAACTAATTGTAAAATTAAAAATAAAAATCTTTAACAGTTGTTTATATACAGTGTGATGCAGTGTTATTTGTGATTATAATCTTTTTGGTAAATTCTGCTCATATGTCTGTGTGCAGCACCTCCTTCTAGAGGACAAAAGTGAAAATTACCGGTGGCAAACTTATTAGTGAAACTAATAAATAATTATGCACTTTATGATTTCCAATGTACTATGAAACGCACAATTTGTACAGTGGGAATAATATAAATGATTAATGTAAGGACTAGAATGTCGTGTCTACATAATTGTGTATTTATATAAGGTAATATTTATATAAATAAATAATGTTGTGTGGATGTTTTAGGTTAGTCTTAATTGTATCTCGTGTGCATGAATGCATACTCGGATTCAGCAACACAATGAATATAAATGATTTACAGTTACAAATATTTTTTATGTAATTTAGATTTCATACTTTTTTCTCCCAGGTAAATTAAAGCCTATACTGGTTGCTACTTTAAGCAAATGTATTAAGTGTGAATAATATAAAGCGTTTTATATTATTTCATATTATTATTTAAGATTTGTGTGATTTTAAACATTTTTAATTCCTCCAAGTAAATGTCAGTCTACAATTGGTTGTTATTTTAACCAATAAAAAATGGCAAAGCAAGGTTCAGCCAATCGGTCACAGTTATAATCAAAACAACTTCCGCAAACATGGCCGCCCAGGAGAAGGCACAAGGATAAATTCCAAATACGTTCTTAATCCCTTTTCAAGTGCACTACATACGAGTGAGAATAGCGGGTTCTATACACTATTTAGTGCACTAAATTCTCAAAGCATTGCTACTTAGAATTCAGCCACATTGGTAAGTAAACCAACCTGATCAAACACCGTTCAAGAAAACTTTGACCCTGCTGCAACAGAGGTAAATTTAACAGCGATATTTTTCTCTCTAACAATTAACGCATTGATTTTTTTTTCGTTAATTAGTGAAGTGTTTATGTTTAAATTCTAAGTGAACGCTAAAGCGTTTATTGTTTAAGTCAACAGCTGTGGTGCTGCAATTTTGGGATAAAAGTCTCCAACTGGAGTGCACTAATTCATTGTAATGTGACTATATACTATGTTGTGTAATTAATTTGAATGTTTGTGTTTCAGCAGTCCAACAGTAATGACCAAGCATGCAGCCTTTAACCCAGATGACCTGTCACCTATTAAGCCTTTCTGAACCGCTGTTTAATTTACTGTACAATGCATAAAGTTAATAATCAGCCTCAAATGCCAGTGCATGAAACTTTGCACACTATTCCACAACAAATCTTTTATAAGCACTGCCCTCAGTGCTCATTATAACGTTCATCAGTCATGTAATTATAGGCTTGTAGGTATACAATTAGTAACTGTAGCCCAGCTTTTGCTCTGAGCAATTTCTCAGCACCACTGCCCGGCCCATCAGTTTGAAGGGACCACCACTGCTATTATTTAGGAAATGGATCATTCTTAGCAGTAACAATGACATGGTAGTGTGTTGTGTTTCTAATGAGTGTATCTAGGTAGTTGTGTTGCTGAGTGACTTCTGGGAAACATCCAAAAACATCCAACACTGATAAAACACCAAAGGATGATTAACACAAAAAATGTAGTCTCTAACTCAACCAACAAGGTGTGTGTGATAAAGGAACCAGTCAGTGTTTAAAACCCCAGCACCACTGCTGTCATGATATACTTCTTAAACACACTTCCATGTTCCTATGGTCAAATAATGACAATGATGAAACGTTATAAGGTCATAAAACATGTATTGAGTCAACATGTCTTGTGATGTTTAGACATTTGATCCAAGCAGCAATATTAGTGAAATTTTAACAAGGTAAAAATGTAACCGTATTATAGTAATACACTGACCAGGCATAACATTATGACCACCTGCCTAATATTGTGTTGGTCCCCCTTTTGCTGCCAAAACTGTGATGTACTGTGTATTCTGACACCTTTCTATCAGAACCGGCATTAACTTCTTCAGCAGTTTGAGAAACAGTAGCTCGTCTGTTGGATCGGACCACACGGGCCAGCCTTCGCTCCCCACGTACATCAGTGAGCCTTGGCCGCCCACGACCCTGTCGCCGCTTCACCACTGTTCCTTTCTTGGACCACTTTTGATAGATACTGACCACTGCAGACCGGGAACACCCCACAAGAGTTGCAGTTTTGGAGATTTGGCTCTAATCCAGTCCTCTAGCCATCACAATTTGGCCTTTATGAAACTCGCTCAAATCCTTACGCTTGCCCATTTTTACTGCTTCTAAAACATCAACTTTGAGGACAAAATGTTCACTTGCTGCTTAATATATTTCATCCACTAAAAGGTGCCATGATGAGGAGACATCAGTTTATTCACTTCACCTGTCACTGCTCATAATGTTATGCCTGATGTAGCTCACTCATCTAACACTCTTGTCATTATTCATAGGTAATGTTGAGGGCTGTGACCAAGTGCCTTCTGACCAATCCTGTCTCTGGTGGAAGAATGATGTCATACAGCAGTATCGCTGGAAAAGTTGCCATAGTTACTGCATCCACTGATGGGTATATACATACTGTAGTTGCCATAGTTACCACTCCCACAGACAAGGTCTTGGTGGAGCTCACTGTAATTTTCCCCTGTCACAGATCTTAATTTTAGGTTCAGCACTATAATTGGTAGTCATAGCTAGACAAGCTACAGACAGTTATAATTCACAGTTGTTAATAACCGTGTACTGTACAAACTTTCAGTATTGGCTTGGCAGCTGCACAGGCGCTGGGGAGAAGCGGGGCTCACGTTGTTGTGAGCAGCCGTCGACAGGCCAATGTGGACAAGGCTGTGTCACTGTTACGCAGCGAAAACATCCAAGTGACCGGCACTACTTGTAATGTGGGAAACAAAGAGGACAGAGAAAAACTGATAAACTTGGTGAGCTCTCTGTGTGACTAAAATGAAATAAAACTTTTAAAAATTCTGGAGAAGATATGTGACAATTGTGTTCCTTGCAGACTGTGGAGCAGTGTGGTGGTATTGACATATTGGTCTCTAATGCAGCTGTGAACCCATTCTTTGGGAACATCTTAGAATCTACAGATGAGGTCTGGACTAAGGTGAGGCTTAGTGTTTTTATATATTGTTTATACGCATACATTCACCAGCACCTTTAACAGGAACATCTGGAACTCATCATATGGATGCAGTGCAGTGTATAAAATAAGTCAAGAGCTTCAGCTAATGTTCACATCAGACATCAGAAGAGGGAGGAAAATGGCTTCTGTGTGACTTAGCATTGTTATTGGTGTCAGATGAGCTGGTTGAGTATTTCAGAAACTGCTGAATCCACCCTATGGTTCAGCTTGTGCATTTTCAGATGCTTTTCTGCTCACCACAGATGTAAACAGTGGTTAATATAATTACTGTAGCCTTCCTATTAGCTTGCACCAGTCTGGCCATTCTCCTTAGACCTCTCTCAACACCACAGCACATCAGCACCAAGAAGTATGATAGGGTCAAAGTCACTACGATCACATTATTTCCCCATTCAAATGTTTAATGTGAATATTACCTGAACCTGTATCTGTGATTTTCTGCACCGCACTGCAGACATGTTTGGCTGATTGGATAATTGCATAAATGCAGAGTTCTAATTGTTCCTGTTAAAGTACATTGTGACTGAAACAGTAGAGTTCTTTAAAAAATAGCATGTTAATTATGCCTGGTAGTTCAGCTGGAAATAGGGAACACAATTAAATCTGGAAAACATCACATGGCAGGATGTTATTCATATCTCACCTCATGCTTCTCTGCTGTTTAACCTTTATCATAAACCTGCATGTGTTACCTGTTTACATTCTGGTGGTCTTGTTCCTCAGATATTAGATGTGAATGTGAAGTCTTCTTTCCTTCTGACAAAACTAGTTGTGCCTCACATGGAGAAAAGAGGGTGAGAAAAAAAAATAAAAAGGAAGAAAGCATGGTTTCAGCAGTCATTATAGTGATATTGATGAGTGTTCTTTTCAGAGGTGGCTCAGTTGTCTTTGTGTCTTCAGTAGCCGGCTACCAGCCAATGACGGTAAGAGATATATGGAAAGCGATGAAATAATTTTTTTTATATTCTAACACTTTTCAAAATACTTTTAATCATCAAGTATGTCATGCCTTTTTTTGTGCTGACTATCACGTGTGTATTAGGGTCTGGGTCCGTACAGCGTGAGTAAGACCGCACTGTTGGGTCTAACTAGAGCTCTCGCTCCTGAACTCGCTCAGAGTAACATCAGGGTCAACTGTGTGGCTCCAGGAGTCATCAAGACACGCTTCAGTTCTGCTGTAAGAATTTATACATCATCTCTTCCTTTCCTACTTTTACCTCATTCTTTATCAATTTAAGCTTGATTAGTTTTTTAACAGTAAATTAAGTAATTTCTATGATCCCTTTTCCCAGGCTTATTTCCTCAAACATTAGAAAGCATATATATATGTGTTTTTGCTCAACACTCTCTGTTGTCGCAGCTTTGGCAGAGTGAAGAAATTGCCTCTGAGTTTCTGAAGATGACCAGCATTAAAAGGTAAATTTTGCTGAAAGTGCTCAGGTTTATATTAATTTTATATTAATGTCAGCCTTTATACTAAAGCCCTAAAGCATGTGACAAAACAAACAAACAAACAAAAAAAAAAACCAATACAATACAAAACACTGTATTATTGCTCGATTCTACCATAATCCTGTCACCAAATACTAAAAAGAAGTGTGACGTTTAGTGGTATAAACTGTAAAACTAAAATGTGTAATACTTTTATATATAGAAATGACCTGAATGATTTGCTCATAGGTTGGGGAAACCGGAGGATATTGGGGGTGTGATTGCTTTCCTGTGTTCAGAC
This sequence comes from Hemibagrus guttatus, assembly GCA_033459395.1. NCBI lineage: Eukaryota > Metazoa > Chordata > Actinopteri > Siluriformes > Bagridae > Hemibagrus > Hemibagrus guttatus. The sequence goes on along the minus strand of JAUCMX010000005.1, from coordinate 15,460,288 downwards.
GATGCCTCATACATCACAGGAGAGACTGTTCCCTGTGACAGGTGGCATGAACTGCAGACTGTAAAGATGAAGGAGTCTGAACAAGAGGACTGCACTGAAAAAGTTGATGAGCAATTATGGAAAATAAATCACACATTTTTGTATAATTGTTAAAGAAATATTATGATTTCTAATTTAGTATTAAAATTTAGATATATGAAAATGCACCTTTGCGTAATTATTAAATAAACCCCTTTCCCCCCTTTTGGGCATCTGATTTTATATTTAAAGAGCTACATGTCAGAATTTTAACTAATAACAAATCTGTAGCTATAGAACACATTATAAAAAATACTTTCTGGTTTTACTTCAAAGTATATTTATTTATTATTAAAATACATGTTACAGATGTAGTATCCAACATTATTATATTAATAAATATGTATATATATTTAAAAAAAAAAAAAATACACTAAATCATGCATAAATAAACATAGCTAGTCTCATTCAGGACTCATTTATTATAGGAAAAAAAAGTTATGAAGCATTAATGCTGATCTAATGTATTAATAGAAACATTTGGACAGGATGACATTGGGAATGCCTACAACATTTATAAACATTTACTTAAAAAAAGAATTTAAAAAAGAAAGACAGGATATAATGCGACATTAGGGTAGAAAACGTTTGTAATTCAGGTGAATGGTCATTAAACCAAACCTCATCTGCACCCATGTCCTGGAGAGAGGTGGTCACGGCGGAAGAAGGCAGGAGTCCAGAATTCATGTAAAGTGGGAATATACGTGTCACTCTTTGTCTTGCAGTATCGCTTTGTAAAGAGCTGCAAGAAAAAAAATCTCATCACTATTATTAACATGATATTAGTAGATTTCTTATATTAGTAGATTTTTTTTAATGTACCAACCCTTCCTTTAACTTTCTCCGAGGCTTCATCTTCTGAATCTATAATCACGTCATCTGTGGAGGGAGTTACAGGAGAAGCTGTATCTGAAAGGAACAGAAAGGGTTATTAAACATTAGAGATACAGTAAAATGAAACATACTGCTTTTTTTTTTTTTTTTATTAAAGTAAAGTTTCAGTGAACAACAAAAGGAGACTTTCAGCTCTGATTATTAAGCAGTCGGGTGCATGTGTAATATTTTAAAGTGTTATAGAGCTGTAATAATACACTGTATTAACTCCACCCCAAGAGGCGCTCAACCCCAACCCCCACCCCCACCCCCCTTTTTAGGGCAGGGTTACTCTTATGTAAGTTTTCATTTCTTTTACAATTCACCACCCAGGAAGCAGACAGTTAATAACATTACAAACTGTTCCTTTCCAAGATTAAATTCCACAAACTGCACGATGGGAAGTAAAAATAGCGCTGGCCCAAGGACATTCAGAGAGAAGAGATGTGCGATTTGACAAACATTCACAGACTTCTGCACAACTGATAATTGTTACTACTTATAAAGCCATCATTACTGATCATTACAGGAAAAAGACATGCAAATTGATTGTGAGGTTGATTAATAATGCAACAGAGGGAAAAATCTGAGGACATTCATAACATATGATGTCAAATGAAAATAATGTGCAAGAAAACAGAAGACAAAGAAGGAAAATTCTCCCTGAATGACCTGCATATCAATATATATTATTAAGATCTTTCATCCATACATCCATGTATTGTTTATCCTACACAAGGTTGCAGGGAGCATGGAGTCTATCCCAAGAGACTCGGAGAAGAAGGTGTGGGACACCCTGGACAAGGTACCAATCCATTGCAGTGCACAAATGCACACATTCTAACCCAATCACACAATATGGATAATAAACAGGATGCCAATCAACCTGCAGCACATGTCTTTGGTCTGGTGGATGAAACATGAGTATCCTGAGGAAAAACTCTGAAGCACAGGGAGAAGATGCAAACTCCACATGCGCAGGGCCGAGGTGGGAATAAAACCCTCAACCCTGGAGGGGTGATGCAAACATGCTAACCACTGTGCCCTCTAAGATGGTATCTTTATTGATGGACTTTATTTCATGATTCCATTGCCAGATGACTTTTTGTTTTTACTTTAAAAGTGTTCCTTCGATTTGGACTATATTTGGTTTTCGTAGACGGCTGTGGGAATTCATCCCTACCTCAAGCAAGTGAAGCGGCAACACTTTAGTCCTTTATTCTGTCCAAATCTCTCACCACCTTTACTGTACACTCTGCTGAAACAGATAAGCTTCCACAAACTTCAGTTTTATTCTAATATCAGCGTCCACACCATTCTGCTTGTCATCACGTACATCGTAGACTAATTGAGCCGGGGTTCTTTTCTTTACTACTTACACACTGGATTTATTATAATTATGATGCTAAACATTGCTGGAAAATGGTTTGTGAGAAAAGAAAGTCTTGCTCTTTTCTTTGTAGGAGATAGCAGTGAAACCTGTTAGCCATCACAGAGAGTCAGTGTAACTGTGCTAGCAATATGATGCCGAATAGAAAAACTACAAAATGAGCAAAACATTCTGGTGCCAGAATCACTAAACACATCTCATATATTTTCAAATACGTTTCTGAGTCTCAGGCCTTTTTCCCCCAACGTGCATGTCTGACGCCTTTAATTCTTGATGATTCATTTCTACAAATATGGATTTCAACTGATATCTAACTTATAACTATGCTCACGTTTACGTTACCTGAGTTTTCCATCCTTAAAGACGCAAGTGTGGGGATGCAGGGAGAGCCAGCATATGCTCTACATAAAAAGAAAACCCAAATATTACTGAAATATACCAAACAATGTTTATTTCATATTCCTATAGAAACATTACTGAACTTGTATTAGTCACAACTCGTCTATTTCCTCTCTGACATTAGTGAATACTCATCTATTTATAATGCATTAACATTTAAGGAGTCTCTCTCACTGCTTATCAATTTTGCCACTCAGGCACTTCTCAGGAGTCTCTGAGAGGCTGAGCTTCCTCTTTCGGTTCCCAGCATCGACACATCTCACTGCAGACACGCCCTCAGTGACAAGTTTTCTTGGAGACGTTGTAGTATGTTCCTCACTGGTCGAGGTGTTCACTGTTTGAGTAGATGACTTGAGTTCCAGTCTTGGAATGATGACTCGAAGCTGATGTTTCATAGAGGGAGCAAAGTCGGCATAAAGACCTTCATCTTTCTGTGACTTTGTTTCCTGGGAATTTCTCCGAAGTGTCTTGCTGCTGTCTTTTCTTTCCATCTTCTGTCCCAAATCCATCATTTTGTCACCGCTCCTTGTGCCTCGTTTATCTTTTGCACCACTCTTCCTACTACTTCTTCTCACTAGTCTGATCTGAGATTCATCCTCCTCTTCGACTTCACTGCTCATCGGTGTAGGTGTTTTATTGATCATTGTAATCAGCACTTTCCCTTCACAGTGCTCCTCATTTGGACTTTTCTCTAAAATCTCACTCTTCTGACCAGACCTCGAAATGACCCTTGTGTAAACAGAACTCTCTGTATCTCCTTCATCGCTGTCCTTTTCTGAAAGCGGTTCTACGTTCTGGTTGGTTGAAGCTGCATGTGGGATGTCTGCGGTTGATATTGAGCCAATAACAGGCGAGATGTGGGGCACAGATTCTCTCGCATGCCTCTTGCTGGATTTTTGTGTTGATGATGTGGGACTTGGGATCATGTTCGGTGTGGGAGTGGATCCTAATTGGTTGCTGTCTCGCACTTTTCCTGAGAGAGGGAGGGAAAGTGAGGAGAGGATGGAGTCCCCAGTGGAGGAGGGAACGGATGCTGGAACAGAAAAGTGTGTTTTAGAGAAAGAGATTGAATGAGGAAAATTAGGCAGAAGTGGAAAAGTGACAAAGCTGAGCACATATTATTCAAACTTTTTCATACTGTCATGACTGTTCGATATGTTGTCACTGGTGTTACCTGCGGAGTCCAGGTGTCCGAGGCATTTCTCGTGCTGCAGTAGAGTCCTGAGGAGTTGCGGCTGAGACGCTGAGCGTGCACATTCCTCCAGAACAGCTGGAGCTGCAGTAAGCCACGATACGGTCTGAAACATAGAGGACATCACCTGTAGGTTTAACTGTAGGATACTCAAGCTGTGTTTTGATACTAGGTAATAATAAATGCTGATGAAATGCCACACCAACTATTTGGTACGATCCAGTGAAGGCCCAAAGGATTAAATCACTTAAATAAACACATAAAACTAGATCCAAGGGAATCATGTGCATGTGAATCATGGAAAATGTTAAAGAGCAAAGAGTTTAGTTTTTTGCTGAATAAATCCGCCGCCAAAGCAGTGACTATGCTAGAGCAAGCGTTTTAAGACCACAGTGTCCTGGCACATCTCCAAAACCAAAAGAAGCGTGTCAGGTTAAATCACTTATCAAGATAATGGTGATCCTGGTTTTTTTTTTGGTTTTTTTTACATGAATGGACTCATCTATGAGAAAGCATCAGAAAGAAAAGAAAAGTTTTTAACCAGAATGAAAATAATCACTTTTTTTTTTTTTTTTACATTAACTGACTTGAGAGTTCATTAAGAGTTTGTTCACCTTAAGTATGGCTAAGTACTTAAATAATGACTAAATTCTGCAAAATCAGCCACAAACAATACAAAGTTAAACTCAAACTCATGATGAAAAGACAAAACAGTAAGTCAAACCTGAGCCAGATCTGGAACAGGAAGCAGCTGGTCCAGTCTGGAAAGAAACTCCCACAGCAGTTTCTCCAGTGCAGAGTCATACTGAGGCCCATACTGAGAGTCAAACTCCTCCTGAGGTATGGAAATTAAAAAAAAATAATAAACGGAGTCAAACCTGTGTACATATGTCTTTAAATGAGAGAGAAAAAAAATACAAAAAAAAAGACAAAAATGCCCGCAGAGAGAAAGATTAGTAAATGCTGATCAATAATCAATAAATATCAAGAGTCTCACCGTAAAGAACTGCTCTCTCTCTGCTGGATTCTCGAGCAGAGTCTGCACAAGTGTGTGAAAGTTCTTCACAGCCATCTGCACTTTCTGATCAGGCCTGATTCTCTACAAATGGCAGATAAAAAAAAAAGAGAGAGCTTTCAGTACTATGAAACACTGTCATATCGTTCTAACTGCACTGCTTTCTTCTTTCAATATTCTTATATTTATCACTTACATTCTTATTCTTTTATTTTCAAAAATCTTGTCAAAATCTTTGAAATCTTGCAGAAGCTGTTTATACAAATAATTGTCGTAATATAGAAAAAGTTATATCCTGAATTTGTACATTTCTATTAAGCTGCTTTGTGATAATGATCATTGTTAAAAGCTCTATACAAATAAATGAACTGAACCGAACCTTGCTCCCATGGTCATGGTCAGCTTTTAAGCAGAAGCATGATGTAATTATGAATTGGTATTATTAAATAATTAAATAATGAGACAAATCTTTAAATGTAAGGTGGAACCTGGAATTTTATTTCAATTTGTGGCTGCAAAATATTTGAGAACTGTGATGCGAGTCTTCTTCTTTTGGCTTTTCCCTTCAGGGGTCGCCACAGCGAATCATCTCTCTCCACCTATCCCTATCTTCTGCATCCTCAACACTTGCACCCACTAGCTTCATATCCTCATTAATTCCATCCATATACCTCCTCTTTGGCCTTCCTCTTTGCCTCCTGCCTGGCAGCTCCATGTCCAACATTCTCCTACCAATATACTCACTCTCCCTCCTCTGAACATGTCCAAACCATCTTAATCTGGTCTCCCTAACTTTGTCCCTCATACATCCAAAATGAGCTGTCCCTCTGATGTACTCGTTCCTAATCCTGTCCAATCTTGTCACTCCCAAAGAGAACCTCAACATCTTCAGCTCTGCTACCTCTAGCTCTGACTCCTGACTCTTCCTCAGTGACACTGTCTCTAAACCATACAGCATGGCCGCTCTCACCACTGTCCTGTACACCTTCCCCTTGATTCTCGCTGATATTTTCCTATCACACAGAACTCCCGAAACCTTTCTCCACCCATTCCAACCTGCCTGCACTCGCTTCTTTACCTCTTTCCCACACTCTCCATTACTGTGGACTGTTGACCCCAAGTACTTAAACTCCTGTACCTTCTTCACCTCTTCACCCTGTAACCTTACTGTTCCACTTCCCTCCCTTTCATTCACACACATGTACTCAATCTTACTACGACTGACTTTCATTCCTCTTCTCTCCAGCGCAAACCTCCACCTCTCCAGGTTTTCCTCCACCTGCTCCCTGCTCTCACTACAGATCACAATGTCATCTGCAAACATCATTGTCCAAGGAGACTCCTGTCTGACCTCCTCTGACAACTGGTCCATCACTATAGCAAACAGGAAGGGGCTCAGAGCCGATCCCTGATGCAGTCCCACCTCCACATTGAACTCCTCTGTCTGACCTACAGCACACCTCACCACTGTCCTGCTCCTCTCATACATGTCCTGCACCACTCTGATATACTTCTCTGCTACTCCTGACTTCCTCATACAGTACCACAGCTCTTCTCTTGGCACCCTGTCATACGCTTTCTCCAAGTCTACAAACACACAGTGCAACTCCCTCTGACCATCCCTATACTTCTCCATCAAAATTCTCAGAGCAAAAATTGCATCCGTTGTGCTCTTTCTGGGCATGAAGCCATACTGCTGCTCACAAATTTCCACTACCTTCCTTAACCTAGCTTCCACTACTCTTTCCCATAGCTTCATTGTATGGCTCATCAACTTTATCCCCCTATAGTTACTGCAACTCTGCACGTCACCCTTATTCTTAAAGATCGGCACTGACACACTTCTTCTCCATTCCTCAGGCATCCTCTCACTCTCTAAAACCCTGTTGAACAAACTAGTTAAAAATTCCACTGCTGCCTCTCCTAGACACTTCCAAACCTCCACCATGATGTTGTCAGGACCAACTGCCTTTCCACTTTTCATCCTCTTCAAAGCCTTCCTGACTTCATCCTTTCTAATCTTATCTACTTTCTGTTCCACAGAGTTCACCCCTTCTACTCTTTTTTCCCTCTCATTTTCCTCATTCATCAGCTCCTCAAAGTACTCCTTCCATCTCCTCTGTACACTCTCCTCACTTGTGAGCACATTTCCATCTCTATCCTTAATAACTCTAACTTGCTGCACATCCTTCCCATCTCGATCCCTCTGCCTAGCTAACCTGTACAAGTCCTTCTCTCCTTCTCTAGTGTCTAACCTAGTGTACAACTCGTCATATGCCTTCTGCTTGGCCTTAGACACCTCCCTCTTCACTCTGCGCTGTAACTCCTTGTATTCCTGTCTATTCTCTTCAGCCCTGTCCATGTCCCACTTCTTCTTGGCTAACCTCTTCCTCTGGATACTATCCTGAACTTCCTCATTCCACCACCAAGTCTCCTTATCTTCTTTCCTCCTTCCAGATGGCACACCCAGCACCTTTCTCCCTGTCTCCCTGATCATTTCTGCTGTAGTTTCCCAGTCATCTGGCAGCAATACCTGACCACCCAGAGCCTGCCTCAACTTCTGTCTAAATTCCTCACAACATTCCCCCTTTTTCAGCTTCCACCACTTGGTTTTCTTCTCTATCTTTGACCTCTTCTTCTTACAGACCATCAAAGTCATCCTACACACCACCATCCTATGCTGTCTGGCTACAGTCTCTCCCACTACCACTTTACAGACACTAATCTCTTTCAGATTGCCTCTTCTACATAGGATGTAGTCTACCTGTGTTCTCCTACCTCCACTCTTGTAAGTCACTCTATGCTCCTCCCTCTTCTGAAAATAAGTGTTAACCACAGCCATGTCCATCCTCTTAGCAAAGTCCACTACCATCTGTCCTTCTAGGTTCCTTTCCTTAACTCCAAACTTGCCCATCACCTCCTCATCACCTCTGTTCCCCTCACCAACATGTCCATTAAAATCTGCTCCTATCACCACTCTCTCACCCATGGGAATACTCTCCATCACCTCATCTAATTCACTCCAGAAGCTCTCTTTCTCCTCTAACTCACAACCTACCTGTGGGGCATAACCACTAACAACATTCAACATCACCCCTTCAATCTCTAACTTCAGACTCATCACCCTGTCTGACACTCTCTTCACCTCCAGAACATTCCTCACAAACTCCTCCTTCAGGACCACACCTACCCCATTTCTCTTACTATCCACACCATAATAAAACAGCTTGAATCCTGCTCCTATACTACGAGCCTTGCTACCCTTCCACCTGGTCTCCTGTACACACAGTATATCCACCTTCCTTCTCTCCATCATATCAGCCAGCTCTCTACCTTTCCCTGTCATAGTACCAACATTCAGAGTTCCTATTCTCAGTCCTACACTCTTACCTTTCCTCTTCTCTCTCTGTCTGTGCACTCTCCTCCCTCCTCTACTTCTTCGACCAACAGTAGCCCAATTTCCACCGGCGCCCTGTAGGTCAACAGCGCCGATGGCGGTCGTTGTTAACCCGGGAGTCGACCGATCCAGTATGAAATTCAGAGTACTGACGATTTGCATGGTTAAATTTGGCAATGTTTTACGATGCCCTTACTGACGCAACCCTCTCTATTTATCCGGGCTTGGGACCGGCACAGAAGTCACTGGACTGTGACCCCCATGGCTAGATTTGTGATGTGATAGAGTAAAGGTTAAAAAAAAACAGAATGTAAAAATATAAGTTTAAAGGAGGCAAGAAGACAGAGAAAGGTAGGTTAAAGGTCACTCACTTTACTGTTGGGAAAGGCAGGAGCACGAAGTCTCTCTAACTGTGAGATAATGAGCACAGGGTCAGAAGACTGGGCCACACGGAGCTGCTCCAGGATCAACTACAGCAATAATACAAATACAGCAAGATCAACTACAACCTGAGATTAGACTCTCTACTTGAATCCTTGTAAATACTACATAAATAAAAACAATCTGATAACAAGGATCAGTATAGGACATAACATGAAATACACTGAAGTGACTAACAGACTTAAGTGTTGTTTGGTGTCTCAGTACAATGAGCTGCTATATTTCATACCTGCCTTCAAACTGCACGATTCTCATCTTAAACTCACCCGTGCCCGCAGACCCACACTCAGCTTGGCCTGATGTCTATAACTCAGCAATCCAGGTACAGTCTCCGATACTGACGTCACAAACTCCTCCAGCTTTCCATAGAGCATCGCATCCCTCTGCTGCATCACTTTCCACATGGCCGCAGAGACCAGTCTCAGAGGAGGGGCCAAAAGTCGAAGTGAAGCAATAGGCAAAGGTTCATCTGATTGGAAGAAGAAATTGGACACAACTGATATGAGAACTAATTGACGCTGTTACACTCAAAGTAACTGAGTCAGTTCTCTGTAAACCTCTGCTGCTTTTAGTTTATTTGAAATGCAAGATGGAATAAAGCACCCAGGGAAAAGGAAGGTATGGGTCAGGTCTCTTCTCTGTTCTGGTACCTAGAGGATGGAATAAACTTCCCATAGATGCCTGAACAGCTGAGTCACTGGCAGTCTTCAATCATCATCTAAACACCTACATCTTCCTGAAAACTAGCACTTAAAAACAAAAAAAAAAAAGAAGAAAAAATCTTTTGCTTGCTGTATGATCTCCCCAGCAGAGGTTTTGACTGACAGTACTCTTAGTCCATGAACTAGTTAACTTCAAACGTCAAAAAGCACTTCTGTAAGTCGCTCTGGTTAGGAGTATCTACCGAATGCCATAAATATAAATGTAAACAGATCAATAAACAAGTTGAAGTGTGATGACCATTTTGTCTTTTGTAATTTGGTCAGCAAGTAGACTAGAATGTTGACTTCTGACTTCAGTGATCTAAAGTGTGATTATCAGGTGGTCCTAATACGCACATTCACATTAACTTTAGGGCAGTGTTAAAAAGTCTTACATGATAAAAGTCACTTCTTATAACATTATAATAAAAATATAATAGCTAAAAACTTCATACTAAAGCTTGCTTATATTGAGTTTCTAACTGATATGACAAACTCATCTCATGAAGACATACCGATGTTGCTGTCGTTGTTATTTTTAATGCGTGTTGTTCCTGATCTCATTTCGCGGCTGTCAAATATCTGGCGCTTTCAAAATATTCTCCGATGTATTAAAATAACAGCGATTTTATGCCAACGTTTTAGTCTGAATTCAGTCAAAACGACAATCGCTCACAAACAACTGTTAAAATTTTAAAGCAGCCTAAGCAGATAACTGTAAACACTGCCAGTTCTATGCAGATTTTTTGGCTGCTTTTTCACGTCGCGCCAAAAAAACAGCGGGAACTATTTCCGGGTAAAAGATCACACGTCCGGTCGCGTTTCAATCAATGCTTAAATCCGATATTGTAGTGCTCTATTTTTGGAAGTTTAGATTATTGACTACACTTCCGGTCTATGCTTTATGAATAAGTTATCGACTGTTTGAATGGAACAGGGAGTCGGACAGTCTATTAAACACATATATGCACCGTTTCAATTTTGTTTAAAAAAATAAATACAAAACATATTTAATGTAACACACACACACACACAAAAAAATACATATGTATGTGTGTGTGCGTGTATATATCACCAGTTTTGGTCCCCCTTTTGCCACCAAAACAGCCCTGACCTGTCATGCACTGTGTATTCTGACACCTTTCTATCAGAACCAGCATTAACTTCTTCAGAAATTTGAGCAACAGTAGCTCGTCTGTTGGATTGGATCACACGGGCCAGTCTTCACTCCCCACATGTATCAATGAGCCTTGGCCGCCCATGACCCTGTCTCTGGTTCACCACTGTTCCTTCCTTGGACCACTTTTGATAGATACTGACCACTGCAGACCGGGAACACCCCACAAGAGTTGCAGTTTTGGAGATGCTCTGATCCAGTCGTCTAGCCATCACAATTTGGTCCTTGTCAAACTCGCTCAAATCCCTGTGCTTGCCCATTTTTCCTGCTTCTAACACATCAACTTTGAGGACAAAATGTTCACTTGCTGCCTAATATATCCCACCCACTAACAGGTGCCATGATGAGGAGATAATCAGTGTTATTCACCTCACCTGAACATTATATATAACATTATATATATTTTGATTTTATATATTCAATATTTATTTTAGTATATTTTGATGAAATGTTTTCCTTATTTTTATCTGGTTTTAATTTCACAAGCATGAAATGATTTCTAAACTTTTCTGGGACATTATCCAGCCACAAAACAACTCTCATCTGTGATTAGTTAAGTAAATATCTGCTGTAATTGTTTGAGTAGTAACTTGTGTGATAGTAAAAACGTTTTCTGGCTAATCTATTTGAGCACGTCTGTTTTAACTCCTCATGTAGATCTAACCCTAACCACTAACCCTAGTCCACTTGACACATTATAACATGAGACAACACACCAAGTACACTTCTTCAGCCTGAGACACACTGAAATTGACGTAGGAAACTTTTACATTGCTACGTGATGCGCAAATCTCAAAACTATGATTTGATCTACAGTATTTGTGTAATATAATAGTCTGTGATTAACTATTAAAACATCTTTTCCTAGACGTTTATATCTTGTTTATATATTTCAATCCTTCACTCTCAGCACTATCAAGTAGAGGACTTTGTCTGATTGCACCTCTGTATGAATCATTCAAATCAGGACAAAGTCCACAGAGATAGAGGAGGCATCAGGACAAGTCAGCTAACACACACCAGCACTTCCTATCGCAAAGAAACGTAGAATCTAAAGACTAAATGCTGTGTGTTTGTTTACAGGGAATATAAGACACTAAACTTTTTGAGATGGCAGCAACATCCTCACTGATTAAGTAAGTAAGCTAATAGCTTTGAGTTGCTTTAGTTAACGCAGTGTGTACATTTAACTACACTTTCTGTGAATTCTGCACTATGTTTTAAGTAATCTAACTAATACTAACTAATAAAAATCTGCCTGTTATATAGTAGCTTGGTGTTCAAAATCATGATGTACATATTGTACTCTATCTTAAACAATTTCAGTCCATACATCTGTACTGTATACACCCTGTGATTGCTGTCACATCGTACTGTACAATGTGTTTGGGGAATAGCTTGTTAAGTCTCACGTTTTTGAAGTTAGTAGTCAGTTATTTTCCATTTATTACATAACTGAGGAATCATTTTCTGTCTCATTTTGATCAACCACCGTGTTAGGTCAGTGACTCGGCGTGTGTGGTCTGCACCTCAGAGGCCTTTTAGAGTTTGCTCGTGGGACAGAGAGATCAGGAAGGGGCTCACTGCATCAACCTTAGAGGAGCTGAAGGAAAGGGTGAGTAAAGAGTCCCTGATAAATTTTAAAAAATGAGGAAGACATAAAAAATGTGATCATGCTCATAGTGGAAAAGGGTGGCAAGATGTCCTGGTTTCTAAAGCTAGAAGACATAATGTATCAAATAAATTATACAAAATGCAAGTAATGTCAAACTGGACATAGCTGTATGAGCAAGGTTAAAGATCTGGGGATCTCAATGGAAATACTCTTGAGCATAATCTTCCCTCAGCTAGACAAAGTGAATAGCCGTTGAGGGCTGTATATAACCTGTTTTCCTAAGATTGCAGTCTGTTCATAATGTAATGTTACACATCGTGTGTGTATGTTAGGCAGCCCAGACTCTGCTCATTTCTACACTGCTGTGTCTGGTGTGTGAGGAAGATGGCACTGAAGTGGACTCAGATGAGTTCCTCATGACCCTGCCAGACAACACAGTACTCATGGCCTTGGAGCTGGAACAGACCTGGAGACCGCATCCTGTATGTGTGTGTATATGTGTGTGTGTGTGTCATATCTACTGCTGATATGCTGATAATAACAGTGTCTGATCAGTCCTCATAGCAATCACATTTCACTCAGTGTTACTTCTGAAGGGAAAACAGTTTAGTCTATTGAATGTTTAGTGTGTGTGTGTGTGTGCGTGTGTGCATTTGACATACTCCCTGTATGTACTGCTGCTTATTTCTAAACAAGCTTCTCATTGACAGTTAGGCCATAGAGGCAGCAGTGTCAAACCTGCTGACAACAAACCCCGCACTGGTCGTGACATCGCTCGAGTGACCTTTGACCTTTATCGTCTGAACCCTAAGGATATTTTTGGTTCACTAAGTGTGAAGGCCACATTCCAGGGTCTGTACTCGGTCAGCGCTGACTTCCAATGCCTGGGGCCAAAGAAGGTGCTCAGGTGAGAGGGACAGGGACTGTTGTTGACTCTGAAACTGTCTGTCGTGTGTGTTTTGAATGTTCTGCTTTTCCTGAAGTTTGGCAGTTGCGGTTTGCAGACAGCTAAATGATGCAAACTTTGATTTGGCAACAGATTGCAACATGAGGACAGGTTGCTGTGTTCTTCACCCCGAGTAGCTTTATAGCCATAATATTACAAGCTGCAGGTATACATTTATTTTCCTGGTAGTATTGGGGTAAAAGAAAAAGCATGGATTTGATAGGATTATTTTTTTTCCTTTAGTAAAGTCTATTCAATTTGCAAATGCTTTCATATTAAAGTAACCAGAAAATTCAGGGATAATTATACATTTATAAATAAAAAAATAAATTTGTTATTCTGACATTTTTATATTTCTGTGAAGCTGCTTTGAGACAGTGTCCATTACTAAAATCACTGTACAGACAAAATAAAATTGAATTGAAATATAACTGATGACATTATTTCCACTCTGTTTATTCCCTATGTCCTTACAACAGAGAGGCTCTCAGACTGATCTCCACCGTACTCCATGCAGCAGGTCACATGTTACTCACGTCTGCCACCGTGATTCGCCGGATCATACAAGGAGCGGACTTCCTGCAAGCTCACGGTGCTCGCCAGATTCAGACAGAATACTGGAACTGACTTGCTGTGAGATCAGGGGAAAAAAACCTGCTCTTGCTTTGCAAAATGCAATTCATCTTAACAGTTATTACAACCTTCTTTGTTTATCAAATATCAATATAGAAATGCAATATTAACAGGTTTATCTCATCAGTGTGCAGATCTGTTAACTGTGACTGTAAATATGAATCATTTAAATTATAATTATATAACTCAAAATGTCTGTAAATGATAGTTATACTGCTGTGTTAATCACTATGATAATATTGGCTTGTGTAATACTCGTATCAAAGAAACCTGCAATGTATAAATGAGTTCTTTAACAAACCATAGGGTTTTTTTTTTTTTAATGTTTTGGGGTGATATAAAAAATATTTCTCAGGCAGTCTGTAACTCTGATACATCACAGCATCATTGGATTGTTTTAATATATTGTGACGGCATAGTAAAGCAATCGCACTATGCAATTTTTGTCCATTTCATACAGCCCTCTTGTAAATATGCACTGTGTCTGCCCAATTCAAATATACTAATAAGAAAAAAAATCCTGAAGTCCACTTTATTGAGTTAAAATGTCATTGTAACCAAGGGAAAAAACATTTTCTAGAAATAGGTACAAAAATCTTCAAAAGCAGTAAAGGAATTTTCTAGTCAACTAAATAATAATTAAATGCATAGAATATCAAATGCATCATTCAAGCCTGTTTCTGTTGGATTGTGGTCCTGGGTCTAAATAAATTATAACGGAAATAAGCAATAATTAACATATAAGAACAGGATGTAAAATAATTCTCTTAAAACCATTTAAAATAGTTTTCACACCGACTGTTCTTTTAAAAGCAACACTTTAAAGGATTCAGGGTCTGGAAGATCTGAACCATGTTAATACACTAAAAGTCAGTAATTCTTTTAAAATAAACATCTGAAATGTGCATCAAAAAAGACCTGAAACTAATTTCTACGCACACTCCTATCCTGTTGAACACTGAAATGCTACACATGAAAACAGCAGTTTCACCCAGTGCTTGTGTTCTGCTAATCGCTTTGAACATCTTCCTTTTGCTTTCTTTTTCTTAGTGTTATCATAAATAATATCAGCTTAAATGAAACTGCTCAGATAGACAAAACTAAATACATAAATATTTGTGTATTAAAGGTCCTGACGAGGCACTGGATTATATTAATGCAACAATCCATTAGTGGTGAAAAACACTGGACATGAGAATATGAGACCATAAAAAAAAAATTCTTCATGAAATACAGCATTTGGCAGCAATGTAGAGTCCAGCCTCTACTTTCCTGCTATTCTAAATACTCTTTAACATTTAATCTAAAAATTCTCCAGGGTCAAAGTTCACCCCCTGGAAGTACTGAGGAAGCTGTCTTGTATAATTCGTTCCATGACTTCGCCTCACTCTCTCCTGTCCCGTTACTGGCCTGCGGCTCCCTAAACCTGATGCTCGGATCTGTGCCTTCTGTCCATCTCCTGCTCCTGGGCCCTTTTCCTGCTCTCTTCTGCTGCTTCATGACACCTGCACGTACACGCTCTCGGTCGTCCGGGTGAATCCAGCGCAGGTTGGAGTGTTTAATGTGGTAGCGTGTGTCTCCGTACCACTGAACAATCTCAGTCCGTGTCAGTCCTGTCTTCTGCTGCAAGACTGTGTAGTCTTCGCTGGTGGGCCACTGGCAGTGCAGGAAGCTCTGCCTCAGCATGTTTAACTGCTCCCATGTCTTCTTCCGGAGGTTGGGCTCGGGACCCAGGCTGGTCTTCCAGCCTTGGAGGAGTGACGGAGATGGAGAAGAGGAAGCAGGAGATGGAGAAGGGACAATAGCAATAGCCCGCCGCTCCTGTTTAACGGAAGCCTGGCCATCTTTGTGTGACGGCTCTTCACTCTGTTCCTCTTTCCTCATGTCTGACTCACTGACCCCATCTTCTACTGGGCCCTGCTGATCCTCCATGTCCACATCAAGCTCAAAGTCAAGCCCCACCCCTGAGGCCTCGCCATCCTCCTGAAACTCATCACTGTTCAATTGTTGTTGCAATCTACCCGAGGGCTCAGGTGACTGACTCGGCTTGCTCAGTTCAGCTAGCCAGGACCGACCGCTCCTGCGAAGCTGGTAGCGACTGTCTGCAAACCACTTCCGGATCTCATGTCGTCCGAGCCCGGTGACACGCTGTAGCCGCTGCACTTCAGCCTCAGACGGCCAGTTCTTTTGGACAAAGCTACGGCGAAGAGCCATAAGCTGTGCTTTGGATTTCTTCCGCTGTTGGGTTATGGGGGGACCACAAACCACGGCTGATTTGGACAGAGCTCGATAAGTGCTGGAGCTCTCAGCCTTGGGCTCATGAGGAGGTAAATGATTCAGATCTCTGGGCAACTGTGCGTGGTCTTTGTCCACAGATGCATTTTGAAAATCAGCCACACGCTGATTTTCAGTTTGCTGCTGAACAAACGTCTCTACACCGTTGCTGTACTGAGGAATGATGCTGTTTTGCCTGCTGTTAAAGTCACTGGCTTCGTCCTGGGAGAAAACTGGTTGCGGTGTGTAGTGTGCATAACCCGTATAGACGTCTGTCACAGGCGCCTGTTTAACACCCTGCTGTTGTGTCTCAGGTGTCCTCTCTTCATGTGCTAAATAATCCTCTTCTTCTTCCTCACCCTCCTCCCCGAGTGATATTCTTTGCAGACGCCGCAGCTTAAGCCGCGTCTGCCGGATGTCGTCGTCTGCCCAGCTGATTCCGTAGCGGACGCGCTGCATCATAAACCACACTTTGACGCGCTCAGCTGAGAGGGAGCAGCGTCGTGCCAGGGCACTGGCCTCCTGCTCTGTGGGGTAGGGAAAGGCATTAAATGCCTCTACCAGTTCTGATACAGCATCCAGCTCGTTAGTCTGCTCGGAACGCACCCACACCAGCTTCAGTCCTTCAGATACCAGAGGAAGACACACCAAGTGCGTCTGGTTGAGGCCGGATGTGCCTGAGGAGGCGGAGTCCTCGCTTTGGCTTCCTTTTGTAGACTCTGAAGAGGATGAGGCTTTCCTTTGAGGCAAAATGGAGGCAGGAGAAATGCTTTGGCTGTCTTTAGCAGCAGGTGTGTTTTTCACAGTCTCTTTTTGTTCCGCTGCTTGTACCTGGTTCTCTGCATTGCATGTACTTATGCTGGTCTCCTCTGAGTCCATGGGTGAGGAAGACATGGACCCTTCGGAAAATTCAGACTGTAAAGGAAAAAGGGAAATAATGTGAATATAGGTTACATAAATTTTGAATGCAGCATTGAAGCTCTGTAGATTAGGTCCACAAGACACAAGCATGAACTAATATATGTCTTCCACAACAATTGTCTGACAATTACAGCAACAATATATAAAGTCTTAAAGCCCACTGCATCACACATCACCTGGCAACAAGCCTATAGAGAGCTGACTTGTTGCTCAGTAGAACTAGATTTAGTTATATAGCACTGTTGACAACAGACATTGCAACATAGCAGTTCTATAGGAATCCAGGCAGAAGCCTAATGAGCAAACTATATGTGACAAACAAAAACAAAACAAAAAAAAACATTCTGGGAACCCATTCTTTCTTGGACAATGCCAGACAGTATATAAATATTATATATAAATCTCACTTACAGTCAATGAGCAGGATGCCTTAAGAGAAACCAGTGTTAAATTGAGGAAATCATTACATAGTCCAAACCTATTAAACAGATCTAGAAAAGGTAAATCACTGATATTTCAAGGTTTTCCCTTAGGAAAAAGAAGTTTATTTAACATTAATGGAAGGAGTCTCCAGTGAGAGCATTTTGTAAGTCAGTTTTTCTGCCACAGCAAAGTCTTTAGGAGGGAAGACTTTGTGGTTCCTCTGTGTTTTTCTTTCTTTCTTATTAACATCCAGAATAAGATCAAATGGAGGCTTATGAGGGAATGGCTGTTTACTTTGCTATAATATAGTAGGAGATGATAAGAGATAGAAGATAATATAGTAGGAGGAACCTGCCTCACAGACTTCTCACAACGTTAACACAGATTTAAAAATGGTTAATACAATGTATGTGGGATGTGCTGTTTAATAAATAAAAAATTGTAATTGTTAATAAATTGCTGCATTGTAAAACATAATGGCCCCATTAAGTTTTGTGAACTGATTTCTTCTCTTTAACTCCAACTGTTATAAAAAGTTTTGAATATTATACTCAGTTTTCACAAATTAAAGCTTAAAGGAATCCATTGTCTTGTGTGTTGAAACAAAGCTTATCTCAAAGGGTTTACTCACATTTTTAAGGCAGCAGGTGAACTTTCCTTTCTAAGTTTAACTATCTTGAAATGTCTTACAGCGTGTAGTGTAAGAGGAATAAAACACTTCAGCTCAACGACATGCTGTTATTGTGAAATAATCTTCAGGGTGTTAACCGCAACTCACACCACACCGGCCTTGAGTACTTTCCCATGCACAGCATAGCCAGATGTGAATTTTTCTCTGAAACCAACCAAAACAAACAATATGGTACATACACAGGTATGTGTATAGATGTACACTACATTGCCAAAAGTTTTGGGACACACCTCATATCATTGAATTCAGGTGTTGTTTTTCAGGGGTTGGGCTCGGCCCCTTAGTTCCAGTGAATGAAACTCTTAATGCTTCAGCATACCAAGACATTTTGGACAATTTCATGCTCCCAACTTTATGGGAACAGATTGCGGATGGCTCCTTCCTGTTCCAACATGACTGTCCTGACCTTAACCCGATAGATCCCCTTTGGGATGAATTAGAGCGGAGACTGCGAGCCAGGCCAAAACTGGGATGTCTGCATTTACATGCACATGAATTCAAAATAGAGTTGCCCCTGCCCTGTGCAGCTATAACAGCTTCAACTCTTCTGGGAAGGCTTTCCACAAGGTTTAGGAGTGTGTTTATGGGAATTTTTGACCATTCCTCTAGAAGCGCATTTGTGAGGTCAGGCACTGATGTTGGACGAGAAGGTCTGGCTCGCAGTCTCTGCTCTAATTCATCCCAAAGGTGTTCTATCAGGTTGAGGTCAGGACTCTGTGCAGGCCAGTGAAGTTCCTCCACACCAAACTCGCTCATCCATGTCTTTATGAAGCTTGCTTTGTGCACTGGTGTGCAGTCATGTTGGAACAGGAAGGGGTCATCTCAAAACCGCTCCCAAAAATGTTGGGAGCATAAATTTTGTCCAAAATGTCTTGGTATGCTGAAGCATTAAGAGTTCCTTTCACGGGAAACCTAAGGGGCCGAGCCCATCCTCTGAATTCAATGATTTGGAGGGGTGTCCCAAAACTTTTGGCAATATAGTGTATATGTGCACTAACTCACATTTCCTGCAGGTGGGCTCTTCTGTCCCTCTGAGGTTTGGTCTTGCGCTCCTTTACACTCCTCATCTTTTGCTGAGCTCGGGCCGGGCAGAGCAGTAACGGGATGGACGGAGTGCAGATGTTGACTGAGGGAGCAGACATCCGGTGCTTTGTAGCCGCAGATCCGACATTCATAAGCATCACTCGCCTCGCTGCCCCCGGCTTCCGCCTCCGCTCTCACTCGCGCCTCCAACTTCCGGTTTTCCTCACGCTGCTGCTGCGGGGGTTCACACTGCTGCATGGCGACCTGCTGAAGAATGAAGATATAACACAAATAATCTTAAGACACAACAAATTAAACCGGGCAAACAGCATCACACATCAATAAAAAAAAAAAGCAATAATAAGCGTATAGGTAGCGTAAGCTTTGGACAAATAACTCTGCAAGAGTGAAGTTTTCTGAGAGGATAGTCTGTAGAAAACAAAATAACTAGTTGAAACATTTCCAAAATGATTGTGATATTTCAGTGAATTTGCATTTAACAGAAACTAGTAATTCGAGTTAAAAAGTGCAACTGAAAATGAAAGTTTTTTCTGGTCAGAGTTTAAATACCTGAGAAATGAACACACATGTAGGTAATAAGTGATAAACACATACACCGCTAGAATACCGCTAATGTTTATTTTTCACTGGATAAACATAAACAAAGCGTGTTCATTATGTACAAATAATTCAAGCAACAGTTTCATGTTGGCAAAACAATTTAAAATGTCAAAATTCAAACATTTCAAGCTTCGGTGATTGACCAACATAAAGAGCTAAATGTGTTTAAATCTCCCAGTCTTTACGGGTTTAAAACTCATGTCCAGACCAGGCGTTACACCGCCATGACAGTTATGGAGATATAACTGTTAAAAGTGTCGTTAAGTCATGGCGATGCTGCTGTACATGGGACAGCACAGCTACATGGAGAATTCCTCCTCTGGGCCAAAAGCTAACATTATCGATCTGCTAGTCGGAACAAAGGCTTTTAGCTCTGTGGCTAGCTAACCCGCTGTAACAACATGGCTAGACATCTGAATGAAGCCGCATAAAAGCAGGACAGCTGACGATTTTAGGCGAAACACTTCACTGTCCCGGGATAACAAAGATGGCCCGCGTTAACGAGGCTGTAATGAGCTGCCAGCGTAGGTACACTTGCCTCAGATCGTAGTTGTCAATCTGTCACAGTTTGGTTTGTCGCATCTTCAATGTGTGAAAACAGAAACGATAAAGATTTTCTGGTTTCAAAATAAAAGCCCCAGGACATTCTCAGTTTTCAAGTCATTCTATCCAGATCCAGTGGAAAAATATAAAACATACTGTAGAGTTCAGTAACCACAATGTTGCCTGTAGCTATTAATTAAATTAAATTAAATTAAATTAAATTAAATTAAATTAAATTAAATTAAATTAAATTAAATTAAATTAAAATTGCACAGGAACAAGTCACTTCAAGTCATAATTACAGGTGACACTGGAAATAATCATAACTTACACCTAGTGTTAGCTTCAGGATCCACCACAACCTGACAAGGATAAAGTGCTATAGAGGACGAATGAACTGATTTGTTTACAGTTTGTTAATAACCTCTACACATTATATGCCTTTTATATTGAGATAGACTCAACAGAAATGTGAGTAATAATGCAAAAGCCTGAATTTGAATATTATATTATTTAGACTTTTGTTTTATGTGTATATATATAAAATAAGTTTGAATTGAAATTTAGTCTTATGGTTTGCTAAAGAGAAATCTAAAGTGAACTTCATGCTTATTCACACCTCATGCCCAATGTGCCTTGCCTTGCCTAGACTCAGGATTATGATTGAAATGCGTAATACACAAGTGGTTCATTCAGCTGTTCTGACCATATACCGGTATTTACACCACACAGTTTTCTCAGACAAAACAGACAACACACCTTGCCCTGTATCTTCTTTCCCTGAGCTCTCTCATGAGGGGCTTTTTCCCTAACTTATATTGTTGTGGAATGTCTTGAGAACACCGGGTACATGGGAACACAATGGATATATTTAAATCAAGTTCTATAATATATGTTAAATAACTGATTGGAAACACACTTATAATATGAGATAGCTGCGCTCACCAGAGGGTACTTCTCATCTCTCACCATCCCCAAGGACAGTCACCCAAATTGGGCTGCACATTTACAGGTAATATCAGGGAATCAGGAGCAAAATCAACAGTGTTAAAGGTCTTGAACATACAGGAACATACACCTATCAGGGATAACATGATGAACACAGACAGGTGAAGTGAGTAACACTGATTATCTACTCATCATGGTACCTGTTAGTGAGCAGCAAGTGAACATTTTGTCCTCAAAGTTGATGTGTTTGAAGCAGGAAAAATGGGCAAGCGTAAGGATTTGAGCGAGTTTGACAAGGGTGTTGTCGGGTGGTTGTGGGGTGTTCCCGGTCTGCAGTGGTCAGTATCTATCAAAAGTGGTCCAAGGAAGGAACAGTGGCGAACCGGCGACAGGGTCATGGGCAGCCAAGGCTCACACGTGGGGAGTGAAGGCTGGCCCGTGTGATCCGATCCAACAGACGAGCTACTGTTTCTCAAATTGCTGAAGAAGTTAATGCTGGTTCTGATAGAAAGGTGTCAGAATACACAGTGCATGATGGGTCAGGGCTGTTTTGGCAGTGAAAGGGGGACCAACACAATATTAGGCAGGTGGTCATTATGTTATGCCTGATCAGTGAATAATGTTGCATTTTTTTTAAATAGCATATGATGTATACAATAACATCTAATGTTATTAGAAAATATAGAAAACATTATACTATTTCAAGTACATATTACACTAAAATGTACACTACAGAAAAGTATATTATTACACTGAACATGCTGTATTTTATTGAAACTATGTTATCAGAAGTGAATTTCCAATTTTAATGAGCTATGTATTGGCGATGATCTGCTGCTAGACTCTTTAACACTGTAAAGCTAGATTCTTGGATGGTATTTCATTTCATTTCACAGCCACATGGCAATGTCAGCTTCTAATCTGAATATGAAAACATGTCCTCTTAATGACCACTTTCAGATGAAAAATAAATGATAAGAGTTGTAAACAGGATATGCATTCTAATATGATCTTTTCTTTGCTTTTTTTTACTAAAAAAGAGAAGATAATTGATGCAATGTCTTTACACAGTAAACAGTGATCATGACAAACTTCATTTTAATACAGAAGGCAAAGGAAACAAAACAAGAAGACAAATGATTGAAAGAGTTAAAGAAAGTAATTTACAGTGTATCAGTCTCACATTAAAAAAGAGTGTCCTTAAACCAGATGAGAATAACAACAAGGACTGAATCCCTTCACTACAGTAGTATCAGAAGGTTTACAGAGCTCAAAATAAAACCACATTATACTGTGGAGAACATTCAGACTGTTAATGAAACTAGTTGGCTACTTATTTATTGGCACACTGTTATTCTTGCAGGGGGGCACGGTGGCTTAGTGGCTAGCACGTTTGCCTCACACCTCCAGTGTTGGGGGTTCGATTCCCGCCTCTGCCGCGTGTGTGGAGTTTGCATGTTCTCCCTGTGCCTCGGGGGTTTCCTCCGGGTACTCCAGTTTCCTCCCCCAATCCAAAGACATGCATGGTAGGTTGATTGGCATCTCTAAATTGTGTGTGTGTGTGTGTCCCCTGTGATGGGTTGGCACTCTGTCCAGGGTGTATCCTGCCTTGATGCACAATGACACCTGAGATCACAGGCTCCCTGTGACCCGAGAATAGATTGGATAAGCGGTAGACAATGAATGAATGTTATGTATAGATTTTAATGAGAGATTTGTATGTATTGTAAGGACACACAATTTTTATGCAGTCACAATTCATATATTGTCACATCAATTTAGGATTTCATCTTTAAAAAGTAAAATTCAGGTTTTTTTTTTCGCTATTTAAACATTTTTGATTATTTTATATCATATTACATTTTTGTTCTGTTGTTTTTGAAATATTCACCAGAACAAGGTTTTAAATTCCTTTTTAAACTTACCAATTTATGTGAAGTTAAAATCATCTAGTCTGAAAGGAAGATGCCCACTTAGTGAAAGTTTGGAACATTTTCATGATGTTGATGGTTTTCCTCCAAACCTTTTGCACGATCTTCTGGAGGGTATTGTTCCAGTCGAATTGGCCTTGTGCACGAAGTCACTGATATTCAAGGTATTTCTCACTTGAAACCCCAAATCTGGCTATTAAACACTTTCCATACATATTTTCAGACAGTACAAATAAACCTCAACTCATCACAAAGAACTTTTCCTTAAAGTGAAAATTGGACACTTCTCCGACTACTTCCATTACTGATCAGTCATCACATTCCTGAGGGGGATGAAACTTGGGAGGTTTTAATCAACTTAAAATACAGTGGGGCAAAAAAGTATTTAGTCAGCCACCAATTTTGCAAGTTCTCCCACTTAAAAAGATGAGAGAGGCCTGTAATTTTCATCATAGGTACACTTCAACTATGAGAGACAGAATGAGAAAAAAAAAATCCAGAAAATCACATTGTCTGATTTTTAAAGAATTTATTTGCAAGTTATGGTGAAAAATAAGTATGTGGTCAATAACAAAAGTTCATCTCAATACTTTGTTATATACCCTTTGTTGGCAATGACAGAGGTCAAACATTTTCTGTAAGTCGCCACAAGGTTTTTACACACTGTTGCTGGTAGTTTGGCCCATTCCTCCATGCAGATCTCCTCTAGAGCAGTGATGTTTTGGGGCTGTCGCTGGGCAACACGGATTTTCAACTCCCTCCAAAGATTTTCTATGGGGTTGAGATCTGGAGACTGGCTAGGCCACTCCAGGACCTTGAAATGCTTCTTATGAAGCCACTCCTTCGTTGCCCGGGCGGTGTGTTTGGGATCATTGTCATGCTGAAAGACCCAGCCACATTTCATCTTCAATGCCCTTGCTGATGGAAGGAGGTTTTTACTCAAAATCTCACGATACATGGCCCCATTCATTCTTTCCTTTACACGGATCAGTTGTCCTGGTCCCTTTGCAGAAAAACAGCCCCAAAGCATGATGTTTCCACCCCCATGCTTCACTGCAGGTATGATGTTCTTTGGATGCAACTCAGCATTCTTTCTCCTCCAAACACGACAAGTTGAGTTTTTACCAAAAAGTTCTATTTTGGTTTCATCTGACCATATGACATTCTCCCAATCCTCTTCTGGATCATCCAAATGCTCTCTAGCAGACTTCAGAAGGGCCCGGACATGTACTGGCTTAAGCAGGGGGACACGTCTGGCACTGCAGGATTTGAGTCCCTGGCAGTGTAGTGTGTTACTGATGGTAGCCTTTGTTACTTTTGTCCCAGCTCTCTGCAGGTCATTCACTAGGTCCCCCCGTGTGGCTCTGGGATTTTTGCTCACCGTTCTTGTGATCATTTTGACCCCACGGGGTGAGATCTTGCGTGGAGCCCCAGATCGAGGGAGATTATCAGTGGTCTTGTATGTCTTCCATTTTCCAATAATTGCTCCCACAGTTGATTTCTTCACACCAAGCTGCTTACCTATTGCAGATTCAGTTTTCCCAGCCTGGTGCAGGTCTACAATTTTGTTTCTGGTGTCCTTTGACAGCTCTTTGGTCTTGGCCATAGTGGAGTTTGGAGTCTGACTGTTTGAGGTTGTGGACAGGTGTGTTTTATACTGATAACGAGTTCAAACAGGTGCCATTAATACAGGTAACGAGTGGAGGACAGAGGAGCCTCTTAAAGAAGAGTTACAGGTCTGTGAGAGCCAGAAATCTTGCTTTTTTGTAGGTGACCAAATACTTATTTTCCACCATAATTTGCAAATAAATTCTTTAAAAATCAGACAATGTGATTTTCTGGATTTTTTTTTCTCATTCTGTCTCTCATAGTTGAAGTGTACCTATGATGAAAATTACAGGCCTCTCTCATCTTTTTAAGTGGGAGAACTTGCACAATTGGTGGCTGACTAAATACTTTTTTTGCCCCACTGTATGTAGTGGAATTGTCAGTGTCTGCAGGATTTACAGAGGAAACTGTGTACTTCCCTGAATGCAAGATTGCAGAATATAGATATGCATTTCAAAAAGTTTTCCCAAATGACAAATGAGTTTGTATATTTTTTAGGTAAAGTCAATTTATTACAATTTACAGTATTTGATGAATACAAAAATAATGTATGAGCTGTATAACTTACACAAATATTCCTCTTCTATGCACTTCCTTTTGCTGCCTTTTGCTTGTAATGAAGATTAAGCCATTTACTTCCTCCTGTGTTTTTAAGCTTTTCAGTAAGAAATCACATCATTCAGTTCACACATGTATCAGCATGAGGTGTTACTGATTAATCTGTTTGACTCAGTGTGTCTACAGTTTTAAACCTAAGTAACTCACACATTCTGTCACATTTAGTCTTTAAGCATAAAGTATAATTGTGTTTAAACTTCAGTTCAACTTTTGAGCAGTTAATAAAACAACAAACTTTGACCCTGTGTTTCAGTCTCGGTTGATTGCTGATCATTAACAAGATTATCAACAAAGATTTTTTAAAACATTGTTATAATCAGCTTGTTTTTCACTGTTACTATTTCAGCAGTATTTGTGTGAGAAACCCTGTCTCTGTCTGACTTAACATCAGTTAATGTGTGCAGTTTATCCTGATAAATCACACACTAACTAAACTTACTGAAACCTGACTGAAGTACATACCTTTATTTTACTCATCTCTTTTCAGGGAGTAAGAATTGTCTGCATTCATATTTTTTCAGCCTTAGTGAATATCCTGCACTTCATTTAAGAGATTAATTTGAAAACAAGGATTTCTTCTCGAAGAGAGCTAACTGCTTCTCAATTTTACTTCAGTCACTTCCTTGTCCTTGAAAGGACAGTTCAAAATATGATCACAACGCAGTTTGTCTCCACCTCCATAGTGTCTCCTTACAGTCATTTAAACTGCACATGAAATAACAGTAATGTTGAACGCCAGAAACACTAGAAACACCAGACAGTGTAATCTCCACAGGATGACTTTTGACATAAAACTAAAAATGTCAGAGCTGAAATGTTTCTGACCAATCTTCTGTTAGGTTTACACACTCTCTCTCTCTCTCTCTCTCTCTCTCTCTCTCTCTCGGCATCAATGTGGTTCAACACAGAAGTGAAGAGTATAAAAGTGTTTCACTTGATGCTCCATCCAAACCCCACACCTCTGAGCAAAGACACCAAAAAGTGTTATTACACAGAGAAATTACATGCTGGAATTATTTTATTGGTCAAATAACTTGCAAACACACTACCTACTTACTGTGTCTGGACTCTGACAACAAAACATTCTGTACTTTACAGCATGTATTTAATTACTAATGTATTTTATATTCATCACCTACCCGAATGAACACAAAATAATAAAACTAACACACACTGAATACACACAAGAGACTCAACATAACAGGTAGAACTTCCTCATGAATATTAATGAGGCTCCCTCTGATGTCCTACCTTTAAGAATTTGTTTTCTTATGGAAAACATCGTTTCCCCTTTGCACCAACAGATGGCAAAAAAGACCACACACACAGGATTAATTTATTTATTAATTTCTGATTCTTAGAAGAGAATCAGCCTGACATTTTTATTTCTAAATAAAATATAGTTTTAAGTAAAAAATACAGTTTTGTTCAGTTTTATCTACACAGACATCAACAGATGAACTTTTTTGTACAGTTCAAACATTTAGACTGATTAAATTCTGCAGTAAAACTCAGTGTGAACTGTTATTAATTTTATTAACATTTGATTTGTAATATTAATAAAAAACAGACTATATGATGTTATTAAAATAATCTGTACAGCAATTTAAAATGGAATATGTATTTTTAATATGAACCAGATATTTCTTACATCACCATTTAATAGATCTTTAAATTTGTGAAAATTCATTCAGTATTAAATACAGGAGAGATGATCAGTGGTGCTGAATTTTTACCTCCATTATTTAAATCAGGACTGAAGTATGGATAGAGTTTCTCAGTGAAAGACTGACCAGTGAAAGAGTAGATATGAGATCTGGACTTCACATCATAAAAGGAGACCAGACCCTCCTCATAATCCACAAACACCCCCACCACCTCCACCTTCTCTCTCAGTGTGAGGGGGACAGAGGGACCAGCAAGGGCCTTATACTGATTCTCATTCCTCAGCCAAACAGTCCACAATCCATTCTGAGGTTTCAGTGTAATCTTCCCCTTCCTGTTAATGGACTCTTTGACCACTCCAACATCCCATGCAGTTTTCCCTCTGACCTGCACCTCAAAATAAAATCTGCCTGAGGAGAAACTCTGCTTTCCCAGAACACATGGACACTTATCAAACCTCTGTGGTGTATCAGGGAGATTCTGTCGTGTGTCTCCATGTGTCACTTGTTTTCCATCAGCAGACAGGATGAGTTTGGGATGAGCTGTATCAGGATCCAGAGTCACATCCACTGAGAGAAACACACAGTGTGTGATATGAGTATGCAGGTAAAAATATTAAATCATCATCCAGTGGATCATATTCATTAGGATTTATAAGAAGATTTGTAGAAGATTAAATAATAAAACATTAAGAATATTGCTTAAAAAAAAGAAAATGTGTACAGTTTATGGTAGAAGTCTGTAAAAGATGAAAAATATAAAATGTTTTCCTTCTTAGTGATATATTTGTGTTTGTAATTTTTGTTTTTCAGGAAATAAAAAGAGGCACAGAACATGAGAGAAAAACATTTGAGGAAAAACTTGATCCTGATGGACAAAATAGTACAGTAATAGTCTCTATAGCAGAGGGTCAGCAACCTTTGTGACATGAAGTGCAGTTTGAAATGTTCTTGTTAATAAGTGCACCATATCAACATTAAGTTTAATTATGACACCACATAAAAAAAATCATTTTCAACAAACCTAGAATTTTATTCCAGCCATATACAGTGCTCAACATAAATGAGTACACTCCCTTTAATAATGAAGATTTTTATCCATTTCTCAGTGAATATAAGACCAAATGTAAGGTGCAAAAATGATTACACCCTACAACAACACCACCTTACACCCTGGCCTCCTTCAGAAACAACTGAAATGATCGTCAGAAATAAAAAATAAACCATCAGACCATGTGGTGTCATTTTGTCAGCATTATACGGGAGTGGATTTTCTCTCTGAAATACTTCCTAACTGTCAGTTATCCTGTGGTCACCTGTGTGATGATTGATTAGACTCGTCCGCTGGTGAATTCCTGTTCATTATAATTTTATTTGATTTTTTCTCCTCACACATTCATTGCTGTTTACTCATTTTTGCATCAGGATCTTAAATTATTTTGTTAGGAAAGTTCCAATTTTGCCTTTGGTAATGACTAATCTCATTTAAAACCAATAAACCAGATTTGTATAAATATCTCACTGTATAGGATCAAAAAGGGATTCTGAAGAATATAAAAAAACAAATACAGGACTATTTAAGAATGCTGCCATCATCATGAAAACGTCCAGATCAGAGATATGCAAACTAAAGCTGTGACTAATGATTATTTCCTAATCGATTCATCTGTCAATTATTTATTTTTTCTGTTAATTGATTAGTCTAATGATTTTTTTTCCAATCGGTTTATCGATTATTTTCTCTCTAATCAATTTTTTGTAAACTCTCCAATAAAAAATACATAAATTACACCATAAATGGTTTAACATTTTATTTACGTTTGTATGAATTTTAGGAAATCTATGAATTATATATAATTATTATATACAGCAGCTGCATTTGTCAGAAATTTTACCATGAAATCTATTAACGAAGAGAACGACACTATTTATCACAAAAGTTAAATTATTCCAGTGTAAGCCTATTTAGGAAAGGTATTGTTTACTACATTCTAATCTAGCCATGGGGGTCACAGTCCAGTGACTTCTGTGCCGGTCCCAAGCCCGGATAAATAGAGAGGGTTGCGTCAGGAAGGGCATCCGGCGTAAAACATTGCCAAATTTAACCATGCGAATCGTCAGTACGAATTTCATACCGGATCGGTCGAGGCCCGGGTTAACAACGACCGCCATCGGCGCCGTTGACCTACAGGGCGCCGGTGGAAATTGGGCTACTGTTGGTCGAAGAAGTAGAGGAGGGAGGAGAGTGTACAGACAGAGAGAGAAGAGGAAAGGTAAGAGTGTAGGACTGAGAATAGGAACTCTGAATGTTGGTACTATGACAGGGAAAGGTAGAGAGCTGGCTGATATGATGGAGAGAAGGAAGGTGGATATACTGTGTGTACAGGAGACCAGGTGGAAGGGTAGCAAGGCTCGTAGTATAGGAGCAGGATTCAAGCTGTTTTATTATGGTGTGGATAGTAAGAGAAATGGGGTAGGTGTGGTCCTGAAGGAGGAGTTTGTGAGGAATGTCCTGGAGGTGAAGAGAGTGTCAGACAGGGTGATGAGTCTGAAGTTAGAGATTGAAGGGGTGATGTTGAATGTTGTTAGTGGTTATGCCCCACAGGTAGGTTGTGAGTTAGAGGAGAAAGAGAGATTCTGGAGTGAATTAGATGAGGTGATGGAGAGTATTCCCACGGGTGAGAGAGTGGTGATAGGAGCGGATTTTAATGGACATGTTGGCGAGGGGAACACAGGTGATGAGGAGGTGATGGGCAAGTTTGGAGTTAAGGAAAGGAACCTAGAAGGACAGATGGTAGTGGACTTTGCTAAGAGGATGGACATGGCTGTGGTTAACACTTATTTTCAGAAGAGGGAGGAGCATAGAGTGACTTACAAGAGTGGTGGTAGGAGAACACAGGTACACTACATCCTATGCAGAAGAGGCAATCTGAAAGAGATTAGTGACTGTAAAGTGGTAGTGGGAGAGAGTGTAGCCAGACAGCATAGGATGGTGGTGTGTAGGATGACTTTGATGGTCTGTAAGACGAAGAGGTCAAAGATAGAGAAGAAAACCAAGTGGTGGAAGCTGAAAAAGGAGGAATGTTGTGAGGAATTTAGACAGAAGTTGAGGCAGGCTCTGGGTGGTCAGGTAGTGCTGCCAGATGACTGGGAAACTACAGCAGAAGTGATCAGGGAGACAGGGAGAAAGGTGCTGGGTGTGCCATCTGGAAGGAGGAAAGAAGATAAGGAGACTTGGTGGTGGAATGAGGAAGTTCAGGATAGTATCCAGAGGAAGAGGTTAGCCAAGAAGAAGTGGGACATGGACAGGACAGAAGAGAATAGACAGGAATACAAGGAGTTACAGCGCAGAGTGAAGAGGGAGGTGTATGACGAGTTGTAGACTAGGTTAGACACTAGAGAAGGAGAGAAGGGAGAGGGATCGAGATGGGAAGGATGTGCAGCAAGTTAGAGTTATTAAGGATAGAGATGGAAGGGTGCTCACAAGTGAGGAGAGTGTACAGAGGAGATGGAAGGAATACTTTGAGGAGCTGATGAATGAGGAAAATGAGAGGGAAAAAAGAGTAGAAGGGGTGAACTCTGTGGAACAGAAAGTAGATAAGATTAGAAAGGATGAAGTCAGGAAGGCTTTGAAGAGGATGAAAAGTGGGAAGGCAGTTGGTCCTGATGACATCCCGGTGGAGGTCTGGAAGTGTCTGGGAGAGGCAGCTGTGGAATTTTTAGCTAATTTGTTCAACAGGGTTTTAGAGAGTGAGAGGATGCCTGAGGAATGGAGAAGAAGTGTGTTAGTGCCGATCTTTAAGAATAAGGGTGACGTTCAGAGTTGCAGTAACTATAGGGGGATAAAGTTGATGAGCCATACAATGAAGCTGTGGGAAAGAGTAGTGGAAGCTAGGTTAAGGAAGGTAGTGGAAATTTGTGAGCAGCAGTATGGCTTCATGCCCAGAAAGAGCACAACAGATGCAATTTTTGCTCTGAGAATTTTGATAAAAAACTTGGGGAGAAAAAGCGTATGACAGGGTGCCAAGAGAAGAGCTGTGGTACTGTATGAGGAAGTCAGGAGTAGCGGAGAAGTATGTCAGAGTGGTGCAGGACATGTATGAGAGGAGCAGGACAGTGGTGAGGTGTGCTGTAGGTCAGACAGAGGAGTTCAATGTGGAGGTGGGACTGCATCAGGGATCAGCTCTGAGCCCCTTCCTGTTTGCTATAGTGATGGACCAGTTGTCAGAGGAGGTCAGACAGGAGTCTCCTTGGACAATGATGTTTGCAGATGACATTGTGATCTGTAGTGAGAGCAGGGAGCAGGTGGAGGAAAACCTGGAGAGGTGGAGGTTTGTGCTGGAGAGAAGAGGAATGAAAGTCAGTCGTAGTAAGACTGAGTACATGTGTGTGAATGAAAGGGAGGGAAGTGGAACAGTAAGGTTACAGGGTGAAGAGGTGAAGAAGGTACAGGAGTTTAAGTACTTGGGGTCAACAGTCCAGAGTAATGGAGAGTGTGGGAAAGAGGTAAAGAAGCGAGTGCAGGCAGGTTGGAATGTGTGGAGAAAGGTGTCGGGAGTTCTGTGTGATCAGAAAATATCAGCGAGAATCAAGGGGAAGGTGTACAGGACAGTGGTGAGACCGGCCATGCTGTATGGTTTAGAGACAGTGTCACTGAGGAAGAGACAGGAGTCAGAGCTAGAGGTAGCAGAGCTGAAGATGTTGAGGTTCTCTTTGGGAGTGACAAGATTGGACAGGATTAGGAACGAGTACATCAGAGGGACAGCTCATGTTGGACGTTTGGGGGACAAAGTTAGGGAGGCCAGATTAAGATGGTTTGGACATGTTCAGAGGAGGGACAGTGAGTATATTGGTAGGAGAATGTTGGACATGGAGCTGCCAGGCAGGAGGCAAAGAGGAAGGCCAAAGCGGAGGTATATGGATGGAATTAATGAGGATATGAAGCTAGTGGGTGCAAGGGTTGAGGATGCAGAAGATAGGGATAGGTGGAGAGAGATGATTCGCTGTGGCGACCCCTGAAGGGAAAAGCCGAAAGAAGAAGAAGATTGTTTACTACATTCTGCTAGTAATGACCGTAGATCAGGAGTCTCCAAGCTTTTTTCCTCTGAGAGCTACGCTGACAAAATGAAGCTGGTGAAGAGCTACTCCTGTTATATTATTAGTAACATTTATCAAAGCAGCTGAATGAGCTATTTTTGTGAGAACTTGAACTAAAAAATGTAAAAATTTAACAATCATATTTTGCGATAAATCATTTTAAATTCACATAAGCAGTGTGTTAATTGTTGAGTCGAGTTAATTGATTTAACACAACAGGTTTGCTGACTAGACTTATCAGTTATTATTGTCCGATTTTCTTCATTCACATGGATTGTGTTATTTATCAGTAAATTGTTACTAATAAGTCCCCTGGCACATACCCTGATGACCTCAGCAAGACTGAAAAAGACTCTTTTTGTAAAAAAGGGAACATCTTTGATATTGAAGGTGATATTAATTTTAATAACAGAGACCTGAAATTGCATTAGACTTTATGTGATTAAATAATAGTATTTTTATGGCATTCATATGCATGTGCAATGGGAAATATTAAACAGTACTTTACTAGGAAACACCAGCTGCACTAATAAGAAATGTCTACAGCACACTCGTCCTGCATCTTCATGCAGCAGGATAGATTCATTCAGCGCTTTTACTTTGGCAGCATCGTAGCTTTATTCCTAACTCTGTACTAGGCAGCTCACAATAAGAAAGTCTGCAAGTGTTGCTATCTTCATGCAAGATATTTCAATTAGTGTACTTATGGCAGTAGTCGAGATATATTCAAAATCTAGCAATCTAAAGACTTCAACGTATAAAAATCTGTCAGAATGTCTACTTACAAACCGATGTAATGTGTACATAGCGTAATAAATCTAACTAATAGTTTTATAAGACTACACCTGCATAAACCAACTTCTTGTAAATGCTCTAAAAACCGGTGTTGCCTGACTAGCCGTTAGCATAGGCTCTGAGTCTTCGGTTTAAATCAGCACTACTCCCATGCACTGACACCAAGCAACATTCACACAAAACTTGGTTTAATAAATACTTACGCTGCTGACATTTTTGAGAGCTACAGGATGCTTTCTTTTAAGATGTTCGCTTCACTCTGTGCTCAGGACCAGTTTCTGTTTAAAAAACTTTTGATGATCGGGTTTGGGCTTTTGGGGATACAGCGTCGTTATCATGACGCATTGAGGCACTCTATGCACGTCGACGTGTTTATGTAATCGATTACTAATGCAAACCTATGTGTATTATATAAATAAAGAGATGCATACCAGTCAGTGTGATCCCTGTTATATGTAGTCACTTTAAGTCTCCCTTACATGCTTGAAATAGAGGAAAGTGGCAACATCACTTCAGAATATTGCAACAAAATCACTCCATGTGTCAAACATGTCCAAAACAGTTTGCAGTATGTCATTCATGTCCACACTCTCATCCTGAAACCTAGCTCTTAGCTGTGAGCTAACATTTTCTGCCATTTCTTCAATACTTTGCTGAACACTTCTAGCAGACATGGGAATATCTTTTATTCTGGATTTTATTGTCTCTTTGTTTGTTAAGCCTTTAAACAGAAATTCTGAGCTACAGAGAAAATGCTTCTTTAATTTATTCACCATCAGTGAATGGTTTTCAGTGTTTGATGGATTCTACATTAAACTTTTCTTGTGCTTTGTCTCG
>JAUCMX010000005.1:15387261-15425937 GCA_033459395.1 Hemibagrus guttatus | reverse complement strand
AGGAACTCTGAATGTTGGTACTATGACAGGGAAAGGTAGAGAGCTGGCTGATATGATGGAGAGAAGGAAGGTGGATATACTGTGTGTACAGGAGACCAGGTGGAAGGGTAGCAAGGCTCGTAGTATAGGAGCAGGATTCAAGCTGTTTTATTATGGTGCGGATAGTAAGAGAAATGGTGTAGGTGTGGTCCTGAAGGAGGAGTTTGTGAGGAATGTTCTGGAGGTGAAGAGAGTGTCAGACAGGGTGATGAGTCTGAAGTTAGAGATTGAAGGGGTGATGTTGAATGTTGTTAGTGGTTATGCCCCACAGGTAGGTTGTGAGTTAGAGGAGAAAGAGAGATTCTGGAGTGAATTAGATGAGGTGATGGAGAGTATTCCCACGGGTGAGAGAGTGGTGATAGGAGCGGATTTTAATGGACATGTTGGTGAGGGGAACACAGGTGATGAGGAGGTGATGGGCAAGTTTGGAGTTAAGGAAAGGAACCTTGAAGGACAGATGGTAGTGGACTTTGCTAAGAGGATGGACATGGCTGTGCTTAACACTTATTTTCAGAAGAGGGAGGAGCATAGAGTGACTTACAAGAGTGGAGGTAGGAGAACACAGGTAGACTACATCCTATGTAGAAGAGGCAATCTGAAAGAGATTAGTGACTGTAAAGTGGTAGTGGGAGAGACTGTAGCCAGACAGCATAGGATGGTGGTGTGTAGGATGACTTTGTTGGTCTGTAAGACAAAGAGGTCAAAGATAGAGAAGAAAACCAAGTGGTGGAAGCTGAAAAAGGAGGAATGTTGTGAGGAATTTAAACAGAAGTTGTGGCAGGCTCTGGGTGGTCAGGTAGTGCTGCCAGATGACTGGGAAACTACAGCAGAAGTGATCAGGGAGACAGGGAGAAAGGTGCTGGGTGTGTCATCTGGAAGGAGGAAAGAAGATAAGGAGACTTGGTGGTGGAAAGAGGAAGTTCAGGATAGTATCCAGAGAAAGAGGTTAGCCAAGAAGAAGTGGGACATGGACAGGACAGAAGAGAACAGACAGGAATACAAGGAGTTACGGTGCAGAGTGAAGAGGGAGGTGTCTAAGGCCAAGCAGAAGGCATATGACGAGTTGTACACTAGGTTAGACACTAGAGAAGGACAGAAGGACTTGTACAGGTTAGCTAGGCAGAGGGATCGAGATGGGAAGGATGTGCAGCAAGTTAGAGTTATTAAGGATAGAGATGGAAGTGTGCTTACAAGTGAGGAGAGTGTACAGAGGAGATGGAAGGAGTACTTTGAGGAGCTGATGAATGAGGAAAATGAGAGGGAAAAAAGAGTAGAAGGGGTGAACTCTGTGGAACAGAAAGTAGATAAGATTAGAAAGGATGAAGTCAGGAAGGCTTTGAAGAGGATGAAAAGATGAAAGACAGTTGGTCCTGACGACATCCCGGTGGTGGTCTGGGAGTGCCTAGGAGAGGCAGCAGTGGAATTTTTGACTAGTTTGTTCAACAGGGTTTTAGAGAGTGAGAGGATGCCTGAGGAATGGAGAAGAAGTGTGTTAGTGCCGATCTTTAAGAATAAGGGTGACGTGCAGAGTTGCAGCAACTATAGGGGGATAAAGTTGATGAGCCATACAATGAAGCTATGGGAAAGAGTAGTGGAAGCTAGGTTAAGGAAGGTAGTGGAGATTTGTGAGCAGCAGTATGGCTTCATGCCCAGAAAGAGCACAACAGATGCAATTTTTGCTCTGAGAATTTTGATGGAGAAGTATAGGGATGGTCAGAGGGAGTTGCACTGTGTGTTTGTAGACTTGGAGAAAGCGTATGACAGGGTGCCAAGAGAAGAGCTGTGGTACTGTACGAGGAAGTCAGGAGTAGCATAGAAGTATGTCAGAGTGGTGCAGGACATGTATGAGAGGAGCAGGACAGTGGTGAGGTGTGCTGTAGGTCAGACAGAGGAGTTCAAAGTGGAGGTGTAATCAGAGTAATGGAGAGTGTGGGAAAGAGGTAAAGAAGTGAGCGCAGGCAGGTTGGAATGGGTGGAGAAAGGTGTCAGGAGTTCTGTGTGATAGGAAAATATCAGCGAGAATCAAGGGGAGGGTGTACAGGACAGTGGTGAGACCGGCCATGCTGTATGGTTTAGAGACAGTGTCACTGAGGAAGAGACAGGAGTCAGAGCTAGAGGTAGCAGAGCTGAAGATGTTGAGGTTCTCTTTGGGAGTGACAAGATTGGACAGGATTAGGAATGAGTACATCAGAGGGACAGCTCATGTTGGACGTTTGGGGGACAAAGTTAGGGAGACCAGATTAAGATGGTTTGGACATGTTCAGAGGAGGGAGAGTGAGTATATTGGTAGGAGAATTTTGGACATGGAGCTGCCAGGCAGGAGGCAAAGAGGAAGGCCAAAGAAGATTGTATATGGATGGAATTAATGAGGATATGAAGCAAGTGGGTGCAAGTGTTGAGGATGCAGAAGATAGGGATAGGTGGAGAAAGATGATTCGCTGTGGCGACCCCTGAAGGGAAAAGCCGAAAGAAGAAGAAGTAGAACAAAAAAGTTAAATATTTCATTATTCTCACTGTTTAATAGATGATTTAATTTGTAAGGTGAAATTCATTCAGTCTTAAATACAGGAGAGATGATCAGTGGTGCTGAATTTTTACCTCTATTATTATTACAAGGACAGAAGTATGGATAGAGTTTCTCAGTGAAAGACTGTCCAGTGAAAGAGTAGATATGAGATCTGGACTTCACATCATAAAAGGAGACCAGACCCTCCTCATAATCCACAAACACCCCCACCACCTCCACCTTCTCTCTCAGTGTGAGGGGGACAGGGGGATCAGCACAAGCCTCATACTGATTCTCATTCCTCAGCCAAACAGTCCAGAATCCACTTTTTAGGATTCAGTTTAATCTTCCCCTTCCTGTTAATGGACTCTGTGACCACTCCAACATCCCATGCAGTTTTCCCTCTGACCTGCACCTCATAATAAAATCTCCCTGAGGAGAAACTCTGCTTTCCCAGCACACATGGACACTTATCAAACCTCTGTGGTGTATCAGGGAGATTCTGTCGTGTGTCTCCATGTGTCACTTGTTTTCCATCAGCAGACAGGATGAGTTTAGGATGTGCTGTATCAGGATCCAGAGTCACATCCACTGAGAGAAAGAACACATTGTGTGATATGAGTATGCAGGTAAAAATATTAAATCATCATCCAGTGGATCATATTCATTAGGATTTATAGAAGATTAATTAATGAAACATTGTTAAAAATATTGCATGGAATAAATGAAAAAAAAAAAAAAAAAAAAAAAAAAAAAAATATATATATATATATATATATATATATATATATATATATTGTTACGGGAGGTAGGCCCTGTTTTGGGCCACTAGGGGGAGTTTCCGGCAGGGGTTGTGTCAGGTTGTGTTTTGTCATTGTTTTCGTCACGTCATGTGTTTTGTTTTAGCCCCGCCTTCTCCTATTGTTTCCTGATTGCTGTTCACCTGTCCCTAATGTTTATCCTGATTATGTTATGTAGTTATCCTTTTGTCAGGGTTCGGGGCTGGTCGTCGTCTTTGTGTAGCGTTTACGTGTGATGTCGGTCTCGTGTTTATGTTTGTGTTTTACATTAATAAACCCCTGGCTTTTGTCTATCGCCGCACTGGGTCTGTTTCCTTCATGCCATGGACACCGGAAACGTGACATATATATATATATATATATATATATACCCTATACCAGAGGATCAGCAAACTTTGTGATATTTTATGGCCTCCTCCAGAAACAACTGAAATGATCGTCAGAAATAAAAAATAAACCATCAGACCATGTGGTGTCATTTTGTCAGCATTATACGGGAGTGGATTTTCTCTCTGAAATACTTCCTAACTGTCAGTTATCCTGTGGTCACCTGTGTGATGATTGATTAGACTCGTCCGCTGGTGAATTCCTGTTCATTATAATTTTATTTGATGTTTTCTCCTAACACATTAATTGCTGTTTACTCATTTTTGCATCAGGATCTTAAATTATTTTGTCAGAATAGTTTCAATTTTGCCTTTGGTAATGACTGATCTCATTTAAAACTAATAAACCAGATTTACATCTCCTTGTAGAGGATCCCATAGAAAGGATTAATTTAAAAGTGAGATCCATGTTTTTCTGCTACATGCACAGCAACAACCTTTAAAACATTCTTTCATAATTAGGACATTGTAATCATTAATGAAGCCCACCAAACTCCCACTCATCTTGTTCATCAGCAATACATTTGCATAGTTTTTGTCAAATTTGTCCTCCATGGAGTCACAAATTATATGCATTTCAAAACACAGATTTCAGTAATTAATTTACAAGTACTGTATTGAGAGCAATATGCCAGTTTCAAGTGCTCTCTTTTAATTTGCCTTAATTTACCTATAATTTCTTCATCCTTTTTTTTTTTTTTTGCTTTTTGTTAACTAGTAATAAGTTCTTCCCTCTCTAATCGTGCGATTTGAGAGAGTTTTTGTCGTTATTTTCGCCTCTGGACTTCTGCTTTCAACTCTCTGAGTGACCAGCGTGCAGCAACATGGTGCTGGCTCTTTTGTATACACCACAGATAAGCTGATCGCACTGCAACCGGCCCGCATTGTAGACCCTACTTTGTAACGGACCTTAAACATTTAAGCAAAAAATTACGCCTGCTTGGAAATAACGTGAATTTCCTTTAAAAATCCTGAGCGACTGAAGCTGCCATCTATTCTACTGAACCGGAACCGCTGCATTGCATCTTCTATGGGAAATGTGTGCAGGAGAACAATCACACTACATTAAGGGCTTTTAGTGCATGGCAGTAATAATGAGCTATAGTGAGGAGGATAATGAGAGACACTTTAAGACTTGCTTTTATCTGGAGAGATCTACAGATGAAAATAAGTCTGATGATGCAGTGGAGTAATGCTGATATGTACATTTTAATATGAGAAGAAATCAGAAACCTCACTGCACCTGCATACTGCTGAATCCTCTTCAGTTCTGTGGAAACTAATTACAACAAAACATCACTTTCATTAGATTTCACATGTTATTGGTATTTTTTCTTTAAATTTAACAAAATTTGATATAAATCAGTCTATTATTAGAGACTTATTTCTCAAATATAAAATACAAAATAAACCTGTTTCCTTTAACTTGTCATCGAGTGTTGTAGTGAGTTTCTCATTCAGAGTCTGCTGAAGCTGAGACAGAGTTGTCCTCACAGTGTCCCCACTCAGACCAGTGTTAATACTGATCTCAGTCCAGTTCTTGGTGTGTGGAGGGCTGCACATGGAGGAGTAAATCTACAGTAGAGCAGGAGAGAGGAGAAATCCCTCAGCATGGTGAGTGTTGTTCTGTGATGTTCTGCATTGCCAGTGAGCAGAGAGAGGAACACTGACCTGTAGGAGGTGGAGATGCTCCTCAGTGTGTGAGATCTGCTCCAGCTCAGTGTCTCTCCTCTTTAGCACAGTGATTTCCTGCTCCAGCTCTTTAATGAGTCCTTCAGCCTGCCTCTCTGCTGCTTTCTGCTTCTCCTCCATCACCTCGAGCAGCTCAGCCTGACTTCTCTCAATGGAGCGAATCAGAGCAGTGAAGACTTCAACACTGTCTGCTTTCTCTTTCTCTGTGCTTCTCTAAAGGAGGAACACATTTTTACTTCCATCAGATAACCTGAATAGTGAACTAATGTTTAATGCAGTTTGGTTATTTAGAATACAGTGAACAGCACAATATGCAGATATGTAACAGTAACAACTTTTTTTATTGAACACACTTTGCTGAACTCTACTGAGTGTTTCATCTCTTTTATCTTCTTCAGTCGGTCTTGAATCATCTGCTGCACATCTGTCTGTGTTTTTTGCAGCTGAGTCTGAGGACAAAGAAGAACACACATAATTGACTTTATGCTTATTAAATTGTTTTAAACTTGATGTTAATCAGTGTTTCTCACCTTCCTCTCTCTGCTCTCCTCCTCTATAGGAACAGTGTTGTGATTCTTGTGGTTTGTCTCAGTGCAGAACTGACACACACACATCTGATCATCTCTACAGAACAGCTCCAGAGCTCTCTCATGTTTCTGGCATATGTAGTCCTCCAGGTTCTCCACAGGCTTTATTAGTTTGTGTTTTTTATGTTTGGGCATATTATTATGAAACTCTAAATGAGTTTCACACAAACTAGCACAACAATTCAGACAGGATTTCAGGGCCTTCAGCTTCTTTCCAGTGCAGGCATCACAAAAAACCTCAGGTTTGTCAGAACCACTTTTCTTTTTGAAGTGATCTGCAACCTCTCTCAGTGTTGTATTAATCTTCATTTCAGGTCTCTTGGTGAATTTCTCATTACATAATGGACAGTGACAGTGTTGACTCTTCTCCCAGCACTGTGTAATGCAGCTCTTACAGAAGTTGTGTCCACATGGAGTGGTGACTGGATCAGTGAACACATCCAGACAGATCGAACACTGCAGCTGCTCTTCAGACAGGAGACTGCTGGAGTCATGAGAAACTAGATATCATAGATTATGAAGAAAATATATAATTTTAGGAAATGTATTAAGTTACACATTACAATACATACAAACACTCAACTCAACTCAACTGGGTTTCAGGAACATGTTACTGTTCAAGTTATATACTTAGTTCATAGAGCAGTGTGTGTCTGACTTCTGTATTGAACAACACACACACACACACACACACACACACACACACACACACACACACACACAAAAAGCACTCACTTTGTATTCAGACTTTTTTATTTTATTTGTCTTAGAAATCTGTTTCTAGATTATTGCAGTTTTCATGAACACTGTGAAAAGATCCACTGTATGCTTAATTGACTAGTTTAACTGGACATTTCAAAGTGACTTTCATGAATGATTTTTTATTACTTACAAGTATCTGGTATGTCCATGCTTTCCCTTCTGCCTGTTCTTGGTTGAGGTGATTAAGCTTCTGACATCTGCTCTTTTACATCAAGAAATTATTTGGTACACACATATAAGAGTAAATGTAAGCTGTTAAACCTGGTATTTTAAAGATGACTAAGGAACCAATCATGAGCAAGGAATATTGAACAATAATGAAAAGCTGTTTAGAAGCGTGTTCAACTTTACTGGGCCTTAAATATCTGATTCAGTTCATTCAACGTAGCTAACGGTTAATGAGAAAGCATAAAATAACACTTAATACTTTCACTGAACTCTAAAGTACATACCTTTATTTTCTCCTTTTTTGTAAGTGAGAATTGTCTGTGTTTTCACTTCTCTCAAAGTCTTTACTTGTGCTGTAGTTATATTCTGTAAAAGAGAGAGATTTTAGCTGGACGTATGTTTTCCAACCAATTCACTTTCACTTTCGATTAGTTAGTGTTATATTACTTCCTTGTTCACTAGATTCTAGTTCACGTAGTGCACTAGATTAAGATAGGGAAGATTCCTCATTTTATCACAGTGTATTATGTGTAGTATAGACCAAACGTGTGATTACATAAATCAGCGAGTATGACAATAATAAATAAGCATTACACACATAGTTCACAACACATGCGTTAAATTAATAACTCTGCGGTTATTTTCTTCTTGCAACAGGTGATTTATTAGGCTACTTATGAGATTAATGTCTAAATCTGTAAACAACGAAATGATCAAATATATAGTTTTTTTTTACTTTCTGCTTTATTACTTCTGCTGCAGGTGTGCCGCAATGTTGTGTAGTTGGTGAACGAGTCGGCTCTTCGAACGACTCACAATTGAAATCCCTGGCTGATGTACTTATTTTATTTTATTTTATTTTATTATTTTTTTCCACACATTTTATAACGAGCAATATTTAATAATCTTCATTTGTTGTTTATTTTTTGTAAGATGTTGATAAACAAATTCAGCTATAACTGAACAAATAGGAAATATCGATTCGGTTTTCAAACGGAAATGAACCGTGTGGAACCCGATAGAGTCGGCTCGCAGTTGTGAGTTGAACCAAATGATCTGACTCACCAAAAAGAGCTGGAATCTTAAGAGCTGTAGGAGACTTTCTGGTCACGTGATTATTCTTCATTCATATATATATATATATATATATATATATATGACAGAATGCCATATATATATATATATATATATATATATATATGGCATTCTGTGTGCCACATATATATATATGGCATTCTGTGGGAGGTGCTCTGGGAGTACGGGGTCCGTGGCCCTCTGTTAAGGGCTGTTTAGATGTCTCTATATAACCGGAACAGGAGCTTGGTTCGCATTGCCAGCTGTAAGTCAGATCTGTCCCAGTGCATGTTGGACTCCGACAGGGCTGTCCTTTGTCACCGG
Source organism: Hemibagrus guttatus (assembly GCA_033459395.1). Lineage (NCBI taxonomy): Eukaryota > Metazoa > Chordata > Actinopteri > Siluriformes > Bagridae > Hemibagrus > Hemibagrus guttatus. The sequence goes on along the minus strand of JAUCMX010000005.1, from coordinate 15,417,599 downwards.
TTCTGTTCATTGTTTTTATGGACAGAATTTCTAGGCGCGGGGGCACGGTGGCTTAGTGGTTAGCACGTTTGCGTCACACCTCCAGGGTTGGGGGTTCGATTCCCGCCTCCGCCGTGTGTGTGGAGTTTGCATGTTCTCCCCCATTCCTCGGGGGTTTCCTCCGGGTACTCCGGTTTCCTCCCCCAGTCCAAAGACATGCATGGTAGGTTGATTGGCATCTCTAAATTGTCCGTAGTGTGTGATTGCGTGAGTGAATGAGAGTGTGTGTGTGCCCTGCGATGGGTTGGCACTCCGTCCAGGGTGTATCCTGCCTTGATGCCCTATGACGCCTGAGATAGGCACAGGCTCCCCATGACCCAAGTGTAGTTCGGATAAGCGGCAGACAATGAATGAATGAATTTCTAGGCGCAGCCAGGAGCTGGAGGGAGTCCGGTTTGGGGACCACAGGATTTCATCGCTGATTTTTGCAGATGATGTTGTCCTGTTGGCTCCTTCAAGCCTGGACTTACAGCATTTTGCAGCTGAGTGTGAAGTGGCTGGGATGAGGGTCAGCACCTCCAAATCTGAGGCCATGGTTCTCGACCAGAAAAAGGTGGCTTGCACCCACCAGGTTGGAGGGGAGGTCTTTCCTCAAGTGAAGGAGTTTAAGTATCTCTGGGTCTTGTTCATGAGTGAGTGAAGGATGGATCGTGAGATTGACAGACGGATCGGTGCAGCGGCAGCAGTAATGCGGTCTATGGAACGGTCTGTTGTGGTGAAGAAAAAGCTGAGCCGGAAGGCGAAGCTCTCGATTTACCAGTCAATCTACGTTCCTACTCTCACCTATGGTCAGAAGCTCTGGGTCATGATTGAAAGGATAAGATCCCAGATACAAGCGACCGAAATGAGCTTCCTCCGTAGGCTGGCGGGGCGCTCCCTTAGAGATAGGGTAAGGAGCTCTGTTACCCGGGAGGGGCTTGGAGTAGAGCTGCTGCTCCTCCACATTGAAAGGGGGCAGTTGAGGTGGCTCGGGCATTTGTTTCGGATGCCTCCGGGACGTCTCCCTGGAGAGGTGTTCCGAGCATGCCCCACTGGGAAGAGGCCCCGGGGAAGAATATATATATATATATTGAAGTATTTTCCCTTAATTCTAGAACCTTATTTATCCCAATTACTTCTACTGAACTAATAGTAGGATAAAGTGTCTTACCTTAGGTCCGTACCTCTGGGGCTCGATGTACTTCTCCTTCCAAATAAAAAGACTTAGAACCAACTGTTTGTTCAATAACAATAGCTCTTGGTAGATTTATTTAGAAAAGAAATTACAGAATAAAAGAAAGTAAAGTCTTCAAGATTGCAGCTCTGAACTCTGTCGTTCAGATTAACCTTTATATATGTTTTTCTGAGGAGTCTTCTCCTCCCACTATTTGCTTTAAGCAAAGGAAATTTACTCAGTGTCTGTAATACAGTATTGCTCGAAGCAAAGTGAATCTCTCTTGATTCACCAACTTCCGTTGCTTGAGGCATCATGACTTCACACTCGCAGCTTCCTTTGCTCAGAGCACAGGATGTTTCACCTCTCATGGTCTTTTGGGGAAGTAGCCGGTCATGGGGAACAGGTCGTGATGTCTCCTGATCCTCTTTTGGTTTGCCTCCCGTACCTCGGAGTCTCTGTCATCCTTTGCAGCTTCGTAGGCTTCTTTAATCAGTTGACATGTTCAGTCTAAATCTTCTACTTTCATGTCCTTAAACTGTTCTCTTAGACAAGGCGGCGCCCAAATACCAAAAAACCTGGGCCCAGGTGCCTCCTCTCCCATGGGTTCAAGCCATGCATCTTGGGGTCTATTATATATCTCAAAACCCAAATCGTTTAAGTGGAATCGGTGATCCCTTGCATTACAATATATCAAATTCAGATGAGTTTTTAAGGTTCTACCTATGAAATCTTTGTGCATTGAATTTTCTAGACAAGGCATACAGTAGTAATCTGCTTCACAAGTAAATCCATAACAATACGTGCAGTCACTCAGGCATCTTTGGCAGGTTACCTATAAAAGACAAAAATACAGAACACCCTGGTATTCAAAGTACAAAAGTTTTCGTCCTGTAGGCTCCCAGGTCTCTTGGTTCTGATACAGTGGCCTCCCATACATGTCATACCCAATTTGTATGGGCGAGCTTTTTGCTTTCATTTCTTCTCCAGGCACTAGCCAGAAAGTATGACCCTCTCTCTCACGGGGCCCCCCAACACCTATGGTCGGGTTCCAAGGTCGTATATTCTTAGGGAATTCGTATATGGTTATGCCATCCTCTGTCATTCTTGACAGCAGTGGGGCAGGCTCAAATTTCAGCCTTTCCAGAATTTTCTCTATGTCTGGATTATTCTTCGTTCTTACATAAATGCCTATCATCAATGTTCTAGATGATGACATGCCTCCCATTAGCCCTAAAACTGAACATTCCTCTACTGCACATCTAGGACATAGGGAAGTGTTATTCCTTAACATAATCTTAACTACAGTTATCAGGTTGTGACAAAAGGCGCAGCGTACTTTGCCTCCAGTTCCTCTTAGACTGGCACCCTATATAGAAAAAGTATCACTGTCAGTATCTCTAACATTCCTTGGAATATATTTGGTGAATTCATGAATCCCTGAGGTAGTCTCTCGTATTGATATTGCTTCCCCTCAAAAGTGAAAACCGTCTTTCCTTTTGCCTCTGGCTTTAAAGGAACCGACCAGAGGCCGTTTGCTAAGTCTATCTTGGTCATCAGCCTGCCTTCTGGTATCCCTTTTAATGCATCTCCAGCATTAATTAAGTTTCGGGTATCAGGCCGGGTGAGCTTATTCAGTGCTTTGTAGTTTGTCACTAATCGCCAAGTTCCATTAGGTTTGGCTACAGCTTGGATGGGGGAATTAGTCAGTGCTGAGGTAGTTTCTGTTATTATCCCCTTTCTTTCTAACTCTCCCAAGGTAGTCCTAATCTCTTCTAGGGCCTTGGGGTTTATGGGGTATTGCCTTTGTGGCTTGTGGATTCCTCCTTCAATTTCAGCAGCATAATCCTCACTCAGTTTCCCACAATCATCCTTAGACTGGGCATAGTGCTTCCAAAACCTTCTCATTATTCGTTTGAGTTCCTTTTTATCAGCTATTTCCATGTCTCTACAAATTCGCTCTATCTCTTTGTCCCTGTCCACTACTTTTATCCATGCAATTGTCATCAAATCCTTTGGGGCTATTAAATTTCATTGTCCTATTACTGCTTCTATTCCATCCTTTTCATAAATTCTGGCTTTTTTTAGTTTTCCTCTAAAGTCTTCAGTATAAATAATTTTTTCAGTAGGATTTCCAGCCTCAGCTTTAGTTCAAACTGATATTTCAGCCCCGGTGTCAATTTGGTATGTAGTATCCTCCTTGGAAATAAAAAGCTTGCCTTTACTTTTTAAAACCTTCTCTGATTGTAATGCTTCTTTCACTGAGGCTCTTTTTATGCACTTTTCTTCTTGTAACCCCCCTTCTGTTGTTGTTTGTTCCCAGTTTTCGGCTGTATTCCCGCCTTTTTCCTTTTTTCTCTCAGCTGAGCCTTTTCCTCTGGGCTACGTTTCTGCCATTCTTCCGCTGTCATCCAATCTACCCTATCCTTCTTTTCCGGGTTGATCAGAGGTTTCTTTAGTCCTCCGTCGGGTTTTATAAACTTATGGTTTTCCTTTGCTTTCCTAGCGGGCCCTTTTCTTGGGGAATTGAAAGGATTTGTTTTTCCCCTGCCTTTTGGTGAGTAGTTTTTTTCTTTTGCTTCAGGTTTCTTTTCCTCTAGAAGTTCCGTTTTGCGGTTGAATTTTATCATTTGTTGCCCTAATTCTCTAGCAGTTGTTTCGGTTCCCATTAGGAGAAATTCGTTTCCTCCCTTTATTTTTCCTTTGCTAATCCCTTCTTTTAGCAATTTTAACGTCTTTTGGACCCCTTGCTTGGTGACCAGAGGTTTGCTAGCCGCTAGCATTCTTATTTCCTTAATAGATTCCCAGTAATCTTCCTTCTTTCCTTTTTCCTGGTCATTAGGAATTACTGCCGTTATTGTTTCTAGGGTTTCTAGTGTGAATCCGGGACCAAAATTGATTTTCAAATGAGACTCTAACGCCTCATCTGAAATTCCCATTTCTTTAGCTCGATTAACTAAATCAATAGCTTGTTTCTTTTTTGGGGCTTTTTTGTCTACCTTTAGATTTCTTAATAATGTCCCTTCTGTCTGTCTTTGCATTAATTTAACCAACTGGTCTGTCCCCTCCCTCGAGGTATCCTCCTCACTGTCTGAATCTTCCCAGAAATTTCTTTGCTTCACTACTGATTTCCTTTTGATAGACTTTAGATTCTTGTTTGGTTTGGATCTGACCTTTGGGGTTTCTGTTAGGCTTGAGGCCATTAGGTGTTGGCTAAGAGCCTGGTGATCCTCATCAACTTCTTCATCTTCATCTTCTTCGCCCTGATCATCATCCAGCCTAGGGTGATAGTCGAACTCTGGGTCCCAGTCCTCGTCTAGGGGATCTGAATCAAAAGGGGTGTCGGGTCTGAATTTTCTCCTATTTCCCTGCAGGAGCGGGGGCATATGGTCCCTGGCCAGAGGTTCATCTCCTCCTTCAAAATAATCATTGTAGGCCTTTGTTCCTACTACATGTTTAGTTAGTCCTGCAGTAGCACCCTGCCCAGAGTGGGCTTTCATAGCTAGCAGATGGATTTTACCACTTTTACTGATAGTGGTGTCTTTGAGAACTTCCTCTGCAGTGGTGGCCTGAATAATGGAATAGGCTGCCCCATGGGTTACTCCAGGCACCATCTCTTGGTCCCACACCCCTATCCTCTGTAATGCATTATTCTCAAATCTACGGTCAGTGGATAGTTTAATTTGGGCTCCTCCTATCTTCGTTATAGGGTAGTTACCTTTTATCCTGGTACACAGGTTCAGCGGTTCGATAGCCCTAGCATTTTTCTGTTTAATCCGGTTGACCGGGGTCCATGCCTTATGATTGATTAAATAGAAGACTCCTGGAGGCTCAGTGTAATACCCTTTGTTCTGGTTTTGAGGAGCCTGGTTGGGTCCACTTGCTCCTATGTCCTCCCTGTTAGGAATCTGTTGGGGCAGGATCTGAGAGGGCACAGTGTTACTGTCCCTTCTATTCATTACTTGCCTCATTATGGTGGCCTTGCCTGCATCTGCCTCAATGACTCTAATCAATACATCGTGGTGATGCGTGCGAGTCCTAGCATAATGATAGAATGTATCCTTTAATCCTTGGCATGTCATGACCAGATCATTATTGAATATTCCTGTCCCTGTTACATTTACATTTACGGCATTTAGCAGACGCCCTTATCCAGAGCGACTTACATTTTCATCTCATTTTGTATACAACTGAGCATTTTTGGGGTTAAGGGCCTTGCTCAGGGTCCCAGTATTTGCAGCTTGGTGGACCAGGGATTCAAACACACAACCTTATGATCAGTAGACCAATGCCTTAACCTCTAAGCTACCACATCCCCTATTAGTGGGATAGCTATAGCGTTCTGTCTGCTCAAGTCAAAATCCCATAGAATCTGGTATATTAATTGCTCTATTATTGATTGGGCCTGTTGTTTCTCAACCATAGATGCCCGCGGAGCTAGGGGTTGAGCCACCGCATTATATATTGTGTTCAACTGCAGGTTTCCTCTGCCTGTTTTCATGTATTCCCCTACAGGTATTTGCCCTTCTTCTCGTATTCTATTATTACACTCTGTCTGGTAATCTGTCCCAGCTGCATCCCGAATAGCCATAGCTAATCCTCCTCCATTGGTGCACGCCGCGTTTGCAGGATTTATCATGGCATGTCCTTGAAAGCTAATGAAATTTCCCTGACATACCTCAACTGTTACATTATTCAGGAGCAAGTATATAGCAGCCTGATCATTTTGTTCTACAGGATCATTATACCGTACTCGGTGAGTGCTATTAGTTATGGGTCTAAACGGAGTATTTGGATTTGGTAACCAGGTGTCTTCCCGATTTGCTGCCTCCGTTAATTGCATAGAGAGTTCTGCGTATACAGTTTGATGTAGTTCCTGTGCTATGCCTAATCCAGGTGGAGGTGGTGGAGGATGAACAGACGGACCCATAGGGGTATTGGGTCTCGTTCCTTGTTGGGATTGAATCTCCTGACTTCTTATTTCATCCCATGGAAATCCCCTCATATCATGTTTAGGGACTCCTGTTTCTGTTAGTACTGTTATTTTAGGTCCTGCTGTTCCCCTAGGATATTGGGTTAGAGTATATTCTGATATTTCCCTAATTAATACTCTGTCATGGTCTCCTAGGTGATGTCTAATTAGTTGCCATGGAAATTCCTCATTTCTATGTATAAGGATTTCATAGTTGTCTCCGTATATTGTTCGAAAAGTTGGTTCATTAGGATTTTGACGAATCCTAATATTGACAATAGGCATTTCATCTTGACTTGCCATTTCTTTTAGTTTGTCTCCGTCTAGTGGTAATCTTTTATAAGTTACTTCCGGCAATCACTAGATCTTTTCATCTTCTTTCCTGCATTTCTTGTTTCTTTGGGATGGTGTCAATTTATTTTTTATTTTTTTATTTTAATTCTTTTATCCTTTCGAGCCCCACATTGGACACCATGAAGTATTTCCCCTTAATTCTAGAACCTTATTTATCCCAATTACTTCTACTGACCTAATAGTAGGATAAAGTGTCTTACCTTAGGTCCGTACCTCTGGGGCTCGTTGTACTTCTTCTTCCAAATAAAAAGACTTAGAACCAACTGTTTGTTCAATAACAATAGCTCTTGGTAGATTTATTTAGAAAAGAAATGATAGAATAAAAGAAAGTAAAGTCTTCAAGATTGCAGCTCTGAACTCTGTCGTTCAGATTAACCTTTATATATGTTTTTCTGAGGAGTCTTCTCCTCCCACTATTTGCTTTAAGCAAAGGAAATTTACTCAGTGTCTGTAATACAGTATTGCTCGAAGCAAAGTGAATCTCTCTTGATTCACCAACTTCCGTTGCTTGAGGCATCATGACTTCACACTCGCAGCTTCCTTTGCTCAGAGCACAGGATGTTTCACCTCTCATGGTCTTTTGGGGAAGTAGCCGGTCATGGGGAACAGGTCGTGATGTCTCCCTTTTCTGATCCTCTTTCGGTTTGCCTCCCGTACCTCGGAGTCTCTGTCATCCTTTGCAGCTTCGTAGGCTTCTTTAATCAGTCGACATGTTCGGTCTAAATGTTCTACTTTCATGTCCTTAAACTGTTCTCCTATTTCTAACATAGCTTGATCATAATGCTCTCTCTTGAGCTCAGTTATTGCTTTAGCTAAAGCATCTGTTTCCTTCTTTAATCCTATTATAATATTCTCACACCACTCTAGGTGCATCCATAACTTATCTCCCCTAAAATCTATACCCGTTTTCCAGAGCCTTCGCCCCTCTTTATCTCTGTTTCTCTTTAGCCCCTCTTTATCTCTGTTTTTTATCTCTGTTTTTTTATCTCTGTCTTTATCTCTCAATATATACATATATATATATATATATATATATAATATATATATATATATATATATATATATATATATATATATATATATATATATATATATATATATAGATTGATCGACTGGAGACTAATATATATATATATATATATATATTAGTCTCCAGTCGATCAATCTCCGTCTCCCACCTCCTTAACACAACCATTCAGAGGGCGTGGTTTGAGCTCATAAACCGCGACAAAAGCTGTGCAGATTGATTTTTTTTAAATAAATAAACAAACAAACAAAAAAAATCTGGAAACACTAGTACTAAAGTCTAAACCTTGAATATGGATATAATAAATGAGGATATGGTGTAAGTGTTGAGTATGCAGAAGATAGGGTTAGGTGGAGAAAGATGATCGCTGTGGCGACCCCTGAAGGGAAAAGCCGAAAGAAGAAGAAGAAAGTCTAAACCTTGAGAAAAGAGCAGAACAAAACAGAACAGGTAACAGAGCTCCTAATCCTAATCTTCCAGTGTGATTCCTAAAATGCACAGATTCAGATTAAAATCAGCATTTAAAATCAGAGGTGACAAGAGTAATCTACTAGACAGAAAAAATTATTTGGCCTTTTAGGATCATGTATACACATCTCTCAAGCTCTACTCATTTAAATGATCTGTCAAATATTAGATGCTTTAAAGTATTTGAAAATTAACAGTGAAAATCTGGATTTATTTGTTTTTAATACTTAAGGACAATCAATCTAAGAAAGACAGACTGAGAATAAAATATCACAATTTTCCTTTAATATGTAATTTATGTAACAGTCAGTGTCTTATACAGTTAAATGTTAAGTTAAAAGTATCTAAAACCACATCAGAATAACATTAGGCACTGTGTATAATGTTTATCTATTCAGTAAAGTAGAATCAGAAGCACTCAAAATAACCATATTATTATAAATATTTGATGATCGTCTATTAATTTAGATAGGTCTGATTTTGTGAATGGAGAAATTTTGAGTAGACTATATTTTTATACAGATATTTGTATTGTATTATAGAGATGTGTAACTCCAGGACATGATTAAGAATATCTCATTACATTAAACATTTGTCATACTTCAGACCAGAGCAAAATGTTTTTAAACATATTTTTTTTCAATTAGGATACAACATTTTCTTTTATTCAGTTCCAATTACAGAGGAGATGATCAGTGGTGCTGAGTTTTTACCTTCTTCATGAAAGCCAGGACTTATGTATGGACAGAGTTTTGCAGAGAAAGAGTAGATATGAGATCTGGACTATACATCATAAAAAGAGATCAGACCCTCCTCATAATCCACAAATACCCCCACCTTCTTCACCTTCTCTCTCAGTGTGAGGGGAACAGCAGGACCAGCACTGGTTGTTCAGCACAAACCTTATACTGAAACCTTATACTCTCTGAGCAACAATCCAGAATCCATTCTGAGGAATTCAGATGTAATCAGTGTAATTCAGCCTTTCCTGTAAATGGACTGTGATGTGACTATGCAGGTAATTCAAAGTTAAACATATTCATTATATATGTATATATCAGTGGCGGACCGTGCATTTCACACCTAGGCCTTCAGTAGTGGTCCGTCTGAATCAACCCGCCCCTCAAAAACCAATTTATGGTTATAAAAACCATCTTAATATGCAGAAATACAGTCTAAAGAGCCGTTGCATCGCAGATAGATAACTCCTGTAGCCACAATAAATGCCTTTATTGAATAGACAAACCAGGGGTGAACAAGTCTCCTCCTACTGCAGCTACAGCTGCGACACACATAAAAAACATCAATAATAACCTCATAAACTTGTAATATTATTTAGGAAAATCGCAACATTTTACTCACCAAAAATTCGTATTATTTGTAAACAAAATCCATCCTCCTCTCTTTCCTCAAAAACAGTTCAATTACTCTGTTGTACAGATTATCCGTGCGCTTCAGTTCCATCACAATCCTATCCAATCAACGGGTCTGAATACGGTGACGTTGCCGTACGCCTGCTAGAGGGCCCTAGTGAAACCAACTCAAAATCTGATTGGTTGAAGCAAAAGTTTCATTGACAATTATTTTGTGTTAGAGGGCCTGCAGAACGGATTGTGAAGGCCTCCAGTCAGACTTCTTTGACTTTGATCCTGCCTGGCAACAAATGATGGCTGAAATGTGATTGGTTAAATGCTTTAATACGAAAATACATGTCTGGAAGCAGCGCAAGCATCGGAAAAGCTATGAAAGGAAGCTGACAGACCATTTGGAATTATTTAATAAGTATTCATAGACAAAATATAATTAACATCAGTTTGTGATTCAGATATTTTTTTAGGCCAGCAGAGAAGGCCTTGCAGGCCCTGACAGTCCACCACTGGTATAAATATACAGTGGGGCAAAAAAGTATTTAGTCAGCCACCAATTGTGCAAGTTCTCCCATTTAAAAAGATGAGAGAGGCCTGTAATTTTCATCATAGATACACTTCAACTATGAGAGACAGAATGAGAAAAAAAAATCCAGAAAATCACATTGTTTTCACATTGATACTTTTTTGCCCCACTGTATATATATATATATATATATATATATATATATATATATATATTCATATAAATATTAATTAAAACATGAATCATATTAATTAGAATTTGTAAGAGGGTTTATGAAAGACTAATTGTTTTTAGCAGAGTAAAAACAGTGTAGTCATGTGGCAATCGTGCGCTCCTACACCCATACTTTAAGCACAATTATTTCTGCCAGTTAACATTATTTTAGTAATGATCGATCATCTAACTGATTAAAAATAATGTTAGAATAAAATAAAATTGATGACGTGCTTATAATACATCACCACGCATTAATTATGCATGATGCACGCAGTAACTATGCATATTAGTTTTGCCATTTATGTGCACTTAAACTATCCGCTCTAAAAATGAATGAAAAAAGAAAATTATCATGGGCACAAGGCAGGAAGCAATGCAAAGAATAGGAAAAAGAGCAATATAGAGGTAAGAATCAGAAGTTAATGGCTGTGTATTAGCCCATCATGTTTATGTAGTATTTTGAAATAGCCTTTTTACAGTATCTTAACTGGCAACACTGACACTGTGTAAAGGTTTTTCTTGTTTTAGGTTAACAGTAGGGAGCTAATTAGACTAACTAGCTAGCTTGATGGCTAACATCTACAAATAAATTACAATATGCAGCCTTTATTTTGAAACCACTTTTGTCAATTAGACTTTTTTACGCATTTAATATTGTTCATATTTCTCTTTTGTAACCCTTTATAATAAGTGCTTGTCACTGTAGATATAGTGTTTTGAATTTCTCTGTTTGGGAGTATAGCTCATGTCTGATCTGTTCCATATATTTTAACAGCTTCATTCCTAAAATACCTACAAGGGGCTGCAACATCTCCATCAACGTCATCTCAGTTTGCTCCCAAAGTGACCAAAGTGATCCAGCCTTTTCAACCACTGCATCTCACCTTCACTGCTACTGAAGAGCACCTCAGCAGCTCACCTACCACCACTGAGCCACTAACTGCTGCTGAGAGGTCCCCAAGTTCTGCCTCTTCCCCTTGTGAATCTCTCCCTGTTGCTGAGTCCAATAACCCATCAGCTCTGGATCTTGCAGACTGGCCTGCCCTCTCTGATAAAGTAACGGCTGTATTAGTCACCCGAGGACCTTGTCAGGTTGAGAGATTTCATTTGATTTCATTGAACGAAGTTTCCATTATCATTACTTTTATTCTGTTTCAATCAATGGTGAGAAGATGCTTGTTTCTTCTAGGAAAAAAATAATTTATATTGCTTCTGTTGCAAACTCTTCTCACAGAAAGACTTTAAGCTGATTTCTGAAGGACTGATGGCAACTTCCTGAAAGAAGTTTAGCTTATTGTCAAATTCAATCCTGTCTTAAAGCAACATATAGACAGGTACAGAGTGGAGCAGGAAACATGACAACATACTTGAGAAAAACCATACAAAACAAACTAATAAGTGCTTTCAGTGGAAATATCATGGATGCAGTTGGAAGTGACATCAAACTCTGCAAATACTTCTCCATTATATTGGATTGCACCACTGTAGGCAGTAATATGACAACCAAATCTAGGATTGGGGCACACAGCATGATAAACGGCATGGGGTTTAATATATCTATATATATAATATATATATATATATATATATATATATATATATATATATATATATATATATATATATATATATATATATATATATATATATATACACACAGGTGCATCTCAATAAATTAGAATGTCATCGTGGAAAAGTTCATTTATTTAAACTTAAATTGTGAATCTCATGTATTAAATAAATTCAGTGCACACAGACTGAAGTAGTTTAAGTCTTTGGTTCTTTTAATTGTGATGATTTTGGCTCACATTTAACAAAAACCCACCAATTCACTCTCTCAACAAATTAGAATACTTCATAAACCAATAAAAAATACAATTTTAGTGAATTGTTGGCCTTCTGGAAAGTATGTTCATTTACTGTACATGTACCCAATGCTTGGTAGGGGCTCCTTTTGCTTTAATTACTGCCTCAATTGGGCGTGGCATGGAGGAGATCAGTTTGTGGCACTGCTGAGGTGGTATGGAAGCTCAGGTTTCTTTGACAGTGGCCTTCAGCTCATCTGCATTTTATGGTCTCTTGTTTCTCATTTTCCTCATTTCAATACCCCATAGATTCTCTATGGGGTTCAGGTCTGGTGAGTTTGCTGGCCAGTCAAGCACACCAACACCATGGTCATTTAACCAACTTTTGGTGCTTTTGGCAGTGTGGGCAGGTGCCAAATCCTTCTGGAAAATGAAATCAGCATCTTCAAAAAGCTGGTCAGCAGAAGGAAGCATGAAGTGCTCCAAAATTTCTTGGTAAACGGGTGCAGTGACTTTGGTTTTCAAAAAACACAATGGACCAACACCAGCAGATGACATTGCACCCCAAATCATCACAGACTGTGGAAATTTAACACTGGACTTCAAGCAACTTGGGCTATGAGCTTCTCCACCCTTCCTCCAGACTCTAGGACCTTGGTTTCCAAATGAAATAAAACTTGCTCTCATCTGAAAAGAGGACTTTGGACCAATGGGCAACTGTCCAGTTCTTCTCCTTAGCCCAGGTAAGACGCCTCTGATGTTGTCTGTGGTTCAGGAGTGGCTTAACAAGAGGAATACGACAACTGTAGCCAAATTCCCTGACACGTCTGTGTGTGGTGGCTCTTGATGCCTTGACCCCAGCCTCAGTCCATTCCTTGTGAAGTTCACTCAAATTCTTGAATGGATTTTGCTTGACAATCCTCATAAGGCTGCAGTTCTCTCGGTTGGTTGTGTATTTTTTTCTTCCACACTTCTTCTGGACAACTGTCAGATCAGCAGTCTTCCCCATGATTGTGCAGCCTAGTGAACCAAACTGAGAGACCATTTTGAATGCTCAGAAAACCTTTGCAGGGGTTTTGAGTTGATTAGCTGATTGGCATGTCACCATATTCTAATTTGTTGAGATAGTGAATTGGTGGGTTTTTGTTAAATGTGAGCCAAAACCATCACAATTAAAAGAACCAAATATTTAAACTACTTCAGTCTCTGTGCATTTAATTTATTTAATACACGAGTTTCACAATTTGAGTTGAATTACTGAAATAAACGAACTTTTTTTTTATTGTGATGATTTTGGCTCACATTTAACAAAAACCCACCAATTTAATAATCAACAATCTCAACAAATTAGAATATGATGACATGCCAATCAGCTAATCAACTCACACAAAAAAAAAAAAAAAAAAAAAAAAAAAAAAAAAAAAATATATATATATATATATATCTGGTGATAAACCCCAGAGCATTGTTTGTGCCATGCGCAGCAGATACCTTGAACTTGGTAGTGGCCGATGCTGCACAAAGTGCCAAAGATGCAACTAATTATTTTGGTTACTTGCAGAAGATATTCACTCTGGTTGCATCTTCCACAAACAGATGGTGTATCCTGAAAAACCATGTCAAAATCACACTAATGTCATAGACAAAGACCAGGTTGGAGAGCCATGTAAACAGCATAGAAGCAATTAGATACCAGGCATTGCAGATCCTGCCTTAAAAACTGAGGCTCAGTCTTTAACAGATGAAATTGGATCCTTTTGTTTTTATTACTGTTTTGTCTGTGTTTGTTACTGTACCTGTCGGCCTGCATAGTTGTGGATGTGCTTTTCACATTAAAGCCAAATAGAATTTAATTTCAATAAAACATCCAGTTACAGTTGTCAAAAATGCTACAGTCACAAAGTATCAAGTTTATGTGAAATTAAATCATGCATTCTGAGTAGCTATCCAAATCAATAACATTCATTCATTCATTGTCTACCACTTATCCGATCTATTCTCGGGTCACAGGGAGCCTGTGCCTATCTCAAGTGTCATTGGGCATCAAGGCAGGATACACCCTGGACGGAGTGCCAACCCATCGCAGGTTGTCACACACACTCTTATTCACGCACTACAGACAATTTCAAGATGCCAATCAACCTACAATGCATGTCTTTGGACCAGGGGAGGAAACTGGAGTACCTGGAGGAAACCCCCGAGGCATGGGGAGAACATGCAAACTCCACACACAGCAGAGGCGGGAATCGAACCCCCAACCCTGGAGGTGTGAGGCAAACGTGCTAACCACCAAGCCACCGTACCCCCCAAATCAATAACAATAAAAACAAAATAATATCCTACACTGAAAAAAGCTTATTGATTTTACGTCATATAAATGTGTATATTGGTTGTATGTTATTGCACTGAATTGCTTTAACATAAACTCCATAAACTCTCCTACTGCTTTACCACATTTTATTAAAACATTTAATTCACAAAACGACAAAACTACAAGGAATCCAGACCTACCTTAACTTTTACAATAATGCATACAGGCATTTTTAGCTTTGCATCATGCATTTCCCAATAGACTGCAGTTCTACAACTTTACTGACATGCATTTCATGATATTATACTCTGAACACAGTGTACTCGTGGCAGTCACTCACTGTGGATTCTTACAAGAGCCAGTCCTCCAAATGGGTGGGTCCAGATAACCCCATCCATCTCCCCACAGCTTTTTCCCTGGAGTGAAGTGTGATGAGTTGAGTTAATAAAACACAGACACATTACTAGCATTGCTGTAGTATTTTAATTCAAAGCCAATTGGAATATACTGGAGAAAACACTTTACAGAAAATAGAAATCTTTTCTCCTGTATTCTTAAACATTAAAGCATATGGATGAATATTGTAGAGTTCATGAAGAGACATTATTTTACCATCATCACTGTTGTAGTTAAAAGCCATATCAGCTGTAATTATCAGCTGTAATGAAACTGTGATGTATATACACCTGTACCATAACTGAGATATAACACACACAACTTTACTTACTGTGTTCTGTAAAGTATGTATTTAATTACAAATGAGTTTATATACAACCTGAAATTTCCCTGATAAACACAAATTAATAGAACTAACACACACTGATCAGGGGAACTGAATCAGTGGAACACCACCGGCTCTGACATTTCATGTTTCACCCTCATTTTAATCACCATGGAAACAGAGGACAAAATGTCTCAATGAGCCTGATATCACTTTTCTACAAACAGATTAAAGTTACAGTGATTTATTAGAATTTACCCATTTATCACATAATGACATTTTTAATTTTCTTTTCAGTGTGGAAAATGTATTAAATAAAACCACAGCGAGTTTCTAACATAAAATTTTTAAAAAATTATATTTCCTGGTTAATCCTGTTTCTTGCACTGGTCAGTTTTAATCTCCTCAGGAGGATTTTTCACAGCAGTCATAAAACAGTTGCATGGAGCAACATGAAACGTCGGAGCCAAAACGTGTCAGTGACCAATCAGGTAGAAGAAGGGGAGCAATTCATTCACATAACTTTGAGAACCAGCTTCTTCTTAAGATGAACAAGGACTTTTTAAAGTTTGGCTTATTTGACCATACGATTTCTCTCTACTAGTGATCTGTGAGACACATGTGTGACATATCTTTGTCACAACTAATGGTATTAAATTTTTGTTTTGATGGCAAATAAGTTTTTCTGTTTTGTTCTTTGTTGAAGCAGTGTTGCTGTTGGACAGTTATACAGCTACAGATATCTAGCTGGGTTTTAAAGCAGGTTGGATTTTTTTTCTGATCAGTCTGCATTTACAGACCACTTGATTCAAATGTGCATGAATGGATACACATAGATGTGTACTTCTTAGTTGGGGGTGGTAGGAGTGTTAAATAAAAAATGAAAATGATTATACCTGTCTTTTTTGTCAATTCAGTTGTTTAATTTCTATAGGTTTTGTACCATTCTAAAACCTTATATATTATTCACTAGGTTGCTACAAAAGGTACTGTAAGTATTACATACAACAATGCAACAATAATAAAATGCATTGACATTTACTTTTGATACTTAAGTACTTTTAAAAACAAGTACTTCTGTACTTTTACTTAAGTAAAAATCTGTCTTTACAACTTTTATTTGTAATGGAGTAAAGTTTGACCAGTAGTATCTGTACTTTCACTCAAGTAAGGAAGTTGTGTACTTTGTTCACCTCTGCTGATGACATTCTGTGCGGATTGGCCATGACTATAGAAGAGCGTGGAAATTATGAAACTGTGCAGAACAAATTCAAAGAGTATTTCACTGGCAAAATAAATGTGATCTATGTGAGAGCAAAGTTTAACTCCAGAAAGCAAGAGCCAGATGAACCAGTTAATGATTTTATCACTGCACTGTATTCATTGTCAGAACGCTGTGCTTTTGGACCGCTGAGAGATGAACTTATCAGGGACAGAATTGTTGTTGGATTAATAGACACTAGACTGTCAGAGCGTCTTCAACTGCATGCAAATTTAACATTGGAAAAAGCAATAACTATGGCAAGACAGAGTGAAACGGTGAGAAAACAGCAAGCTGAACTTAGGCAGGAGGAAGACGAAGACCTAAAGAAAGAAATCACACTGCATGAGATGTGGAAAAACACCATACCATGTAAAGGATCTCTGTCCAGCCAAGGATGCAGTGTGTCACCAATGCAATACAACAGGCCACTATATGAGCCAGTGCCATTCAAAGACTGTGCTTCATGAGGTCAAAGAGGACTATGATTCAGACGAAGGGCAAGCCTTCCTTGGAGCCATAGATTCAAATACTCAAGGCTGGTGCACAACTGTTCAGATTTTAGAGCAGCCAGTAAAAATGAAAATGGACATTGGGACTGACGTCACAGCGTTACCAGAATCTATCTTCACACTGTTAACCTCACACAAAAACACTGGCCTAAAGAAAACACGGAAAACACTGATGAGACCAGAGAGACATGTTCTGGATGTGAAAGGGGTGTTTTCTGCCTCCATTTCCAAAAATGACAAAAATATAGAGGAAGACATCTATGTGGTCAAAAATCTCTTCACACCGCTCTTGGGCAGACATGCCATTGAAAAGCTTAACCTCATAACGAGACTGGATAACATCACAGACTGTCCATGGCAGGTGAAATACCCAGAACTGTTCACAGGCTTAGGGGAGCTGAAAGAGGAATACAGTATCAAGTTACAACCCAGTGCAACACCATATTCTGTAAATGTAGCAGGATGGATCCCGGTACCTTTAATGGATAAAGTCAAGAAAGAGTTATCTAGGATGGAGAAGCTTGACATCATCCAGAAAGTTGAGGGACCCAGTGACTGGTGTTCTGGAATGGTTCCAGTACTCAAGCCTGACAACATGGTGAGAATTTGTGTTGATCTAACAAAACTGAACAATGCTGTTAGGCGACAGAAGTTTATTTTGCCTTCAGTGGACCATATCCTAGGCCGTTAGGCAGGGCAAAGATCTTCACAAAGTTAGATGCCAATTCTGGATTTTGGCAGGTCCGATTGGCCAAAGAGTCCCAACAATTGACTACCTTTATTAGGCCGTTTGGGCGTTAATCTTTCAAAAGGCTACAATTTGGGATCTCCAGTGCACCAGAATTGTTCCAGGTGAGAATGTGTCAGATTTTGGAGGGACTGGAGGGAGTCGTATGTCACATGGATGACATTCTCATTTTTGGAAGATCTCCGAAGGAACATGACATCAGACTAGACGCAGCATTAAGAAAACTCCAAAATGCTGGTTTGACGCTTAACAAAAAGAAATGCGAATTTGAAAAGACAGAAGTC
Source organism: Hemibagrus guttatus (assembly GCA_033459395.1). Classification (NCBI taxonomy): domain Eukaryota; kingdom Metazoa; phylum Chordata; class Actinopteri; order Siluriformes; family Bagridae; genus Hemibagrus; species Hemibagrus guttatus. The sequence goes on along the minus strand of JAUCMX010000005.1, from coordinate 15,399,835 downwards.
AAGTTTCTAGGACACAGGTTGTCTTCAGCTGGGTTACAAACAGACCTGGACAAACTGGCTGTGATTCAAAATATGTGTGAACCTACTAATGTGTTGGAGGTACGCAGCTTTCTTGGAATGATGAACCAATTGGGGAAGTTCATTCCAGCTGAGAAAACAAAGCCCCTGTGTGACCTCCTCTCGCAGAAAAGTCTGTGGTCCTGGGACGTTCCACAGCAGGAGTCATTCGCAATGCTGAAAAATGAGCTCATCACAACACCAACTCTAGCGTTTTTTGATCCAAGCAAGGACACTTAATGTCGCAGAAGATGCGTCGTCTTTTGGTCTGGCAGGAGTGATCTTTCAAAAGTTCAATAATGCGTGGAAACCCATAGCATATGAATTTAGAGCATTGACTCCAACTGAGCAGAGGTATGCCCAGATAGAGAAGGAGACCCTGGCTCTTTTCTGGGCATGCGAACATTTCAACTGTTACCTCATTGGAAGGCATTTCCTTCTCGAAACAGACCATAAACCATTTCTGAGTTTACTGAGCATAAAACATCTGGATGAATTACCACCATGGCTGAAAAGGTTCAGAATGAGACTCGTGAGATATTCCTACGAGATCAGCCATGTTCCAGGGAAACAGTTTGTTACTCCTAACATGTTGTCCAGGATGCCCTGTGCGAACAATGCAACAGACGCTGAATCAGCTCTCATGGAAGACACAAATATCTACCTTGCCCAAATAAGACAAAGCTTTCCACCTTCAAAGAGCTTACTGGAGGAAATTCGACAAGAGCTAAAGAAAGACTCTATCTGCAGCCAAATCATGAGAACAGTACAGACCGATGACAACCTCAGACCCTACTGACTGGAAAGAGACACAATTTCTATCCTTGATGGACTGCTTCTACATGGAACAAGGTTGATAATTCCTGCCTCACATCAGTTCTGAAAAACATTCATCAGGAACACCAAGGACTTGAGAAATGTCGCCAAAGAGCAAGACAGTCTGTGTGGTGGCCTGGTCTGAGTACACAATTGTGAACAGTGGTGCAGCAATGTGGTGAATGTAAAAAAGCCTCCACCATGACTGTAAAACCACTACAACCTACAGACTTCCCATCGTATCCATGGCAAAGTGCTGCTACAGACTTGTTTGAACTAAAAGTAAATAAATATCTTTTAACTGTCGACAACTACTCAAGAGACTTCGATGTGGCAAAATTATCATCAACCTCCTCAGCAGCCATAATAGAACATCTAAAAGCTGTATTTTCGAGAAATGGTGTGCCCGAGATTCTAATATCAGATAACGGGCCACAGTACAGCAGTGCGGGGTTCCGTGAGTCTTCGAAGGAGTATAATTTTAAGCCCGCGGCACCCTCAATGGAACAGCAGAGCTGAAAGAGCGGTACAAACGGTCAAAAAGCTCCTGCAGGAAAACATCAGATCCGTTCAAAGCTTTGCTTGTATATCGCTCTACGCCACTGGCAAATGGGTACAGTCCAGCTGAATTGTCGATGGGCAGAAAGCTGAGAACAAGCCTACCGATGCTACCATCACTTCTCACACCAAAACTCCCAGATGCCGACAAACTGAAAAAGTTTGAGTACATCCTGTGTGCCCACACAAAAAAATCATACAACAAAAGACACAGAGCTAGATCTTTGTTACCACTAAAACCTGAAGAAACTATTTGGATAAGGGACCAAGCCATCACAGGTAAAGTTATCCGGCAACAGGCCCCGAGGTCATTCGTCGTGAAAACCTTACATGGACATATTTGACGCAATAGATCGGCATTGGTTCAGATGCATAACCCTGGAAAAGGAAACGATCAAGACATGGACTGGCCAGACTTATTTGAAGATGATCACATACCTGACAGTCTGACAGCCACAGTTCCACAGCTAGCTTCAAGCCCACAGTTTCCTCTACCTACCAGACCACGAACGTACACAAGGTCGGGAAGTTTGTCTGTACCACCAAGACGACTGAATCTTTATGTTTATGGCCAATGATCACAGAGGCAGAATAATCCTCTCACTGTACCAGGAGGCTCAGGTAGTCTGCCCTGTTTCCTAAGATAGAGAGAGAAAAAAAAATTTTTTTGGAAAGAAAAGGGGAGAAAGGTGTTTGTGTTCATGTAAATATAGAGAGGTTGTTCTGTTAGTAAAGTGATAATGCTATGTTAGGAAAGCATGTCACGTAAACACTTCAGAAATTAATCCAATTACATGGTTTTACATGGGATTTCTTCTTACAGCCTAGGAGCACACAAAAATACATTGAATAAAATGAACAATAAATAGAGACATAAAGCACATACTAGTTTGTTAAGTTTGTTAGAGATAGAGTTTATAACACCTGTAGAAATGGTTTATATTATATTTTGCATACATTTAAAATGTTTTAGCTAAATTCAATTTAAATCTTTAAGGGTTTGATCAGCTCACTACAACCTTATAGTGTGTACACTCTTGTAAAATAGCATAAAGGAAAAAAAAAACAAGCCATGACTCCATATATTATTGCACAGAAGTGTATTTGCTTAAGCTTTGCTTTACGTTTTCTAGCTCTGTGAATTCTCTGGATATCACCGGCGTGGATCTTCAGCGGCTTCTTCCTCACATTGCCTCGTGACTTCTCTGGCATCTCTGTCATTGTCTGACCAGACGTCTGTGTGTGAACCTCATTCATTACCACGTCCATGTCCACAGTTTGGCTCCGCTTTGGTGGGGCCACCTTGCGTATCTTTTCCTCACTAGTCGGTTTTCTGCAGCTGCAGTTGAAGTCTGCCAGAAAGTTAAACAGCATCAGAAGGACTAGTGCTGCGAACAGGCAGATTACCACAAATCTGCCCACGCTGTAGACGTCGTGGAGACCTTCAAAGGACATTTTGTAGAGGAAAGCCCTGTAAGCTAAGGACATTTCCTGTGGAACATCAAATCCCAAAGTAATGGGCACCATCATTTCTTACGTCTCAAGATCAACATAAAGGTTAAATGAACTGTGGAAGCCAAGTGCAGCCCTGCTTTTATAGTTCACATGCCGTGACGTCACAGATTGTTTGTGATTTTCTTGGACGTCACAGTACATGCGGTTCAAGACCCCATCACGTCACAGCTTGTTTACGTATCAGAAGAAAAAGGAAAAAAAAGATTCACAACCCATTCACATACAATTCGATGTATATATTGGAAGATAAAACAGACTGCCTCAACCCATTTTCCACTCCACGGTACACATCTGAAAGAGCTGATTCCCAAAAAGGCTTACATATCATATAGAAATATGTTTAATTCAATTCAGTTTATCTGTAGGGCATTTTTATATTGGCTTAAAGCAGCCTTACATTTTGAACACTTATTCCAATCAATTATTAGTAAGGGAGCAGCAGCAAGACATCGAGGACCATCACTGAACAAAGGGTATATGTGACCATGATTACCATTCAGTATCACCCGACCATTTGGGTGATAACACCTATAACAATATCAAGCCAAGATGTACATGTCCGTGATTAGCATTAAGGACCTCCGGCTAGACGATAGTATCACCCAGCCATTTGGGGGACACTCAGTAATCTACATTTAAATTGAAACTCATTTACATTACACATGGGAAACACTGTATAAAATTTTTGAGCAGGATTTGTCCTGCATTCGTTTTGACTCTGATGAATCCAAAGTACTTTATGTATTTTGTCACTGTGATGCTGCAATAAACTTCTTCTTCATTAAGATCTTTGACGATCTTCGTTTTACTTTTCTTACATTGGCGAGCCAGCCAGGAGGGATTTCCAAAAAAAGCGGGGAACGGTAAGAAAAACAATTTTTTTATTTATTTAAATAACTTTTTATTTTTTAGAAAAAAAAGTTAAGGGCAGAATAGAAATTAGAGTTATTGAGCATAAGCAGGAGGAGTTTTTAAGCCTATTCTGTACATTTCTGTTTGAGTGTGATGGAGCTCTGCCGGAGGCGGAAGTGTTCGGATCCATTCGCCGAGCTGGCGATAGGGGATGAGCAGAGACAGAGTCGGGGACAGGCACAGAGTTCGGCAACGTGAAAACAATAATCCCAAGCGTATATTCCAAAATCGAAAGGCAGAAACGAAGGTCCATAAACAGTCCGAGGTCAGTAATCCAAATACAGAAACAACACAGATAATCCAAAAGGGGAAACAGTAAACAGTCCAGGTCATACACAAAAGGCAATCCAACAACAAAACGCTCGGTACTTCCCATAAAGATACTTCGCGTTGAGCGTAATGTGCACCCCGCTTTTATGCCCGGGGCGCAACCCGGAAGTAAACTCAAAAAGCGGGCCAGAGTTCCCTCTCGCGGTTAATTCCAGGGCGGGTCGTGACATTGAGATTATAACAGAACTGAATTTAACCCGACACACTGTGGTGACAGATGTGGATTGAAATCGCTGTTTCTAAAGTAACTGAAGCAAAGTGCTTAAGTGTACAGGTTTCTAAAGTAAGTGAAATTTGTTGTGTGGTTGTTATAATTCTGTTAAGGTTCTAAAGTAAGTGAATCAGCCCGATGCAGTGTGACGGCAGAATTATAACTAAAAACTGAAACTGGTGATTGTGTAGCGAGCCCAACGCACTGCGGCTCTGTGAACAAAAACTGTAGTGTGGTTTTTTCAATTTTCAATTTTATTTGTATAGCACTTTTAACAAAGAGCATTGTCTCAAAGCAGCTTTACAGAACATAGGAAACAATAAACATACAAACAAACAGTCCAAGATGTTAGACAAAATTTTCCCTAGTGAGCAAGCCTGAGGTGACTCAGGCGACTGTGGCAAGGAAAAACTCCCTTAGATGGAATTAGGAAGAAACCTTGAGAGGAACCAGACTCAAAAGGGAACCCATCCTCATCTGGGTGACACCGGAGAGTGTGATATGAACAATGTCCTTTCTGCATTAGTTGTGTGATGCAGATACTGCATGTGTAGAATGTTATGTGTAAAATGTCCACATAGGGTTGGCAGTGCTGCTTTGAATACTCCAGTCCTCAAAAAGCAGAACCCAGCTGGCGCTGGTCCATCTCTGAATGCCACCGGAGCTGGCACAATCTCTGTGTGACTCAGGGGTGGGTAGAATAAGGGAAACAGGGAAACAAGTGGAGAGGAATTAGCGTAGCTGGTATTCATAATATTAGCAGGCACTAGATGATGATGTGCATTTAATCAGATGTATTGGAGCACAAAGTTATGGGATGTATTACGTGTATGCCTGGCTAAAGAGATATGTCTTTAGTCTACGTTTGAACTGGGAGACTGTGTCTGAGCCCCGAACACTGTCAGGAAGACTGTTCCAAAGTTTAGGAGCTAAATACGAAAAAGCTCTACCCCCTTTTGTAGACTTTGATATTCTGGGAACTACCAGAAGTCCAGAGTTTTGAGATCTTAAGGAGCGTGATGGATTGTAACGTGTTAGAAGACTGGCTAGATACGTGGGAGCTAAACCATTTAGAGTCTTGTATGTAAGTAGTGCTAGTTTATAATCAATTCTAAACTTAACAGGTAGCCAGTGCAGGGATGATAATGTTCGTGTTATATGATCATACTTTCTTGACCTGGTAAGGACTCTGGCGGCTGCATTCTGGACTAACTGTAGCTTGTTTATTGAAGATACAGGACAACCACCTAATAATGCATTACAATAGTCCAGTCTGGAGGTCATGAATGCGTGAACTAGCTTTTCTGCATCAGCTTGGCAATATTTCTGAGGTGGAAGAAGGCTATTTTTGTAATATCGGAGATATGTTTTTCAAAGGACAAATTGCTGAATAATATTACGCCCAGGTCTTTCACTGTAGAGCTATTAGTAATAGAACATCCTTCTAAGTACAAATATCCTTCTAAGTATTGTCCGACGTACTGTGGCAGTGTTGCATTTTCAACTCTTTGTGAGTGTTATTGTTTGTGAGTTGTGAGTGTTATTGTAGCTGAACTTGAGGCCAGACGGAGTGTGGCTGAAGTGAGAGTGTCGAGTTTAACAGCCTGATGTATTGTGGCTGTTTTATTCATTTTGCGTCCGAAGTACTGGATCTGTGAATAAATAGACTACCGTGTGTCTTAAAGTAACTAGACAACGTTCAGTCACTAAAATTGTGTATAGTAACTAATTAATTCAGAAAGATTGTGAAAATGGAAGAGCTGGTTGTTAAATACATCGATAAGCATGGCTCTCAGGGAATGTTTGATGGAATCAAGAACATTGTTGATAAGCCTTATGAGTGGGCTATTGCCAAGTTTGAAAATGATCCCAAAGTGCCTAAAAACAAAAAAGGTCAAATTGCCAGTGTGCTTCAAGAAGTTCTTGCTGCATACAAAGCAAATAGGATGTCACGTTTCCGGTATCCAAAGCATGAAGAAACAGACCCAGCACGGAGATAGACAACAGACAGGGGTTTTATTAAATCAAAAGCAGACATAGACAACATACATGATGCCACATAAACACGGAACATAAAGACGAAGACCAGCCCCGAACCCTGGCAAAAGGCCGCTATAAATACTAAACATAATTAGGTACAACATTGGGAACAGGTGAACATTAATCAAGACACATTAGGACTAAGGCGGGGCAAACACAAGCACATGACAAACGTAAACAATGACATAACACAAACCCCTGCTGAGAACCAGCCCTAGTGGCCCAACCCAGGGCCTACCACCCATAACATCTCCCCACTCTCAACGGTGCGGCTCCCGACGCGCCAAACCATAACCCTCCCAGACAGTCTGGGCCATCGGTGGGTCCCGAAAAAAAGTGAGGAGCATAGAGAGGCAGGTGGGGGGAGCGAGAAGCATGGCGAGGCAAACGGGGGGGGAGCAAGGAACAAAGGCGAGGCAAGTGAGAGGAAGCGAGGAACAAAGGCGAAACAGGTGGGGGGAGTGAGGATCAAAGCAAGGCAAGTGGGGGGAGTGAGAAGCCGAAGCGAGACAAGTGGGGGGAGCACGGGGCCCGACGGCAAGGCCAAAGGGTCCCACGAGACGTCCACAACCGAGCGGAGGCGCTGAGCGACGTCCACAGCCGAGCAGCAGAGCCGAGCAACGTCCGCCGCCGAGCCACAGGGCCGGGCGACGTCCACCGCAGAGCCGCAGGGCCGAGCGACGTCCACCGCCGAGCCGCAGGGCCGAGCGATGTCCACCACCGAGCACCCGCGCCGAGTGACGTCCACGGACGAACGACAGCACCGAGTGACGACCCCCGTCCCGCTGGAGCTGGAAACTCCCCAAGGGGCGGGCGGGTGGGAGACAGCTACATCCAATGATCTCCCCCGCCAACCCAGAGTAAGGCGGCATCCCCCACGGAAACAGGAGCAAAACCCAAACCAAAACAAAAAACCCAAGGCAAAGTCCAAACATCTAGACCGAAACCCCCTCCGTTATCAAGGAGTGAGGCGACGTCCCCCACAGAAAACCTGATAGTGGAGCGACGTCCCCCACGGGAACATGAGCGGAGCAAGGGCCGAAGCAAAGAAAAAAAAACCAAAATCCCAAAGTCCATGACCGGAACCCTCCTCCTTTATCAAGGAGTGAGGCGACGTCCCCCACGGAAAACCTGATGGTGGAGCGATGTCCCCCACGGGAACATGAGCGGAGCGAGGGCCGGAATAAAAAAAAAAACAGAATCCCAAAATCCAGGCCGGAGCAAAAATCAAAACCCGGCAAAAAATTATAACCAGGGCAAAAAAAAAAAAAATCCTCGCATGAGCTGCCGCACTGGGTCTGTACGATTTTGGCTGGTCTTTCTGTCACGTTTCCGGTATCCAAAGCATGAAGAAACAGTCCCAGCACGGAGATAGACAACAGACAGGGGTTTTATTAAATCAAAAGCAGACATAGACAACATACATGACGCCACATAAACACGGAACATAAAGACGAAGACCAGCCCCGAACCCTGGCAAAAGGCCACTATAAATACTAAACATAATTACGTACAACATTGGGAACAGGTGAACATTAATCAAGACACATTAGGACTAAGGCGAGGCTAACACAAGCACATGACAAATGTAAACAATGACATAACACAAACCCCTGCTGGGAACCCCCCTAGTGGCCCAACCCAGGGCCTACCACCCGTAACATAGGAAGACTCTAGATACGTTAAAGGCTGAAAATGAGCTACTTCAATCTAGACTCGATGATGGACTAATTTGTAAAAGAAATTTTCAGGCTAGTGAAACAATCTGAAAAGATGAAAATGTGAAATAAAATGAAATGAAATGAAAAAGTGTTGAATGCTGAATGAGAGGAAGCAAAGGCTGCTTGTCAATTTCTGATAAAAAATGGCACAAATGAGCAAAATACCAATAAGGTATCTATAGGTGGTATGTTGTGTAACCGAGTTCCAGAAATGACAGATTTGCATGAAGATAGTGATGAGAATTCCGAAAGAGATTCTCAGTCAATCAGTAGTCAGTACTCTGACTATACAGTTAGATTTCCTATGGCACCAATTCATGCTACCACAACGATGCGTGCTAGTGAAGGAAGGGAAGAACCAATGAGCTATACTATGGTTAGAGGGTTTAATCCCAATGAGCTAGAAGCTGTGATAAAGAGTATTGGAAAATTTGATCCTGCCAGAAAAGATCCACTGGATTTTCTAGAAAAACTTGGAGCAATAAGCAGATGTTTACAAATTTACAGATGGTGATGCATGCATAGTGTTAACTATGTGTTTGCCTGAGACTCTTTCTGGAGCCTTAAATCAGAAAGTGAAGACCAGAACTGCCAATAAGTTAGAGAGGAAATAGGCACTACTTGAAGTCCTAGGTGTAATGTCAGTCAACTGGGACAAAATATCTGATGTACACACGAGGAAAGGTGAGCACCCAGTGGCATTTTCAGAGCGATTATTGGAGGTATTCAAAACTTTCAGTGGTAATCCTAACATTACTCAGAATGATGTCAGTTTCAAATCTGCTTTGATTAACAAATGCGATCCACTCACTCGTTCTGCTGTAACAATGTTTGTGACCCATTATATATCTCAGTATAATGACATAATTTCTAAAATGACACAGTTTTACAACAACAATGCTAACTTAAAGAAATCCAATCCTGTGTCAAATGTAGGTGTTAAGAAGCTCTATAGGAACACAAGGCTTCCTGTAGAAATGAGGGCCCTGCTACTGGAGATAAAATGGAAAGACCACTCCCTTATAACCCTGATAACCTCCCAGTGTGTTATTCGTGTGGCAAGGATTGACATATTTTCAGAGAATGCAAATTTTCTCTTAAGAGAACAGGCCCAAAAATTGATTTAAATCAGTTACAGGCCACTGTAAACAGACTGAATAAGGAGCTCAAGAATCTGTGTAACTCCTTATCTGCTATTTATCGTTAAGCCCCTCAGCAAATATGTTATGGTCAGAAAAAGAAGATGCCTTTTGTTCAGGAAGGGCATCATCACAAATTTGAAACTAGTGATGAGATAATGGTAAAGAACTACCAACCTCAGGGCCCATGGTCCACTAACTGGGTGAGACCATGCAGAGATTTAGTTTACAAGCTAAGAGATGGTCCCACAACAATCAGTTAAAAACCATAAAAATCTGATGCCAATCATAAAGGGCCATGTAAATAGTCAACTGTATATTATAAGTGTTTGTAATGTTTTCTGTCTTATGTGAAGGGGGGGGGGGCATAAATTCATTCTGTTTGCAAGTGTTTTTCAGATTCCCTAACAAAAAAGAAATAAAGATGCAGTGATGGACTAGGATGGTGGACCCTACCCCTAACTAATTGTGTGTGGTGACGAGACCCTATCCCAAAGTGCTGATCAGTGGGTCCATGTTCCAGTACTAGTAAATCTAGCTTGGTCTCCAGACATGGATGAGCGATGCTGGGGAGAGAGCGTGACTGAAATGTACAAGGATCTACTGACAACAGCATTCATTTATTTTTCATACAATATATAATTGATTAGTGAACACGTGCTGTATTGCACCTATATTTGACAACCATTTCCAAACGAACTATATCTTTTTCCTAAACACGAATCAGGCATAACATTATGACCACCTGCCTAATATTGTGTTGGTTCACCTTTTGCTGCCAAAACAGCCCTGACCCGTCATGCACTGTGTATTCTGACACCTTTCTATCAGAACCAGCATTAACTTCTTCAGCAATTTGAGCAACAGCAGCTCGTCTCTTGGATCGGATCACATGGGCCAGCCTTCACTCCCCATGTGCATTGATGAGCATTAGCCGCCCATGACCCTGTCACCAGTTCACCACTGTTCCTTCCTTGGGCCACTTTTGATAGATACTGACCACTGCAGACTGGCAACACCCCACAAGAGCTGCAGTTTTGGAGATGCTCTGATCCAGTCGTCTAGCCATCACAATTTGGCCCTTGCCAAACTCTCTCAAATCCTTACGCTTGCCCATTTTTCCTGCTTCTAACACATCAACTTTGAGGACAAAATGTTCACTTGCTGCCTAATATATCCCACCCACTAACAGGTGACATGATGAGAAAAGAATTAATGTTATTCACTGCTCATATGTTATGCCTGATCATTGTATATTATATGAGAAGAAAAAAAACAGTACTCCTTGTTTGATGCTGCTGCTAATTTGGTTGAGAACAGTTAAGCTCAATATTGTCACAACACTGTTCACTGTCTGTCTGTCTGTCTGTTACTACCTGAAACCCCCAAACCTCACCCTGCAAAAAGTCTAAAATCACCACATACACCTCGTTATAGAGACGGAATATGTGTGCCTCCTGGTGGTCCAGCGGCAGGATCCCACGCTCTCATTGCAGCGGCCAGGGTTCGATTCCAGGTCAGGGCACCCACCCCAGACACTGAAGAGTTAACTCTCAGTGCCTGTCCCAAGCCTAAGAAGGGAGGGTTGCGACAGGAAGGGCATCCGGCGTAAAACCTGTGCCATATCAAGCGGACCAGAAATTATCTGCTAAAAATCAGTGGAAACAGCAGTGAAAGTCAACACAGCATCAATAAAAAGCTGTTGATGTAGTAGTTTTTAAATCATTTAAAAACTTTTACTTGTACTATTCACTGTATGCTGTTTGAGCAGTACAACGACATACGTTGCAGGACATTTCTGCTGGACATTTTATCCAGCAGGTTGCAGTGTTTCTTCATTCTTCAGACAAATCCCTCATGCCGCCATTTTAGCCTCCTGCCTTCTGCCTCACTGAGACAGAGGATCAAAAATGACAGCAGTGAGGGAGAAAAAAAAATCTCCTTCTGGTCGAGTCACCTTTCACATGATTTTCTTGAGGAACCGCTGCTGGTTGTTGTTCATATTCCATTTGAAATGCACATTTGTCTAGCCTGCAAAATGCCACAGCTATTGAACAAAGTTTCAGTATATTTTTATTTTGTAAAATAAATAATTCCTTTCTGGGATCCAGATGCTTAAGGTTCATTAGGGATAAAAGCAATTTGGCCAACTATGTCCATTTAATGTGTTCCAGGACCCATAAAATTATAGCTTCATGTATAACAGTCATGAGATCTCTAATCTAATTTTAAAATATGCTGAACTAAATAAACTTTAAAAAGAGCAGTTTGTAATTTTTAGATCCTTTTGTTGCTTGTTATGTGAATTGCATTTGCAATGAAAACACTGACAAGCCTTCCATTCTCGCCTATCACCATTCTGTGCCAACATACTTTCTGGGCCAAAAATGTTTAAACAGAACCCTGAAATAAAGAAAAACAAATAAAAGCCAGTTATATTGTAGAATAACATCGGAGTTAACAGTTTTCTAAACCTCTCTTTGCTTTGTCATCATTATTACAGATCTGAAAATACAGGATAAAAAAAAAAACTCCTTCAGCACTTGTCATTGTTTTGTCCACGGGGTTGAGGATCGTATCATCAGGATGCTGAGACTAATTACTTTATTTTGCTGCACTGGTTAAAATATGTTTGCAATAAATTTGATATATATTTAGCTCTTTTCTGTGCTCTCTAAGGAAAGGAATGTTTTCAGAGTCTGCTATATTGACTCTTGCCTGAGAAAGTCATTAAGATGTTTCTGTGGTGACAGGATTTTTATCATCTGTGGACGCAAGCTCAGAACCGCAGCCCAAGTCGAGTGTCTTTACTCTTAAATCTGAAAAAGTGCTACAGTATTCTACAGTATAATACAGTATGATAGCAGTGAATGTATTCTATAACTAAAAGCTTTTACATTTATGGTTAGTTTTCTGAAAGATATTCCTTTTTTGGTTTGAGCATCATGGAATTTTGAAGTCTTTATAGTCAGGGTTTATATTTGGAAAAGGTTACGAGTTATCATCATCTCCGTAGACAGCTCTGTGAGTAAACTTCTCAGACATACAGTTTTGCCTATGAGCATTGTCTAATTGTCTAGCCTATCTCTCTCTCTCTCTCTCTCTCTCTTTCTCTCTCTCTCTCTCTCTCTCTCTCAACCTCCGACATCCTCCTGCTGATTTCAGCAGCCTCTCTCCATAATTATAGCTTTAGTCGCTGAATCACTGAATTTTTTCTCTGTTTTACTGGACTCAGGATCTGGCTTCACCACTTTGTGTCAGCACTATAGAACTGT
>JAUCMX010000005.1:15174761-15382261 GCA_033459395.1 Hemibagrus guttatus | reverse complement strand
TGTTCTGTAAACAATCTCAAAGTCCTTATCATCTCCATCTGAGCAAAGCCTCTCCATTCTCTCATCATCCCCCTCCCCACACCCTTTCTTTTAGCCCCTGCTATTGCCCCTACATCCCATTCTTCTCGGTTTCCATCCCTTCATCTTTAAACCTTGTCCAGTAGAGAGCGTTGGCAGTAGAGGAGGCGTCGTGGGGTACCGTAGCGCCGGAAGAACAGCAACGCTCCCAGAACCATGAACACACAGGCCAACAGGAAGAGAGGGATCACTATGACTGCCGCGCCTCCAGGGAAACCATCTGAATTGTTCACCTCAATGATGATGACCTCTTCATCAGTTCCATCCGGCTTTGTAGAATCATCAAGCTCGCAGCCCATCCAGTCGGTCAGGACAGACTTGGGGTAGCCAGACTCCACCTTCATCTGCTTGTTGTTGAACTTCCAATATTTGTTGGCTTTGTAGAAGTAGGTAAAGGCTGGAGAGAGCAAAACAAGAACTTTGAATCAGATTTTTACAGTATATATCACAGGAACACTTATATAGTGGCTATATACTAGACTGTAATAATAAAAATGCGTAGATGCTTTGCTTTCTCACAAAGGCATAATATGGCAGTAGCATAATCCTTGGTTTATTTAGCTAATTTAGCTAACTAGTTCTAACTTCCAGAAGCTAACCCTACCATTATGTCTCACTTCTAATTTTCTTCACTCTAAATAACTTAATTACATGTTAAAAATGATGTTGTTCATCTTCCCGAATCTTGTTTATCAGTATGATGCTGAATGTAATGGCAAAGTATCCAAAAATCTTATTTACGCTTGTTATTATTGTTACAACCCAACATGGTTACATAATAGGCAGTCAGTAGTACTGATTCAAGACTGGGATTAAAATTTTTGACCAAATCTACTTTGGACATGACCTGATATAAGGAATTAATGCACATATCCAAGCCAAAGAGCTAGGAAGACATTTCCTGTGCTCGTGGTTTCGTCTAAACAAGGAAGGAACCTCTGTGCTGAATCAGAATTTTGAAGCCTAGTCATATCCTCCCTATGAACTTCACACAATACAGCTGGATACATCTGGGGTGGCACCTGCTCTCAACCACACCCCTCCCCCCTCTCTCTCTCACACACACACACACACACACACACACACGTATACTTATGTACCTCTATCATCGTTTATAAAGGCTCCTTTGATGTCATCAGGCACTCCACTCCACGTACTGATGGGTTTGGGGTAATCTGTTTCCACAGAGCGTGTGTTCTCATTGAAGCGGTAATACCTAACAACAGAAATAAAGAAAAAGGATCAAAAAGGGAACAGACTCTTTCTTTGTTTGGAGAAGAAGAAACATATGACAGATTTAGAAGCATTATTGGGACATGATACTATGCTTCGAATAACATCACATTACAATGACTAAGACATTTTGGCTTATTTTTAGACTCTTGATACAATGGCAGTTCCTCAATACTTAAGAACTACACACTTATCAAGACACTTACTTGCTTCCTCTGAAAAAGTAGGTGTTTCCATTTGGGGTGTAGAAGAGAGCAGCGTCTATTCTGTCTTTAGGAAGGCCTGTGCCCAACTCCTTAAAGGTTTTAGGATATCCAGGATCCATAGTAGCCTCGCTGTACACCCAGTACCTATCACCTACAGGATGAGAGGATGACAGAGAATAATGTATACACTGATGTAAATATGAAGTGAATATGACAGGACCAAAACTGCAGCTGTACCTTTAAAGAAGACAAATTTCCCATCTGAACGCTCGTAGGCTGCATTGATAGAGGGTGGCAGGCCTTTCCAGAAGTGTCCGGTGGGCATGGGGTAACCCTGCAGAGGTTTACCTTCACGCATTCGCCAGAACCACTTATCCTGTAGGGGGAGAGAGAAAAAAAGAGAAGCTGAATGATTTCTAAATGTACTTTGGTTATATACTGGTTAGAGAATGAATGTAACATTTATTCCACACAAACTCTGTTCTGCACATCCACAATCCCCTCAGCTGGTGTCAGTACTTACTTTAAAGACAAACATCTCTCCCCTCAGGATGGCAATAGTGTCATAGTGGCCTTTGCAGATATCAGGTCCGACTGATGGTCGATCAGGTTTGCGTGTAGGCCGCGGGGCAGGGGGTTGAGGCACCTCTCCTGAACGAGTACCTGCAGATATTTTATTTTTTAGAGATTATTATTTACAAGAATTTTTCTTTCAAAATAATTCACTTACAATACTGCATTTTGATATAGCCTCTTTTCAAAAGCTGCTCAAAAAGAGCATATTAAACTTACATAAAATTTCATGGTAGCAAGCTCTGTCTATATTAGTTGTACATAATCTTACACTTTTCTTCATAAATTTAGCAAAGGAATTACATAAGAGTCACTTAATTAAGCTTGTAAGTTGGCACCAACTCAGTCTGGTTCAAACATTGATATGAAAATACAATAATACATATTGAGTTAACAGAGCAGGACTCAATGCAGAAAGAAAGCCTTGATTATTATTTCTATGCAGAGAAACTGTGAATTAAAGTGTACTAGGCCCTTAGGGAAAAAAAATTACAAACCGTAAATCTGTTGTATTCCACGTCTGTCATCCTCAGGTAGCACAAAATTCTCAGTCTCCATCCACTGGTAGAATGGGGCCATGATTGCAGAAGGATCCCCAGAGTGCTCTAAACCCAGCGCATGCCCTAGCTCATGCACTGCGACCAGGAAAACATCATTTCCTGAAAAAGGGAAATAAATGAAAACCAATGATAATGTTGAACATCAGTGACCAATTTGATGAGGTAATCCATCCTCTCCTTTCCCCATGTTTTACCTCCTTGGTCCATATTTCCATTTGTCCAGGGCTCTGCTGCGTCAAAGTGTGTGTCACCTCCGATCCCTGGGCCAGGGAAGTACGCGTGGGCCAGGAAGCCTCCCTCCCCATCAAATGGTGTGCTATCGCCATGAAAGCCATCAGCGAAATAAAGCATGATATCTGCGAACCTTTCAGGCCTTTCTCTTATCTGGTAGTATGGAATTTCCCGAAACTTCAGTGGTGTGACCGACTCCCAAACCTTGAAGGCCTTCCGGATGGCCTCGTAAGTCTCATACTCTCCCACTTTAGGAGTGTAGTTCTGGATGCTGTTAAATACAGCAGTGCATCAATATAAATACAGTTCACACCTGTTTACACACTGAATCATGTAACTCAACCTCAAAACAATTACATAGATTTCCTTTGATTATTCTTTATATACTAGTATGTAATGTGAATGATAGCGTTATTTAATGCCTTGCTGTAATCGCTGCGTCCCACCTGAACGTGATCTCTGCCTTTTCCCACTTCTGACCCTGAATGGCATAGCGTCTCTTCCTCAGATTGCTCTTCTGCTCAGTGCCAAATTTATCTGGAACCCCACAGCGTGGTCGCTGCATTGCACTGAAAAAAGGATCATACATTTAAATATCAAAAATTTCCTTCTTCAAACAGTAGCCTCATGTGCATGAAATGTCTAATTTTTGGAAATAATCCCATTGGTTTTGATTATTTATTATTTACCAGTACATACAGTGAGGGAAAAAATTATTTGATCCCCTGCTGATTTTGTACGTTTGCCCAATGACAAAGAAACGATCAGTCTATAATTTTAATGGTAGGTTTATTTTAACAGTGAGAATAGACAGAATAACAACAGAAAATAACCAGAAAAACGCATTTCAAAAAAGTTATAAATTGATTTGCATTTTAATGAGTGAAATAAGTATTTGATCCCCTATCAATCAACAAGATTTCTGGCTCCCAGGTGTCTTTTATACAGGTAACAAGTTGAGATTAGGAGCACTCTCTTAAAGCTTGTTACCTGTATAAAAGACACCTGTCCACAGAAGCAATCAATCAATCAGATTGTTCAAGTAAGCACATGTACACGCCCGTCTGTAGTTTGCCAATAAACATCTGAATGATTCAGAGGAGAATTGGGTGAAAGTGTTGTGGTCAAATGAGACCAAAATCGAGTGCTTTGGCATCAAATCAACTCGCCGTGTTTGGAGGAGGAGGAATGCTGCCTATGACCCTAAGAACACCATTCCCGCTGTCAAACATGTTTTTCTGCTAAGGGGACAGGACAACTGCACCACATCAAAGGGACAATGGACGGGGCCATGTACCATCAAATCTTGGGTGAGAACCTCCTTCCCTCAGCCAGGGCACTGAAAATGGGTCGTGGATGGGTATTCCAGCATGACAATGACCCAAAACACATGGCCAAGGCAACAAAGGAGCTCAAGAAGAAGCGCATTAAGGCTCAAGACTCAAGAAGAAGCGCATTAAGGTCCTGGAGTAGACCTAGCCAGTCTCCAGACCTTAATCCCATAGAAAACCTGTGGAGGGAGCTGAAGGTTCGAGTTGCCAAACGTCAGCCTCAAAACCTTAATGACTTGGAGAGCATCTGCAAAGAGGAGTGGGCCAAAATCCCTTCTGAGATATGTGCAAACCTGGTGGCCAACTACAAGAAACGTCTGACCTCTGTGAATGGCAACAAGGGTTTTGTCACCAAGTACTAAGTCATGTTTTGCGAATGGGTCAAATATTATTTCACTCATTAAAATGCAAATCAATGTATAGCTTTTTTGAAATGCGTTTTTCTGGATTTTTTTTTGTTGTTATTCTGTCTCTCACTGTTCAAATAAACCTACCATTAAAATGATACACTGATAACTTCTTTGACAGTAGGTAAACATACAAAATCAGCAGGGGATCAAACAATTTCTTCCCTCACAGTACACCAGTAGCCTGTTCTGTGAAGAGTCACCTGACTGTTTCAGGGTCTATGGTTCCAGTGATGGTGAGGCCGTAGAACTTCTGCATGGCTATGATAGCAGAGGCGATGGCCTTGGGGGAGCGGATAGCCTGAGCACGCACATCACCAGGAGGAAGATATCCATACTGCTGTAGCCATACCTGTGAGAAGAGAGAGAGAGAGAGAGAGAGAGAGAGAGAGAGAGAGAGAGAGAGAGAGCAGAGTGCAGAGACAGAAAAGAAAGAGTGAGAAAAAGATGACCTCATGTAATTACAGTTATCCAACATAATTAGGTCAGAACCTGCATTATTCTATCTATAGCTGCTGAGCCACTCTTCCGTTTACACCAACATCCCAACCTCATAAAATTCTCTACATAAATGTATAGAAATTGATTTAAATGGCCAGAATCAATATGAAAAAATGGTGAAAAAAAACTATGTGAAAGATGTGTGTGTGTGTGTGTGTGTGTGTGTGTGTGTGTGTGTGTGTGTGTGTCAGCTTATGACTGTATATGAGCTTGAATAAAATTATCTTTGTTTTATTTTGAACATAGAGGAACCAGAATGTGTAGGTGCGTGTTTCTCGTGTGGGTGTGTGGCCTTCATTGAACTTCTGTAGAATGACGGCAAGCTGACTTTGCTTCAGAAACAGCATGTGTTAGCAAGAAACGAATTATAAAAATAAACATTCCAGTGAACGAAAGAAAATAAAGAGGATCAAAGAAAACCCAACAAAATAAAACACATAAAAAATAATTACCATGTACACTCAGTATATACTCAATGCACTGAGGCTGCTCATAGAGCTTCAAAGGATAACATCCTCATAAACGTCCCTTCTTTTTGTGTGGCTAGAGAAGAGCTAAACAACTCAAATATGCACTCCCTTTCATGGCCCATCATACACACATACAACAGTTTTAAGCCATTCAGCCAAATGAAATCCTCTAATCTTGCTACTCTATCTGTACTGCTGACTAAAACTGACGTTTAGCAAATGTTTCAGTAAAACTGTAGAGAAACGTCATAAAAATGGCTGCTCTGTTTAAAATCAGTAGGCTGAGAAACACTACACCCTTAACACACAGAGCATTCACTGATTCAGCTGTAAAGGCCATAAAGACCAAGACTCAGGGTGTGGTCAAAAAAAATCTATGCCCATAAATGTCCTCCTGGGTCATATCTAGGTCAAATGATATGGAGACTGCACCAAAAACAGGCTACTGAGCATAAAAGCATTATAGTTTTTATTTTCATTTCCATTAGGGTGCAGGAGGAGCTGTGACTGTATGTTAAGATGCATAAGTAAAGCTTGAGACGTCATCTGTCTCCACTCTGACCACAAACTCAGTCAGAAAAATGACAAAATTTTTTCTCAGTAATCCTTCAGACCCCAAACCTCAAAACTGCTGTCTCTCTACCGCTTTATTTCTTCCCTCTATCTTTTTTAAAAATTGTATAATTTTCATCTTTTCATTTATCTCCACCTCCACAAACTTTAAAACTTTATTAAGGGAACACATTAGATTGCATTGATGTGTCAATGAAGCATATAGACCATGACAATAAAACCAGTGAATAACACTGTTTATCTTGTTACTATGGAACCTGTCGTTGAATATATTAGGAATATATTGGTGATTTTTTTTTAAGTTGATGTGTTGGATGTAGGAAAAATGGACAAGCATAAGGATCTGAGGGGATCAAAAAAGGGCCAAATTATGATGGCTAGACGAATGGGTCAGAGCGTCTGCTAAACAGCAGAGCTTGTATGCAGTGGTTAGTACCAAGGAAAGACAACTGTCAGTGTCATGGGTGCCCAAGGCTTATTGATGTGCTTGGGGCATGAAGGCTAGATGGGTCAGAGTTGTTTTCGGTGAACCTACATAAATATATACACATTATAGGGATGGCTGTGTGAAGGTCATACTGCACACACTCAGCAAATGGGTGTCAGGGCGAGGTTCATGGAAGACAGTAATATAAAAGGAGACTAGAGATTTCCAAGAGCTTAAGACAGTTTTAACGTTTATGACCTCAATGCGTAGTCACTCCAAGCGCATAATTAGTTGAAGAGTTAGGCTAAAAAATTGCATATATACAAATCCTTCATACCAGACCTACTGAAGTAATTTTGACTTGTTAGAATGGCTTGCACAATCAGCTCACAGCTCACAAAGTACCTCACATATGAAAGATTCACCACATCCTGGCTGTGTTATGTGTCTGGAAATCATCTTTTATTAAAGGTTTTAGTAAATTGTTGCATTACTGTCCCACAAAATGACCAAAAAAAGTCACATTTTTGATCAAATTCCTCTTTGAAAGGCTAAACATCACCACACACTCTAGTTTGTTAAAACTGTGATAGTCTGAACTTTTCAAAGGAGGGACTGGTTTATGTTTAATGTTGCATAAGTGAATACAGAGTGCTGCACTATATTTTACTCTTAATCTGGTCAGTATGCTTCGTTTTTCTTTCTCTCTCTCTCCCTTGCTCCATTCCTCCCACTCTCTGACTGCTCCCTGTGTGTTGCCGCTATGCTGTGGTCTTTTTTCCCTATGCTGGGAAAAACACACTCCAACTCAGAGGGATGAAAAAGTCCCCCCTTCCTCCTCTCTCTTCATCTAATTTAGCCAGCTACCCCTTCCTTGACTTCTCTTTGTCTTCCTTCCCTATTCCTTCTTTGATCTATATGTACATTTCATCCCTCTTTTCCAAAATTATTTGTCCTCTCCACACTTATCTATTCATGTTTTCTTTCTCTCTTTCTGTCAGAAGACCTCTCTCACTTTTGACTCACGAGGCCTCAGGTCTCCTCTTACTGCTGCCAGCAATACCAGCATGCACCAGGCCTCTGGAACACCCAGCAGTGAGCCTCAAAGGTTCTATTTAGAAGCCTTTCCCGACTCCTCTTAATGGGGAAGAGTCAGCGTGTTGGCTTCTACGACACAGACAGGTAGCCTTTATCCAAGTCTCCTGCACCCCAGTCAGTCTGGCGAGCCTTTATTTATGACATAAACATCACTCACATCAGGATAAGAGCATTGCTCAGACATGGAGGTTAACTTATTCATACTTCAGTGACCACACAGCAAGAAAAGAAGATACTACACTAGGGGAGCTGAAAGAGCTCATCAAAGCAGATGTTTATCTGCAGTAACACTACAATACAGTAACAGTTTCTGAGTTTCGTAGAAATATCTGCAGACTAAATAGAAAAACAAACAAATAAATTCAACCAAAATAGAAAAACAGAAAAAAATTCTATTAAATGATTGAAAAAACTTTCCTCTGTAACTAAATTATCTGTTAGATAAATTGCACGCTTAATTAATTGTCCTATAAATATAAAGATGACTCCCTATGAGGAGCAGATCTGGTTCTAATTGAAGGGGCAAACTTACAGTAAATGCCACCTCTGACGCTAAGCGCAACCATATGCCATGACCTCACCTACAGACATGCCAGGACGGTAAACATATGCCTTCTCTTAAGTTGAAAGCCACCTCCTCCGGTGTTCTACCACTCTCTGATTGCTGACTTAATGCATTAAAATGAGCCCAATGTACATTTAAATTACATTTCACTCCTTTCAATTATAATAAAATACACATGTTGTATTTTCCAAGAGTCCTGAGAATTTCTGAGAACTTTGTTTTTCCCAAAAACAGCCCTGCTGTGTTGCAACACTTGGAATTGTCCTTCCTAATGACATGATATGGAAAGGAGCCATTGGAGTGTCTTGTTTAATAGAACAAATTGCTGACTGAATGTTTTGAAGGAAGGAAACAGAAAACAGAAAGAGTTTACAGCCTAAAATGAGAGAGAGAAAAAAAAAAGGGGGGGGGGGGAGAGAGAGAGAGAGAGAGAGAGAGAGAGAATGAATTGTTGAATGAAACTTGGTTTTTAAATTAGAGAGAAAGAGAGAGGGGGTGATTAAGAGCAATCGGTTGCAAATAAACAAAGACAAAGGTTTTAAAAGCTACCAGACTCCTGAACACAAAGCAGAACCTACAACAAACTGAGGAAAAGAGGCAGCGGGGGCAGAAGTTTGCTGAATTTGACTTGGAAGGAGACAGACCGACTCAGTTGTTCCCCTCAGACTTCTGCCAGCGGAAAAAACAGGGAATTGTGGTCATCAGTGCCTGAGATTTGGTCTCATACAGCCACATGGTGGCTCAAATCACTGACCTATTTAATGTCATGTTCACCTGATCACTGGCACAAACCAGTGATGTGAAAACAACTGATGTCTAGGAAATTATATTAATTGAAGTTCATGCTCTGTACACTCTCCATTCTAAAGCTTGTGGTCAGAGATTGCTCTCTTCAAAAACTGTCATTGGCTGTCAGTGTACTGAATACAGGAGGCTGCAGATTTGAAATTTTACTATTTATTATCTTGACCTGCACCAGTGTTTGGGTGTTAGACTGCACGTTTACAGACACATGCAGCCTCTTCACTTGTATTACATCTGCAATACCACTTAAATAGTAGGGGAATCGTCTTTCTGTGAGCTGCAGACTGAGGGGGTGGAGAAAAAGACAAGAAAGCAAGAAGCTAAGGAAGAACGAAACAAAGAAAGGAAAATCATCTAGCCATTTTCTAAGATATATACCTTTTCTTTTTCTTTTTTTTAATAAAAGTTAACAGCACCTGCAACAACACCACTGTTGCATCATGGGACTCTTAACAGCTTTAAATAGTGAGCTATACATGATTAAACATGTATGATGCTTAATGAGTCAGAATGAGAAAGAGAAGCAGCGTGTTTTTATTTACAGTCTAGGCAATAAAAAATAAAGATCGGCTTACTTGTCGACATTATACCAGCTTGACTTTGCAAACCACATAATACCATTAAATACCTGGTAGTCATTTTCAACAGAACTGTTTACAGATTGTTGTACCTCAGCCAACAGCAGTTCAGCAAATTCCTTTTATCGTATACATTTAAAGCCAGAAGGAGTGCAGATGTGGTTTTACCATATGGAACTTAACCTCCACTGTGACCTTTCATTTGGATCACATGACTCCCTCGTGACTCCATGCAGAGAGACTGTTATCGTCTGTGGAAACCTGGAACAGCCTCGTTTCAGCCAACTAGGCTGAATTTTCCACTGCTAGCCTTGGCTGACTATCACAATGTGAAGAATGGAAAGAGGAGGCAGGCTAAAGGGATGCTCAGAGATTTAGATCCTCATGTGATCCTTCTGATCTGTTGAGTGTTTATTTGACCTGAATTAATGCTCTGGCTTGCATTTGAGTCGTATGTTCCAAAACTCTTACTTACTTGTTTACTGAAATTCTCTCTATCTCTATTCCCACTCATTTTTTTCCTGCTAACTCAACCTCTGTGTTTCTGCCAGACATTCATCTCTACAGCAGGCATTAGCAGGTCCATCACAGGTTGTGTGTAGCTCAAATACACATAGATGATGTCAGCCTGAGACGTCCTGTTTCTCTGAAGGCCGGTTTCTCAAGCGCAGACTAGTCATGGGCTGAAAAGTATCTTCTGAATCCCTAAAGTCTGGGTCATTTAGTAGCAAATAGTGGCTCAGCAGTTAATGTTATGTTCCAGTGACCAAAAGCTTTCAAGCTTTCTAGAGGTTGTATTTGTTAACATTTTTGAAAAGGACCTCAACTGTTCATCTCTATGATTGTATTAGACTCTTGTTCAGTGCTCTAAACAAAACATTGACCTGAAGGGGGCAGCACATGATTGTACTTAACATTAATAGCAATGTTTAATACAACTGTTATTCACTTTGGTATCACTATTTAATCCTCCGGCTACCTGATAAACCTGACATTCAGCTTTTCCATGACTTTCTTGCTAACCCAACTTCAGCTACAAAGTGTGTGCTTACACCCCTTTAGCAACAGCCTGCAAAAATTACAAGCCTAATATTAAACATAAGCTTAGCTTTTAATTATGGCACAGAAATACATTGCCACTTAAATAAGTAAATACTTTCTTTTTTTTCAGTCTTTACAATTTAAGTGTAGTTCATTATTTTTTTTTTTTAGTATAGAGTATAAGCTATTCTACATTATTACATTGTTTAAAATATGAAATATAGCCTTGAAAGAATTCTACATGATCTACACATTTTATTCACTCCATTGACAAATTTTTAACGGGCCTGTGTGCAAAAACACATGCATCACATATAGCTGCTCGAAATAAAGTGTATAAGTGTAACAGTTTTAAGTGTGTGTGTGTGTGTGTGTAAAGTGTATAAGTGTAACAATTTTAAGTGTGTGTGTGTGCGTGTGTGTAAAGTGTATAAGTGTAACAATTTTAAGTGTGTGTGTGCGTGTGTGTAAAGTGTATAAGTGTAACAATTTTAAGTGTAAGTGTGTGTGTGTGTGTAAAGTGTATAAGTGTAACAATTTTAAGTGTGTGTGTGTGTGTGTGTGTGGTGAACAATAAGTGTGTGTGTGTGTGGGGAGAGAGAGAGAGAGAGAGAGAGAGAGAGAGAGAGAGAGAATGCTCACCTCAGTTCGGACTTCTTTGTCGCTGCTCACACACAGGGCAGTGAGCGCCAGCCAGAGTACTGACCAAGTGACCATCCCGAGCCTCCAAAAATACCCAATAACTAACACTATTACTCACACCAGCACCCTGTGCCCTCGCCTAAATCACCCTTTCCTTTTCCGACCTCTGATTTTCCTGAGTCAGATATTTCCAAAACTTGGAGCTAAAAGTTTTGAAACTCGTCCTCGTTTGTCCAGAAGCGAAGACCCTGTAAAATGCCTCAAGGCTGGAAATGAAAGAAAAAATGCAGACTTCAAAAATGATTGCGCCTTAAATCTTTGTGTATAAAAACCCTTTCAGCAAAAGCACAACATCAATAGCGAAGATCTGCGAAAACATGTTGATCTGAAGTCTAAAGGTGATCGTGTCTCATCTTGTCTGCATTTTTCTCCTTTGTCCTCCGGCACTGATCGCTCGCTCTTGTGTATGAGAGCTGCAGACGTGGTTCTAAGTAGTGATGAAGGCATCACGAGTATGAGTCACTTTACTGATCCGATTCTTTCTAGAGTGAATCATCCATTTGACTCAATATAGAAAAGCACATGCCCTCAACTGAACAGGCTGCTCTGTACGTTTATATAAAGTCTGGGAAAAAAATCAAAACGGTTAAACCTGGGTAAACTTCAGGTATATTTGAGTCTGTCGTGACTTTAAATGAAACTGGTTAATAGGACATGTAGAAAGCTGCTTTGCATAAATAAGAGCTGTGAATAAATAAGACCTTCAGTTTATTTAAGAATAGTTACTAATATTTACCTTTACGGTAAACATTTTCCAAGTTTCTTGGCTGAATAAATTTAAATGCATACTGAACAATAAACTTTTTATGTCTATATAACAGGATGTGCTACACAACATCTATACACCAGGGCTGTCTTACTCTTTCTTGATAATTGCAGTTAATCACATTGTATTGTCTCTGAAAATAATTCACAGTCTTATTTCGATCACATTTGTTTGCTTTTATTCAAGTTCAGAGTAACTCATCAGTCACATAACGTCTTGTAACTTCTATGGCTGAAGAAGACTCAAGTCACACACATAGCAGATGAATTGTTCGAGGAACCAAAGGCCAGGTATGAAAAGCAGTCCAAGACTCACACAGGCTGAACATCCTCTGGTTACTATTCATATTACAGGGATGAAGCTGCACAAGTTTGATTACAGGATTATATGTGACAGAACTAATTTCTAAATTGTCCGTAGCGTGTGAGTGTGTGTGATGTGTGTGTGTGATTGGGCCCTGTGATAGACTGGCATCCTGTCCAGGGTGTACCCTGCCTTGTGCCTGTAGTCTCATGAGATAGGCTCCAGGTTCCCTGTTACCCAGTAATAGGATAAGCAGGTATAGAAAATGGATGGATGGATGGATGGATGGATGGATGTGGCAGAACTATTTTTTATTTTTTTGATAGCTGTGTGATCTTAAAACTTTATTATATCGCCTCAAATTTGTTTATATATAGCTAGATTGGATACATGGCTATAATGTGAATAATTAGATTATCATTCATTCATTCATTCTTCTTCAATCTTCTCATTTATTCTAGGGAATCAGGAGCTTATTCTGGTTAAACTCGGTAGGAGGAGAGACTATACCCAAGGGCACAGCAAACATACACATTCATACAAAACCTTAGAAAATTTAGAGGAGGCAATACCCATATGAGCATGTTTCTGGGATGTGGGAGGAAACCAGAGAACCCAGGGGAATGGGGTGAGTGGTCCTTGGCCAAGGCTCTTAGCTGCCAAGTTGTATAAAATAAGATCTATATAAGTCGCTCTGGATGCTGTAAATGTAAATGTAAATGAAACCCACACTAACCTGGGAGCACAAAAACTGCCCCCAGACAGTAACTCGAGCTCAGGATTAAATCTGGAACCCTGGAGCTGTGCTGCAGCAATGCACCACTGTGTCAACCCAGCTTGTAATTTATGTTTGTATTTTATTTTATTTATATTGTATATGCCTGGTCCTCATCCTCTGTCCTCAACATGCCAAAATGCTAGCTTTGAGAACAGAAACAAATAAATTGATCAATGAAATATTGTTCTAGTTGAGTCATTTTCGTGCTTTGACCTTGTCTTCAAGTATAGTGTTTTGGATTCTTTCTTTCTTTCTTTCTTTCTTTCTTTCTTTCTTTCTTTCTTTCTTTCTTTCTTTCTTTCTTTCTTTCTTTCTTTCTTTTTTTTATTGGACATTATCAACATGGATCTTTAGAATAACATTATGGATTTTGAAAATCACTGAAACATGCTCCGTACAAATGAATTAGTACAAATGAATTCTGAGAGTGAATCATCAAGACAAAGTGATCACCTGTGTCAAAAATAAATTTAGCAGTAACCCGGCCATCAATCTGAGGTTACCTGAATGTATACATAATGTTTAAGTTACAGACATTGATATGATATATGATATAATATGTTCATAATTTGCTGTATCAAATGCTGCTTCAAAAATAATATTAGAAAAGATAATAAAAAGTTTCCTTAACATCAGTTATTGCATTCCTTATAACACTGTGTCAGTAACTTTGTAATAACACTCTGTATCTGTCATTAGATTTATGTTGCACTGTAACATCAGGACCTTTTTACATCCTGTATCATGCATTACTGAATGTTCTGATAACTCTGTGTTGGCTGGTAGAGCATGGCACAGGAGCACAGCCTTCGAGTGATTTTTTTTTTCTTGTGCTTGAGAATCAATTCTCTCGATTCAAATGAATGAATCGTTCATTTGACTCTCACGTGTTTCTTTCTTCTGTGGCATCAAGAAGGATGTCTAGCCCTCCCCCTGGGCACTATACATAGCCTTTTTAATATTTGTTAATGATTAATTTATACTAATAAATAAATTAATTAATTAATTAATTTTTAAAAGAAAGCACCAGCTGAACTGACGGTGGTCCTTTAATAGCAAAACCTTAGAGAGCAATTCTAAGTGAAATCATTTTATTTTGGGGATTTAAACCATTTTATCTGTAAAGGGAATAGTTTATGTGCAAGTTTAAGTGTAATACGTTTATGATAACATTTTGTAGATTGTTCATTCACTAATTGTGTATGCAAAATGTAAACTACATTAAAATCATTTTCTACTGAGCCGGCTGCTGTAGTGAAGGTGATGCAGATCAATGTCGCCATCTGCTGGCGAAAAGCTAAAATGACATGCTCCACAAGCCAAGGGCGTCATTTACGTGATTGCGTCACGGTAGTTGGCGTGGGCGACCGCATAGCTGTAGCTGCTCAACACGGAAGTGGCGGTGAGCGAATGTCAACAACAAAAAGGGACAGATAAAAAGGTACGATAACTATGCTGTCGAGCTGGACAGTGTGTATGAGCTGGATTAGGTCTCGCTAAAGTGATGACACCGACTGTGACGGGGTGGTGTGTTTTTAAAATATTATGTAACCGCCTGAAGAAAGACAGGACGCAAAGTACAGCGAATGGGCAGCTGTTGGTTAGCATTAGCTTCGCTTGCTAACAAAGTCGAAAGAATGTGATATAGACAGCTGTTGTTCCGCCTTGTCAGGTCCAAAACGAAACTTTCTTAGCAGGACTAGTGTAACGTATAATGTCTCTTCGCCGTACTCTAATCGTTTCTGACGAAGTGTTTTAATGTTCGTTTAAAAGCTACTTCCGGTCTGTTAACGTTGATATTTGCGTCGAAACGAAACGAGAAGGTTTACGTCATTGATGGGAACCGAAGCAAAACGGGAAATTGCTCGTGGCTGTGTTTGTGAGAGGGTTTCTACCTTTTCCCTGTGCAAGTCTTTTCTTTATAAGAAGCAAATCTTTCTGTTTCAGCTTGAGTGATTCTTCATGTTTCTGGTTCACAGATCAAATCCTCACACACGAAGCTTCTTGTCTCTGATATCCTGTGAGGCGCAGAGCTCCTGGATCTACCGACATGAAGTATTTATACCATGGAGAGTGATTTACTTTTACTTTTCATTAGATAGAAACATTTTCAGATCTCACTGGGAAGAAAATCAACATGGATATCCCTTACAACCTGTGGATTTTTAGCCTTTTATTTTTAACAGGTAAGGATTCATTATCTTTTCCCTTGAACACAGGATTGCTTGTATAGCAGTAGGTTCATTAGTTTAGTGTTGTAGTGGTGCACATAAAACACACACACACACACACACAGACTCAGAAAGGGTATGCTATAGGATACCACCACCATCAAACACATTAAATATATCTATTTAGAAGAATAGGTGTATCATTTATCAGTTTTTTCTGTTATTTGTGTTATTCCTAATAGAAGATTTTTTGTGTGTGGTGTTCACAACGTCACATTGCTAGTGGTTATAATAGTGTTTAACAGGAGAAAAAATATCACCAAACTCGAATACAAGTGATAACAAACAAGTTTTGCTGTTAACTCACACACACACACACACACACACACACACACATTCACTATTTTTCAGTAATGTTCAGTGCCAGAGGTAGTGCAGAAAGTAAACGCCGGATGCATAGTTTCATAACGCGTTGCAGCTCGACTCATTAACAATCTACAAGATGATACGTACGATGGAATTGGCAGTGGTGTTAGCATGATACTTGATCCTTTTGGGAAGCTGATTAAGCAGAGTGGAATGAAGAGCTCAAAGAATGGAATAGACTAAAAGATTAAAGCTCAGCTTCTGCACTCTTTCTATTGTGAGTTATTGCTGGAAATCATTAATTGACTTGGCAAAAAACCCCAACATGTTAGCAAAAAAAACAACAACACCACAAACTCACAAATGCCAGACTCACTTGAAGAGCACATATTAATTATCCAACTTTCTGTGCAAGTGAGTGATTATTTGGCTCTCAGGTGTAGTAGAGCAGATTTGCTTCAGCACCAGACATAGGAAATAGTGCATGTAATTAAAGAACTTTATTCTTATTATATTTAATTATCTGTGATTCTTGTGTGTAATAACTAATTTATTCTGCATTTTGATATGTAAAGGAAGCTGCACTTGTAACAATCTTTCACACATTCATCGCCACATAAAGACTTGCTCATCCATTTTCATTTTATTGTGAGATTTTATTCCCACATTTTATTCCCAACCTATTTTTAATTCTTAATTTAACATCCATGTTGATTTCTATCTATTTGCAGTCCACTGCAGTCTGGAGCTGGCCTCCAGTTCAGGTGAGGAAGAAAATTTCATTCCTAAAAGTAAATCTATTCACACATCATGTACGGTTCCTGATTTTGATTAAGACTGTCCTGGACAGCTGACTCATACTGTTTTATTCAATGATTTATACTCCAGTGTATGTTTATGGTAGGGCCATGAAGATAAGCATAAAGTTCCAGCAGTACATAAACATGACTTGAACTTCCTCCTTCCTTTTATGATAATCAATAAATCTGTAATCTTGTGCTATGTGCTTAGTTTTATAGGCTGATTTATATCCTAGACACTAAGTCTGTTTAGTTTTTAATTTCCTAGTGCTTAGCTTGTAGGACTTGATGTGAAATGAATGTTTATGATGCTCGATAATCCTGCTATTCTTACCATTATGTTTTCTTCCAGCACATTGTTTCAAATCATCAAAAATACTGCAGGCAAGACAAGGAGAAATTCGTGGCTCCACACGCCATGGCCCTCCTGGGCCTGTGAACTGCAGCTGGGTAATCACTTCCCCAGTGGGAGAGCGTGTGATTCTCAGGTACGGAGAGACACAGACATTTCATATTCAATGTCCAATATCTTTAACATATGCATTCTGCTGAAACTTTTAAAAGTTGACGAAGAGAAAGAGTAGCTAATGGTAATATTCAGTTTGTGAACTATGTAGTTAATTAATGTTTACACCTGAGCCTGTCATTTGTTTTGCATATCAGGATTATATCCAGTTAGGGAACATGCGCTTGTCAAAGCAAGCAAAGGGCATTTAAAATAGATTTAAGTCAGACCACTTAAACCACTTTATGGATATTTGAGCTGAATTTTATCTAAAGGTTAAAGTAAATAGTGTAAATACTCTATAAGTTGCATTTGAGAATCTGCCTGTATTATGTCATGATGCTTCTTACTGCTGAAGCTGGTGCTGGTGCTGGTGCCACACGACCAAAGAGGAACCAAAAGCTGATGCTAGTTTTCAGGAGTCATGGTTTTCATTACTTTAACTTTATTAAAAAACTCATTACTGTGCATTAATGGGTGTATGTATCATTTATTCATTCATCTTCAATAATTGCTTTATCCTGCCTCTTCCTAGAAAACAGGGATTTTACCCTGAGGATGCCAGTTTATCACAGGGCACCATGCACAAAGTCATTCACACCAAGAGTAACCAGGCCACCTACTAACATGTTATGTCTTTTTAAATTTGTTGTGATTTTAAATATACTTGCAGCCCTAACGCCTCGTCCTTCTCTCTGTCTCCTTTTTTTTTTTTTGTTATTTTTTTTTTTTTTTTATAAAGTTTCTCTGAGTTTTTTGTTAGATGTGGTTGGAGTTCTCTAAGCCTAACCACCAGTACAGGCCGTCCTGTGTCGCTCTGTGGATACCAGCTGCCTAAGCCAATGGAGTTCAATCAGGGAAACATTACAGTGACGTACCACTTTGTCCCGCACTCCTACTCAGTTTCAGGCTTCCGCCTGTCATATATTAAAGGTGGTGTAGATACCACGGCATATTTAATATTATTTTGTTCCAACAGGCAGACGAATAGCAATATTAACATATTATTGTATTTCTCTGTCCAGATACTGGTCCATGTTACCCTGGTGAGTTTGAGTGTTACAGTGAGCGCTGTCTCCCCAAGTCCTGGCACTGTAATGGCCAGGTTGAGTGCCTCGGGGAAGGTGACGAGCTCGGCTCAGACGAGGAGGACTGTGACCCTGTCAAATCACAACCTCACCTGGACAATGAGCCCTCCTCACCATTCCCATCTGAAATCCCAGC
This sequence comes from Hemibagrus guttatus, assembly GCA_033459395.1. Taxonomy (NCBI): domain Eukaryota; kingdom Metazoa; phylum Chordata; class Actinopteri; order Siluriformes; family Bagridae; genus Hemibagrus; species Hemibagrus guttatus. The sequence continues at coordinate 15,363,970 of JAUCMX010000005.1, read as the reverse complement.
AAGCCCAGCTGGTAACTCTGAGATGGAACATCTGCCACATGGGGCTTCAGATTTTCCATCTCCAGCCCAGGGTGGGCCCTGTGGGGGGTATCTGCAGGCCTTCTATGGCTCTTTTGTGCCCCCTGTGCTGACAGGCGCAGCAATGGAGTGTGTGTGGTCAGTGGATCCACAGGACTCCCGGCCTCTCAAGCTGGAGCTGCAGCAGCTGGCACTTGGCATTGGAGACAGCCTCATTATAACTAACCAGCCTGCCGGGGGAGGCGACATCCTTAAAACTGTGAGTACATGTATAAGCTGTATGCTGTTCAATACAAAGCACTAAAATCAGACAGTGTTTATAAGTGAGTGCTCTGGATACACTGTCACTTTTTTTAGCTTTAAATACACCATTAAGAAGTGCCTGTTGGTTGTGGTGGTGGTGTTAAGCTGCTCCTGAATCCATCCTAACAAGTAAATGTTGAGTTATAAGAAATGTCTATGCATTGTGGTAGTGCAGAAATAGATCGGTACATCATGTGCACCCTGGATTTAAGGTGCACTATAGGTAGTAATACAGTGCCCAAGACAATTATAATAGAATACAAGACAAGACAGTTACACCACAGCACAGGGTGTCCAAAAAGTCATGAAACAATAGGAGTATGTAGAGTAAAAATATCAATCTGAGCAAAATACAGCAGCTGAGAAAAATGTGCTTAGCATGTAAGGGTGAACATGTAGAGCATTTGTGCTAAAAAATAAAATAACGGTTATTGATTACTCGTTTGTTCTTACTTATTCCTGACTTTTATGTATAATACTCACACTATAGTATAATTAGTATAGACGCTGTGTATGGTAAATATGGAACAATCTCACTGACTCTTCTCGGAATTAGACTGGTACTAGCCAGTTGCTTGCATCTTTGAGCTCATATTAGTGCAGTCAGCTTCTCCTCCAGATATGTTCAGCTGCCCTATGATTTTGCCTGTGGGACAGTTTGAAAATTTTAGGTGTCTGGCTTTATGTATCTCAGAAAAAGTATTTGCTAAAATGTACCCTACCAGATTGGCAGCTAGATTGTGTCACAGGGGACACTAGTGCAGGGGAAATTATATATTTTTTATTTATTTGCAGTGTTAATTCCTTTTTTAGTTACATAGAACAATAATAATTTTTTTTGTTTTATTGCAGGTCACAAATACATTAAATTATAAAACAGTGGATGTGGAGTCCCCTACTGGTCTGCTGTCAGTAATCTATCGTGTGCGGGAGGCCTCTGATGGACGGGGCTTCAATGCCACGTACCGCATTGCTGACTACTGTCTGCCCTGGGAAGGTCTTTGTAAGGGCTCAGAGGGAGGCTGCTACACACCGAAGCAGCGTTGTGATGGGCACTGGGACTGTGCAGAGACGGGCCTGGATGAGGATGGCTGTGGCGGATGCTCCGCTGGCTACTTCCCCTGCGGGACACTGGCACTGCAGAGGCCGGGGCATCCCGTTGGCCGGCCTGCCTGTTATTCCATCAAAGAACGGTGTAACTACCAGCTGAACTGCGCTGATGGGAGTGATGAAAGAGAGTGCAAAGTGTGTCAGCCTGGAACATTCCACTGTGATAGTGACAGGTGTGTATGTGTGTGTGACCTGTTTAGACTTGATCTTTTTATTACCAGAGGATTTCTGTATTAATGCATCCTCAGGTTACATTTTCTAATGCTAGTATAAAAATGTTATGGTCCAAGAATACATGTAAGCTAAAACCTTGTTAAAAAGAAATTACTTCAATTAGGTTTTCCTAGCAAACTATTTAAAATATGTCTTGTGGTGGAAAAAAGATGCACCCATTATTTTAGAACCAGACATGATCAAGGTGTATATACAAGGTATCATATATAAACTCAAAATACAACAACAACAAAGTCTCCCAATTCACTCCTATAATTAATCACTACATTACTGTGCTCAAATTCATTTGTGACACATACCAGCATTTACAAGAGCTTCACTATGCTCACTATTAATTCAGTTTTAAACTGCCTTAACTGGCAAGGAAATAAAAGCAGCAATAAAACAGCACAGAAAATCTGTATGCAGCACAGAAAATGTCCTGCATAGGACATTACACAAATGTGGAAGTGGTGTTATGAGCTAATTTTCATTGGATTCAATTGGGTTTCATTCTGGCTCATCAGAGATGCATTTGTTTTTAAGTATAAGTGCTTGTGGGTAAAGACAGGTTAATGTACAATTTAATTTAAAGTTGTAGATGTATAGGTTGGCTGATTTGAGTATAATATCCTTTTATGAATTCTGGTGCAGTAGAAGACTGTTCATGTACGAGTCTAATATTCCTGTCCTGTGGTGCTGCAGGTGTGTGTTTGAGAGCTGGCGATGTGACGGACAGGTTGATTGTAAGGATGGCACTGATGAACTAAACTGCACTGTGACTCTGCCTCGAAAAGTCATCACCGCGGCGACTGTGGGCAGCCTGGTGTGTGGTCTGCTGCTGGTTATTGCAATGGGCTGCACTTGCAAACTGTACTCACTTCGCACACGAGAATACAGGTGAACCCCCACATTCATGTAGTTTCAGATTTTTTCATATAAAATATTTCTCCTTTAGTTTTATTTTATGATAACTGTGTAGGCAATGATTAAAATGTTAGTCATAGATAGAAAATGTTAAATCAAGATGACCTGCTCATTGTAACATCTGTCTCTGTATGATTGTTCTTTTCTGATATAGCTTGTTTGCCCCAATCAGCCGCCAAGAGGCAGAATTTATCCAGCAACAAGCTCCGCCCTCCTATGGTCAGCTCATTGCTCAGGGGATAATTCCTCCTGTAGAGGATTTCCCTACAGAGAACCCTAATGAGGTAAAAAATGAAAGAAAAAATGCCTAGGAAATGATATTTATGCTTCCACATTTCAGATGGTTCAGTAATAATCCAATATTAATATGAATATTTTTCTTTAAGTTCATTACATTTATAGTCCTGTTCATTAACAGGACCATAAATTTCCTCAAATGTATTTTTATATACCCTGCGATGGGTTGGCACTCCGTCCAGGGTGTATCCTGCCTTGATGCCCAATGACGCCTGAGATAGGCACAGGCTCCCCGTGATCTGAGTATAGGTCGGATAAGTGGTAGACAATGAATGAATATATTTTTATATTTTCTTCTAAAATGTGCACACCAAGTAGTGAACATAGTTCAACATATTTGGATGATGATGGTATGTTCATTACACACACAGAGCTTTTGCACAGTTGAGACATGGATCATTTTAGTCAAAAACTTTCAGACTCAATTTTGAACATGGGCAATCGAATGTTTTTGGTTGGTCCTATAGGGTTAGGGTTATGGTTAGCTTGTTACGGTTAGGGCTATTTGTTGCTTCTGGTTGTTGTTTATGATTTTTGTAGTTTATCTAATTCTGTTTCTCTTCCTTTCTTACTCAGCCTACCTCCCTTTCTCTGAGAGGACTGCTTCAGCTCATCAGACAGGACAACATCTCTTCCCCACGCCGAAGACGGAGGCCACGGTTTGTCCGCCGAGCAATTCGCCGCTTGCGCAGGTGGGGCCTAATTTCCAGACCAACCTCTAGATCTACCCAGACATCAAGCTCCACCACTCAACAGACAGAAGTTGCTCCTACAGGCCAGGAGCCCAGACAGTCCGGCCCTCCAGGCTCGTCTGTGCCCAGGGAAAACGCTGACCAGCCTTTGCCACAAAAACTGGGGTTATCCCAACAAACAGAGCAAGAACAACAGACAGACACACAATCTTCTCTTTCCCTGCCCCCTCCTCCTCCTCCACCTCCTCCTCCTGCAACCCCACCTACAACACTTCCCACAACTACACATTCCCTTCAGCCAGCTATTGCTCCAGAAACACGTCAGAGCCCACCTGTTGCTGTTGCACCCAGCAGCCCCTCCCTGGCCTCTCTCTTCCATTCTCTGGGGCTCAGTATTTCTCGTTTCAGACTTTCGTCTTCCTCCCCTACTGCACTTCCCCTGTCAGCTTCCCCGTCTTTCTCCTCCTCTTCTTCTTCAGAAGACGAAGTGCTACTGATCCCTCTTTCTGATGACACGACCTCTGAGGATGATGTGCCCATGCTGACCTGAAATGAACTGCACACTCTATCACTTTTAAAGTTTTTCTCACTTTTCTCCCTGTTTTTCACCTCTAAATTATGATCTCAGCATGTAAGAGGCATCATGTTTGCAGTCTGTTCTGGCAAGGTGCCTTATTTCACATGAATAGGGTCATTTTCCTGTATCAAGTATTGGACGAATGTGTCAAAGACTTGAATCTTTGTGCTTGTTAGATGTGCACTTACTCAGAGATTGAGTGTGATGGAAGAAAATGTTGCACAGAAAATCTTCCTTGGCCTCTCTTTAATGAGTGTGTTTACATGTACAACCCGACATCATCTTATTTCAGCACATTAAAGTGGTTGTGGAAACAGCATGCTGCAGTATCAGAAATTAGACTGTAGAGAAGAGTTATGCCTGGATTTTCCTCTATAGCTGACATCTATTGTTTTTCAATACTTACGCATGTGTGAAAAGAACTAGAACAAGGAAATATCGTGTGTATCTGTTGGATAAAAATGGAGACAGCTCAAGAACAGACAGCATTATATAAAGTTTGGAACCTTAATAAAGTTTTGAACTTCAATACAAGAGCTAATGTTATAAGAGCTAATAGTTTCATTTCTTATAGCCAGGCAATTAAATGCTGTTTAATTCTTGACTCTTGCAGACCCAGTGCTATTTTTCAAATGATTAAATGACTTATTTTGTACATGTAAACACACCCATTGCAAGTGTCCTGTGTCTTGGTAAAATATACAGCACCACGCTTATGGTTTAGTTTTTGCAATTAGTTAACATCTGTATGTATGTAAATGTGTGTGTGTGTGTGTGTGTGTGTTTACTGCTATACACGTGGCTGTGTGTATTCTTTAGAAGTGCCTTTGATAGAGCTTCCTATAGATCACTAGACACAATGTGACTGTATGTACTTGCACATGAAGGCCAAACACACACATGCAAAAGTTAACACCTCAGTTTGAATTTAAATTTACCCAGGCCATGTATAGGATATTGCATGGCAAGAACATGTGTGTGTGTGTGTGTGTGTGTGTGTGTTTGTGTGAATGTAGTCACTCAGTTGAGACAATCCTTCTTCGTGCCTGAGGCAGTTATTCACACCACCGTTCTGAATTACTTTACATATTACTTTAATGACAATTAAAACATTTACTTCTATTTCTTCTTCTAATTTCAGCTTTTGGCTCAATAAACAGTGAAAGAAACATGAGTGCCATAACTATAATCATCTTTTGCACTTACTTTTATGAATCTTTTTCCCCCTGTCTTTTTGCCATGTTGATATTGTTTTTATTACTGAATGTAATGAAGCGGCTAGCTGTGTAACATGTTTCTCGCCAGTGGTGATTGCAATAGAAATTTGTGGTTTGGAATGAAAAAAAGAAAATAATTTTCTTAGGATGTGTTTCACTGTATATAAGCTGAAAGATCTAGAAAAACCACAATGAATAAATCATTTGCACTTTTATGAGTGTTTTGTCATTATTACAGTGTTTCTGGCTCTTTTTGTGCCTTTGAACTATTTTTCCCGGACACAATTCGAGGACTTTCGGTTAACAAAGAGAGGTCAGTACCAATGAAACTAGTAAGGAGGTGTTATACCGTGTTACTGACACATCAAAGCCACTATTGTCCTTGTGCTCTTTGTCAGATTTTCGTTTCTCACACCTTGCTTCAGAACAGTAGTCATCCAGTCACAGTATACAGCATTAAAAAGGGAGAGGATACAAGAGGTAGGAGAACACATGGTAGAGTTTCCAGTGATTTTAAACAAGAACATCTGATACAGGTCAGCTCCAGCTGCTTCTATAAATTACATCAAAGACTATTTTAGATGGACCAGCATTTCTAATTTTACATCTTGAATGTCTAAAGCTTTTAGGCCGTGTCTGGGTATGAGTCTGTGAAACATTAAGGAAGCATCAGTTGTAAATAATGGCAAGTACAAGGGTTAACAGGAGTAGTGCCCACTGCATTTGGTTTATGTGAAAGGAAAGCAGAGGTAAGCTCCAGCACTACAGTTTGAGGCAAATGTAAATTATAATGATGATGCAATAGAGCTTCATACTGCTTTACACAAATGTATTAGTAATAATTAAGTGCTGTACTAATTCAGTCAAGGCAACTGTTAAATGCTGAGTATATATCTTCAGATTTATTGTCGTTAATGATTTATTTCCACAAACGAACGAGAAAGAATGCTGAGAATGTAATAACTATGTCATTCTGGTTAGTTTATTTAAGTCAGATAAAAACTTATTTTAACAACATCATTTAGATATTTGTTGGCAAGAAACTCTCAACTACAAATATTGTGCTTTTTACTATCACTTTAAATCTGCATGGAATATTGATTTGATTTGATTCATGTTTTTTTTGTTACAGTTAAATCTTCTGACCATTATCCAAAGCTGCAAGATGAAGTCATTTCCATACCCCATTCTACTTCCTCTTCTGCTGCTGATGTCGTGTGTGTGGGGAAAGTGCATCTTTGATGAAGTGCAAAGTTCAGTCCGGGTGCTGTCTCCTCCAGACAATCAACCAAACCCATCTGATTGGTCCTTCAGAGATGACGATGTCAATGAACAAGAAGACTGGCTGACACATGCTCAGATCCAGAAACATCAGAATGACATGTCACAATATTCTCCATCCCAAAGATTTAAAAGGGCAGTCCAGGACAGGACTAACATCACTGATAAACCACAACCAATTAGGATTAAGACATGGACTCCTCGAGAGAGCCCCGTCCTCTCACAGTGGGAAACAGAGAGGCTGGAAGCAGCTGTCAGTCATGCAATCAGCACCATGTCCAAATTAATTGCAGGTATTGTTTTCTGCGTGGCTGTGTCTGGATTTAAAGCAATCATTTAGACAAAAAAACCTTCACCTTTACTTCAAATGTAGCACCCAGTGCATGATTCATGTCTGAGGTTTGCTTTTTTAAATTTAGCATTGGTGATACACTATGTAAGTATAGAAGCCTGTTCTATAAATGTCCAAGGTTAGTTTCAATTCATCACACAGTCACATCAAAATGAGTTTTGTTTGCTCACACACATCATATATATATATGAACATACTGTATATGGCTTTAACATGGCTGGTACTTGCAATATATTTACATCTACACAATATATTTTTGTGTTCCTTTATAGGTAAAAGAGTGTTACAAACCATTTAAACAAGCCAAATTGACATAATGAACAAATTTTGAGTAGAGTGTATGTGATACATTAGGCATGTGGTTTAGCCATGTTAAAATGGAGGCCAAACACTTCCCTTACTTGTTGGCAACATTATCTTCCTAGCTTCAGTGAAAAATGAAAGAACCAGAACTTAACAGACACCAAAAAGGGTTAAATGTTTTGGATTATTCTTTAATTTGATGTGTAATTGTCACTTTTCATCTGCACATTAGTGTCTTGTTTGACCATCACTTATTTCCAATTATGTTGTTCTTGTTGAAAATCAGAAGACAGGTTTAGTTTAGGATTTAAACAGTACATCTGCAATTACATACTGATAATTGATCGTAATTGATAATTACGTGAATGAATAATTACGACTGTGTTACTGACTTGTCTGCAGTACGGAGGGTCAGTAGGAAGCTGCTGCTGAACAGAGATATGAATAAATACTGCCGCTTTATCTGGAGGAACAGCACCTCTGCCAATTTTAACAAGTCAGTTTCTTCTCCTTTCCTGCCTCAACATTAATGTTGGTTTGGTTTTGTTGTTGTAGTACACTGTTTTGTTTTAAAGAACCTCTTCTGTCATTCTCTATTTCAGTATTTATCACTCTATACTCTGAAAATGACACAGATTACAATTCTTTTATTGTGCTATTTGGACTATGGAAATAAAAGTTGTGTTCCATATTTACGTAAACCACATCCTCATTTTTTAGAATGCTAATTATCCAGCACATTGTTTTGTACTTCTCAGGTGTGGCAGAGCCAGTGATAACTACCGGATTGAGAGCTGCCTGGGTGTGATTGTAAGACATCAGTTTTATACCTACATTTATGCTATTTTGCTCATGCAAACTGTATGCTCAGGCCTTGCTTCATGTTGACTGACAGATCCCAGATGACCACTTAAGTGGCTATGTTGTTTATCCCCATCCTGACCAGCCAGACCAGAAGGTGATAAAACAAGATGGGGCGGGACTTCCAGACACAGATGTCCTACTTTATGTAAAAGCTCAAAACTCTGATAAATGCAGAGCTGATGTAAGTAGTGGTGGAGTTTTATATTGGCCTGAGACCAGTCTACTCTTTCTTTGTGTAATGTTTAAGGTGTATTTTAACAGAATACGAGTATCAGTATAATGTATCAATATAAGTGTAGCATTATTTGCTGTACCATATACCTTGTAAGGCAGATCTACTCTTAATCCAAATGGCTACTGGTTACACAGCTGTAGAAGATATTTTTCTCATATTGCCCCTAAAATCTGCATTGTTCATAGTGAGAATGTTAGGAGCACATCCATGGGGCTGGAAGTGAAATAAATAATAAATAATGTACTACACGATGGCAAATTTGGTACACCATGAGTTGTGATTACATCAACATGTTATGTGTATTTAGTCTAGCCTGCTGGCCTACTCAGCGCATTGTCAGAGCGACTCAGAGGGGCGACCAGTGGCTGGCGTTATGGTCATCTGCAGCGAGCCACTCAGCATGGAGGGATTCAGTCATGAACACATGGTGCAGGTATCTGTGTATGTGAATTTGTGTGACATAAATGACAAAAATCTACAAAAATAAGCAATTTGTGTGTAATGTTTTGCTCAACATTGTTTAACAGACTGTGATCCATGAGTTGCTGCATGTGCTGGGTTTCAGTAAAGAACTCTTCAGCAAGTGGACAGACCGCTCCCTCTCTTCCCAGAGCAAGTTGTTAAAATATTGATTATTAAGTCAGTGAATATTATTTAATAAATGTATTTTAGTGGTTATTGTTACTGCCGTGTACAGTAGTGGATGGTGGGTATGTATCAGTAATATCGTGGTGCTGTTGTGTAGTGGGCATGGACTCCTCTCATGGTCAGGTGATTTACACTGATGAGTCTGGACAGATGAGGCTCTACACTCCTAATGTCAATAAGGCTCTACAAACACACCTCAACAGCACACACACTGAACTGGGAGCTCCATTAGAAAATCAGGTATACATTCCCACATGTGATTTATATTGCTAAAATATTGAATAAGACATTAGATTAAAAGTTTAAAATCTCTCTCTCTCTCAATATCAGGATGCTGATTCTCATGGTTTCTCCTCACACTGGGAGGCTCGAGTTCTGCAGGGCTCCATTATGACAGCCAGTTTAGCAGAACCGACTCTGGTCCAATTTGATGCAATCACTCTCACAGCCTTCCGGGACACGGGCTGGTACTCAGTCAACCTCAGCCAAGCCCAGAACTTGCTTTGGGGAGAGAGTAAGACTGGCTGAGTATTTCCTATGGGGATAGAAGAATCCAGAACAGATGATAATGCATTTAATTTATAAGCAACTGCACAGTAGCATAATTTTGTAGTTTTGTCTCTGGCTCACTCACTATAAGGATAAAGTGAGATTGTCAGATTTATTTTGGGGGTATTTGCATTTGGGAGTTATACAACAACCACATGCCAAATATGAGGTCTTTTTAAGTCCACTGTTTAATATATGGTTAAGAAGAAAGAACATGCTTGTGAGCTTAGAAATAGCTGACCATCTGGCAGATCACAGAAGACAGCTGTCTCTGACTGAACAATACTATTCAGTGATGAATATCATTAGTCATTGTTCTATTTTAAATGTCATAGTAATAGGAATAGTGTTTAAAATGTCTCCCAGAAGTACATTCAGCTGCCCTGTGATGTTTCACGAGCAGCAGATACGGTGGCTTTATGTGTCTTAAAAGAAGCATATTTTAGGCCAGACTTTCCCAAATTGCACTGTATATATGTAAGTAAAAAAATGACCTCAAAATCTTGCTTGTTTTGTAGATGAAGGAACTTTATTCGGGTCTGTTTCCACCTGTAATCATTCCTCCTCCTTCTTCTGTACTGGCAGGTACATTTACTTTCTAACTTTCTTACTGTATCTATTCATGGAGAAATTCCTGGTGGGATTTTACTATAGCTTGGCTGAGTTGAAATTATTAAATTAAACTATAATCATATACACAGTATATGATCATATACAGTATATAATGGCTGGATATTTAACAACTGTCTTGTGCTGTCAGTGGATTTGGTTGCCATTATCTTCACCTCCACAAGGGGGTATGCCAGAGTGATGAATATCTGGAGGGCTGTCGAATTTACAAACCTTTAGCCAATGGTGTAAGTCTTCTAACCCTCTCTGTCCTTGATACCATTTTGCTTAAGCTCTGTTTTCTTTTGCCCTTGACTCCGGCCCTGTTCTACTTTTCTCATTAATTCCTCCAGAGTGAATGTTGGAAAGAAGAGAACGAGACAGGGAGTGGACCAGAGGTGTGGAGCGGAGAAATTTTTCGCTCAGACAGCCGCTGTTTTCTCTCAAACATTACCAGAGAGGTAGAAATGCATAAGATCCTTTGTGCAAATTCATCTGTGCATTTGCATAACAAGCAAAGCATGGTTGTTTTTTCATCTTTTTAAAGCAACTTCATCTTCAACATTGAAGTCTTGATTAAATTTAATTTATTTAATTTAATTCATTTTATAGGATCATTTCGCCTTCAACACCTCTGTATCAGGCCGTTGTTATAGGCACAGGTGCACTGGAAGGAACACGTACCAGATCCAGGTGATGGGTTCTGATTGGCTGGACTGCCCAACTGGGAGGAGCATCAAGGTATATTCAAAGAAGCCTTATCAGAATAGTAACCCTCAATGTAAAATTGTCTGAACTTCACAGAACAGCTCAGCCCAAAATGTTAATGTGTGTAGCAAGTAAGTTAACACAACCCTGGTAGGTGTCTTACACATTAAACCTTGTTCACATGTTTAGGTAAATTCTTAAAAATATGCTCTGTCCCCACTTGATGATGATGTCTGTGACACTGGAGCATTAATTTCTATGTTCTTATATGTTCTGTTTTAAGGTGTTTGGATATCGGGGTGCAGTTTTCTGCCCTGACAAACGATTATGTCATTACCATGATATAGTTCCTCCAACTTCACTGCACAAGCCCTTCCCCTCACTTCTGCTTCTGACTGCAGCCCCATCCAGGTCAGTAGAGTTCAACACACTACTATTTATTTTCTCTACATATATTTACATACTCATAATAATTATATATAAATTATCATCATTTATCACCTGCAGGGATCAGTCTCTGACACAAAGACCCATAACTGACCCGAAGTTTGAGGCTCTTCCCTTTTCAGAGATAGGAGTAAAGACAGTGGTGGGTGTCAGTGCTGCACTCTTTTTCTTGGGCTTGCTCATGACAATATACAGAAAGCGCTGCCCATCCAGGCTCCGAGTGCATGCCCTTGAACATTCACCTTATCCACTGCAGGGGTAGTCCAATGCCTGCATACACAGTGTTTACACAGCTGTTAATGGACTGTTTTCTTTTGAGAGTATTACAGAGTGCCAGATTTGGTTAAAATGATGTTGCTTGATGATGTTTTGCTTTCCAACACCAAAAGATCATACGTATTTGTCGGAACTAATTTACAGAAAAGAAGAATGACATGAGCTGGATAGTACACCATTTCCAAACTTTGCACAGACGTAAAAGATCTGCTTACTGACTGCAAACGTATATATATATATATATATTCAGTAAATGCTTTCTTTCCCCCAAACCAACAGAAAAAAGAAAACTATTGGAAAATTATTACAATGATTAAAAACGTCAATAAATTGAAATCACAAAAAATAGTAGTATAATAAGGAAATGAAATAATGTAAGGAAGTAGAATCCCTCTTTCCTTCTCAGTCCTACTGTGCTCAAAGTAAATCAACAATCTTTCTCACAACATAACTAAGGTTTTTAGTGTTTTTTTCCTTTTATAATACAACGTTTTAATGTGTTACAATATACACAGTAGACCTTAGAAATAAACACAGAAACAGAACAATTTATAGAACTGTGGAACTGTGCAGTTTTCACACTAAAGCATTTCCTAGTAACATTCACTTTTGTAATATGTAAGTAATAACAAATGAGAGATTGTGCTGTTATATTAAAAAAATTGAATAAAACAAGCACATTATCAATTGTGTTACGGCAACTTGTGCTATTATATGTATTTAACAAGATAAATTTGACATTTTTGTTACCGTCTTATAGCAATGCTAACCAATCTTTGGCCTTTAAAATGTAACTCATATAAAAATGTAACAATAACAGCTTTACAGCACGTTTACATCAGCAGTGTCCTATGTACGTCTAGTAATTGTGGAATTAGAAAGGGAAACACTCATGTGTCCACCTTTTTGGCTACTAGCCAGACGTACAGGGCAAAATCAGAGTTTGTGGTAAGAAACAAACTTTTTTCTCATGGGTTGGACCTGAATATACAAAATGCAGCAAATCAATCCAGTTTAACAATATGCAAAACAACAAAAAAACTAAACCTGTAAAAAACTGCTCCCAAAAATAGGTAAATAAGCTCATTTACCCACTTTCCACAAGCACTACTGCTAGTTATCTGTAGAAAATCCACTACCACACCATTTGTGTTCATGACTCGTGTGTGAAAATGAAAGTTTTGTTAAAGCACCAGTCTCTACACTCTGGCACTAGCAGATTTAAACACTGGCACTGCATGAGTTATTTACATTGCAGAGAGAGTAACTGTCAATCATTAATTATCTACCGCTTCCACATGCTTCTGATGAGGCAGAAAGAAAGTATATAAGATTTAAAACCGAAAAATCATGGGCTTTAAAACCACTGCCATATTGCTGCACTGGAGAAATATTTTCTCAGTGTAATAAAATACTCACATACATCACAGATGATCAGTGGTGCTGAGTTTTCATTGTTAAGATTTAAACCTGGACTGAAGAGCGGATAGAGTTTTTCAGTAAAAGACTGACCAGTTATAGAGTAAATATGAGACCTGGCCTTAGCATCATAAAAGGAGACCAGACCCTCCTCATAATCCACAAACACACCCACCTTCTCCACTTTCTCTCTCAGAGAGAGGCTGACACAAGAGCCAGCACAAGCCCAGTAATCCTTGCCATTCCTTTTAATCACAGACCAGATCCCCTCATTATGATTGGAATAAAACGGCCCGTGCCTGCTAACAGATTCTCTGGCCACTCCTAAATCCCACCCAGTTTTCCCTGTGACCTGCACCTCATAATAAAAACTCCCTGAGGAAAAACCCTCCTTAGCTAAGACATATGGATCATTTTGAAATCTATTTTGACTGTATGGGACACTTCTCCACGAGCGTTGCTCACTCCTCACGTGTTTTCCATCCTGAGACAAGATGAGATACCTATTTGCTGTATCAGGATTCAGTGTCACATTCACTGAAAATAAAAAACACAGATACTCATACAAATATGTTACAAACACACATATTACATAAAAATGAGCACAGGGTACTTCCAGTAGTTTAGCTAATACAATATTCATTCATTCATTGTCTACCGCTTATCCAAACTATTCTCGGGTCACGGGGAGCCTGTACATATCTCAGGTGTCATTGGGCATCAAGGCAGGATACACCCTGGACGGAGTGCCAACCCATCGCAGGGCACACACACACGCTCATTCACTCACGCAATCACACACTACGGACAATTTAGAGATGCCAATCAACCTACCATGCATGTCTTTGGATTGGGGGAGGAAACCGGAGCACCCGGAGGAAACCCCCGAGGCACGGGGAGAACATGCAAACTCCACACACACACGGCGGAGGCGGGAATCGAACCCCCAACCCTGGAGGTGTGAGGCAAACGTGCTAACCACTAAGCCACCGTCCCCCCCCTCTAATACAATATGTGAATACAAATCAATCCATGTAATTAAATACTATTGACACTTTACCTGCATAAACCTGAATCCAGATTGGTTTAGTCGCTGGTATGAGGAAAGGCATTAGCAGTCCAAGAAACAGCAGTGTCCTTACCAAGGCTGCAATTATCACAAAACTCTCAGTTATCATCAAAAGGATATTAAACTGACACTTTAAATAAAAAAAATTAAAAAATCACTAAACAGTGTACCTTCTGCCTTCTGATGACTCACTTGTTCTATAAAGGAACAAAACATTATAACATTTTTAGTTTTTATTTTAAAAAATATTTCTACTTTTGTTTAAAGAATATGAATACATATAAATGAATATAAATACATTATTCTGTGAGGTCAACTAATTATATTTCCTGATGTGATGTACCGCATTATAGCAGAATGAAAAGTAATTTAAAAGGTCAACTTTATTAGGTTATATTATCTAATATATTATATTATCTAATCAGCCAATTATGTGACACTAGTGCACATGTGGATACAGATCATGGGCTTCAATTAATCTTTAGATCTAACATCAGAATAAAGTTGCTTTCGGCTGCTCCCTGTTCGGGGTCGCCACAGCGGACCAACTGATAAAATGTTGGCAAATGTTTTACGCTGGATGCCCTTCCTGACGCAACCCTACCATTTTTCCGGGCTTGGGACCGGCACTGCATCCAGTGGCTGGGAATCGAACCCGGGCCTTCCGCATGATAGACAAGAAACCTACCACTGAGCCACCAATGCCCATTAGATCTAACATCAGAATGAATAGAAAATATGATCTCTGTGACTTTGATTGTGGTATAGCTGTTTGTACCAAATGCTGCTGATTACAGATGCTACTGATTTCCTGGGATAATCACACACAACAGTGTTTTTTTGAGCTTACACAGAATCTTGTAAAAACAAAATACACTGAGTGACAGTTCTGTGGATAGAAATGATCTGATGATAAGAGAGGTCAGAGGAAAACGGCCAGATTGCTTCAAGCCGCCAAGAAATATTATTAGTATATGAGACTTACACCAACAGTATTCACTTACTTAAACTTTGCATTTCTTTATCCATTTCATTTTTGAGCTCTTTGTGAAGATGAGACAAAGATTTTTGCAGAGTCTTCTTACTGAGATCAGTGTTAATACTGATCTCAGTCCAGTTCTTGGTGTGTGGAGGACTGCACATGGAGGAGTAAATCTACAGTACAGCAGAAGAGAGGAGAAATCCTTCAGCATTGCAGTATGCTGTAATTACCATTCAAAAGAACAAAGGATACTGACCTGAATTTTTTGGAGATAATTCTTAGCATCGGAGAGCTGGTTCAGCTGTAAATCTTTTCTTTTTAGCACAGTGATTTCCTGCTCCAGCTCTTTAATGAGACCTTCAGCCTGCCTCTCTGCTGCTTTCTGCTTCTCCTCCATCACCTCGAGCAGCTCAGTCTGACTCCTCTCAATGGAGCGAATCAGAGCAGTGAAGACTTCAACACCTTGTGAAATCTCTTCCTCTGTGCTTTTCTAATGAAAGTGATCAGGTTGCATAGACATTTTCTTTAGCAGCAGCTCTCTCAGTAAAATAACAAGTTAGACATAAAAACACAAAAAAGTTTTGAAGACCCACTTTGCTGAGCTGCAGTGAACGCTCAATCTCTTCAGTCTTCTCTAACCTCTCCTGGATCATTTGTTGCACTACTGTTTGTGTTTTCTTCAAGCAAGCCTGTAAAGAGAGATTATTTCATTTTAGCGTTTAGCCCAAATGAATAGTCCTATGTTTTCATTTATCAGGGACTAAATAACATGTGTAGTCCTCTCTAAAACAACAGAAACAACAACAACAAAAAAACACAACAGATTTCAATATATATTCATGAAAGAAAGGTGTATATTTTCACACATGACTATATCATACATAGTTTACAGTAAATGAGCATTTAAAATACCACCTTTAATTCTTCATTTGCCTCGTCTAAAGGAACAGTGTTGTGATTCTTGTGATCTCCTTCAATGCAGAACTGACACAAACATGTCTCATCATCTCTACAGAACAGCTCCAGAGGTCTCTCATGTTTCTGGCATATGTATTCCTCCAGGTTCTCCACAGGGTTTAATAGCTTGTGCTTCTTCAGGTTTTGTATAGTCTTATGAGGCTGTAGGTGAATCTCACAGTAGGATGCTCCACAATTAAGGCATGACTTCACAGAGCTCCGCTTGACACCAGTGCAGGCGTCACATAACACCTTTGTCGATGTGCAGGCATTTTTCTCTGACGTGACGGTAGTATTTATTTGAAATGATTGTTTAAACTGAGCAGCTGTTTCAGATATCAAAGTGTTAATGGACAGATCTGGTCTCATCTCAAAACTCTTGTTACACAGTGGACACTGATAGCGGTCACTGCTATCCCAATATCCTGCAAGGCATTTTTTGCAGAAGTTGTGTCCACATGGAGTAGTGACTGGATGGGTGAACACATCCAGACAGATCGAACACAGCAGGTGCTCTTCAGACAGAAAACCGCTGGAGGAAGCCATGACTGGAAAAGATGGAAAAACAGGAAGAACATTAGACAATCCACAATGTTAGCTAGTGGGGTGAGAAAATGTTGCCTGGGTGGTGTGTGAATATTTTTTTCCTTTGCTACAGGGATGAATTTCACTCAATATTATAATGATCAAAATGACTGTATTTGGTCAAATTGAATGGATTTAATCCAAGATTCAGTACCAATCTGACCCTAAATAACTCTGACTCAATGTGTTCTGTTTGTGTAGCCTAAAGTCCAGAAATAAAATGACAAGAGCTGGAATAAATACCCAAAGTATTAAAAGTTAAACAAAACATTTGTATATTTGGATGATGTATGTTTGGATGTTTACGTTTAACGGGTTCTGTGGCTACGAAAAAAGCCTACTCAAAAGAAAGCAGTTCTTCTTACTGAGGCTGTTTATGGTGTGAAGTAACTTACCTTTAACTTTTACTGCACATGACTCAGCTTCCGTATGTAAACATTATGCAGATATCTGTCCCTGAATTTTCAAGATTAAACCCGGAAGTACCGCACCATTAAACAGTACACAAAATAGCCTAGATTTGTCATTCTCTCCTTTTCGATCACTTACCTCAGTGTATGTTTTGCTTGTGGTCGTACAATACAAAAGTAAATTCTGTACTGTAAGAAACGTTTAGCAGATGAAAAACAGAGATGTTTACAATATCATGTTCACGTTCATTACTTAAAAAATAGCACAACATCGCCCCCTACTGGTTGCCCTAAAGCGTCAACAATTAAAGCTACACGCACATTACACACTGATCAGGTACAGTGGTGTGAAAAAGTGTTGGCCCCCTTCCTGATTTCTTATTTTTTTTCACTGAAGCGAACTTGGGTTCTGCAGCAGGACAATGATCCAAAACACACCAGCAAGTCCACCTCTGAATGGCTGAAGAAAACAAAATGAAGACTTTGGAGTGGCCTAGTCAAAGTCCTGAACTCAATCCGATTGAGATGCTGTGGCATGACCTTAAAAAGGTGGTTCATGCTCGAAAACCCTCCAATGTGGCTGAATTACAACAATTCTGCAAAGACGAGTGGGCCAAAATTCCTCCACAGTGCTGTAACAGACTCATTGAAAGTTATGGAAAATGCTTGATTGCAGTTGTTGCTGCTAAGGGTGGACCAACCAGTTATTAGGCTTAGGGGGCAAACACTTTTTCACACAGGGCCATGTAGTTTTGGATTTTGTTTTCCCTTAATAATAAAAACCTTCATTTAAAAACTGCATGATGTGTTTACTTGTGTTATCTTTGACTAATATTTAAATGTGTTTGATTATCTGAAACATTAAAGTGTGACAAACGTGCAAAAAAATAAGAAATCAGGAAGGGGGCCAACACTTTTTCACACCACTGTATAATATTATGAGCAGTGAGAGGTGAAGTGAATAACACTGATTATCTTATCATGGCACCTGTTAGTGGGTGGGATATATTAGGCAGCAAGTGAACATTTTGTCCTCAAAGTTGATGTGTTAGAAGCAGGAAAATTGGGCAAGCGTAAGAATTTGAGTGAGTTTGACAAGGACCAAATTGTGATAGCTAGACGACTGGATCAGAGCATCTCCAAAACTGCAGCTCTTGTGGGGCTCTCTGCAGTGGTCAGTGTCTATCAAAAGTATCCTTTAAGTCCTGTAAGTCCTTTAAGTCCTGCAAGTATCCTTTAAGTCCTGTAAGTTGCAAGGCGGGGCCCATGGAGGATCTGCTGCTAACATCTTGGTGCCAGATATCACAGCACACCTTCAGGGATCTAGTGGAGTCCATGCCTTGACGGTCAGGGCTGTTTTGGCAGCAAAAGGGGGGCCAACACAATATTAGGCAGGGGGTCATAATATTATGCCTGAATGGTGTACGTATATGAGTGCTATTAAACGCTTGAAACGGACTAGTCAGAGGCTGTTAATAAATTTTTTGTAAAAGCAGTCTTGAATAAAATTAAATCACAGGATAAAATGAACAAAATGCTATAAATGTTATCAATCTTTAGTAATGATTTAGTAGGGAATTGTACAGTACAGTGGAATGGCCACATATTTAAAGAATAATATTTAACAAAGAAAAATAATAGTCTTTGTTTTTAGTGTTCTGTAATTAGATTTTTATTTAGGCTTGACATTTAAGAAGTGAGTCTTCAGAGTCTCTGCCTATACTGTCTGTAATTTTTATGCCACTGGAAAGTCTACAGGACAGAGGACTTTTTCTCACAGATACAAAAATCAGCAAATATAAATGTTAATTGATAAAAAATGAACTATTGGCAAACTAGAGTGATGCGTATACGTTTATAGGTTCATTCAAGATAGCTTCGTGTGAGTAGCAGATGATTACAGCAGCTCAATGTATCACATCAGCAGGTCAACATATCAAACATCAGCACTATCTATGTCTGTCTGTCTGTCTGTCTGTCTGTCTGTATGTCTGTCTGTCTGTCTGTCTACCTACCTATCTATCTATCTATCTATCTATCTATCTATCTATCTATCTATCTATCTATCTATCTATCTATCTATCTATCTATCTATCTATCTATCTATCTATCTGATTGTCTGTCTGTCTGTCTGTCTGTCTGTCTGTCTGATAGAAATCTGTGTTCATGCTGCTGCTTCAATCTCTGTACCAGTAATGGGGAAGAAATCAATCAGAAACAATGTGCAGAAAAACCAGTTTAATGCTGGTTCTGCATAAGTTTACATACTGGCTAAAGGGTGCTGTGAAACATAAGGCAAAGGCAAGTCAGGCTAAGATAAAAAAAATATGTTTCTAATTGAGTACACAATTAGAATGAGGCTATGTGTGTGTGGCACATGATGGAAATTCGTTGATCATTACACTAGTTTTTATTAGTTGAAGCTTCCTTACAAAGCAGCTAAATTAGCTAGAAGTCAGTGCATTATAGTAGCCTACGCTATGCACCAACCACATCTCCAGACACTTATCATTATTATATATTTTTAATAAAAAATTATATAATAAAATTTTGCATATTTATAACTTCTTGTCAGATCTGCTTTTTAATTGCTTGATTTTATTCTCTCAAAACCTCATGTAAAAAAATTCACTACCAAGTTTCCAACTTAAGAGAAAACTTAAATACCCAAGTGTTCATTACGACAAATTTATTTTATTTAATAAAAACATGAACAGAACAGCTGTCACATACTATAAATAGCTTAGATAATGAAATAATTATCAAGCTACATACTGAAGACAAATTCGTTTCAGGATATGATACACTAATAAAAACATGAAAGTGAATCCAGTTGTTGGTGTATTTATTTTGCTTTTCCAGAAATGCTCGCTATTGACCAATAGATGTCTCTAGTGTTCCTCAACAGTGAATTCCTCCAACCCATGGGTTTGAAAATGCCGTAGAAATTGTAAGAGTTTATAGGTTTTGTTCATTAAGTTGGATAAATCTTTTTCCTCTGTCAGGGAGAGTGATCAAAAAAAGAAAAGGTTCTGGCCTATTGTTATTCACTGTTGATTTTTTAAATCTCTGCAGCACCAAGCTCCCAAAATTTTGCCTCTTGAGCAACTCCCTTTAACCCTAAACTGCTCATTATTGAGTGCAAGTCACTCAATAATAAGTGGAGATGAATTTAAACCTTTTTTGTTATTACATGGGCTGAAAAATGGATAGAGTTTCTCAGTGAAAGACTGACCAGTGAAAGAGTAGATATGAGATCTGGACTTCACATCATAAAAGGAGACCAGACCCTCCTCATAATCCACAAACACCCCCACCACCTCCACCTTCTCTCTCAGTATGAGGGGGACAGCAGGACCAGCACAAGCCTTATACTCATTCTCATTCCTCAGTACCACAGCCCAGAATCCATTCTGAGGTTTCAGTGTAACCTTCCCCTTCCTGTTAATGGACTCTGTGGCCACTCCAACATCCCATGCAGTTTTCGCTTTGACTTGCACCTCAAAATAAAATCTCCCCGAGGAGAAACTCTGCTTTCCCAGAACGCAGGGGCTGTAATCAAATCTCTCTGGTGTATCAGGGAGATCCTGACACTTGTCTTCATGCGTCACTTGTTTTCCATCTTCAGACAGGATAAGTTTGGGATGAGCTGTATCAGGATCCATAGTCACATCCACTGATAGACAGGAAATGTGATGTAAATCATATAGATCAACAACATGCTTTTCTGTGTATGCAAAAATGTTTTTATATTAAATCTATTTAACATTGAAAAAAGAACTGTGAAAATAGTTGAAAAGTGTTCTTTTCAGACGGTCATTAATAGAGTTGATATGAAAAAGTAACTGGCAGAATTTATTGTGTAAAAAAAACAAACCTTAACCCTAAACCAAGTTTTATGTGAAATGTCAACCAATATATTAAAGTGTAAATCATTTAAGAATCATTTTAGGAAAAAGGCTAAAAGTAAAAAAATGTACAATAACCTGGTTGCATAAATGTGCATACATTTTTATAATTAGGAATGTGGCAGTGTTCAGAATCAAGCAATCACACTATCTTTTTATCCTACATAAAAAAGGATTTTACATAAAAAACATGGCATTTTAACAGAGATTATAGACTTTTATATCCACTGTACATTTGATACTATTTTCAGGTCTCTAAATGCGCACAAACACTCTGTGTGTGTGTGTGTGTGTGTGTGTGTGTGTGTGTGTGTGTGTGTGTGTGTGTGTGTGTGTGTGTGTGTGTGTGTGTGTGTGTGTGTGTTTTATAGGCTTTGTGTGGTTTCTGTGACATGCACATACTTCTGGCTAAAAGTGTTCTAAAAAGTCTGGTAGTGCTGCTTGATTACCTGGCCCCTGTGATATAAAGGTCAAAAGGCATCCTTACCTGTATACTCCATTTTCTTTTCAAACTCTAAAAACAGACACAGAAGTTTACTCAACACTTTGTGGTAATAGTTTCATGTGAAATTCGATTAACATGACTAACATGACACACTTGATTATTAATAACCACAGAATTATTGCATAGAATAAGCATTCCAAAAAAATCCCCCTACTTTTCCACTCAAACACACATACACACACACACACACACACACACACACACACACACACACACACACACACACACACACACACACACACACACACACACAAAGTTTCAGCTCTAACTTTAAAGATTTTCCCGATTTCTCAAAATTTCGTTGTACGCAGAGCAATACAGTGGCAGTAAAGGCTTTCTATTTTCTATTTATATTCTTAAAATTTAGCATCATGTGTTATAGACAAATGAGCCTGAAATCTAATATTTTGGCCATTCACAATATGCAAGTTTGGTAACAAATTGGAATTGTATATGAAGAAAATGACCTGATACTCCACTATAAAATCTAGTGATGGTATTGTGGATGGTGATTTAGAGGCTTTTCTGAAAACTGATGGAATCAAGAATTCCAAGAAATTCATCCTTACACCTGGCTGCCTCTGCCAGAAGCTTCAGACTTTCTCCATAGATGGCGCTTTTAATAAGATGATAAGCCAAATATACTTCCAAATCAAGTAATAAATTCTTTAGAAATATATGTGTTTTGCAATGTACAACTCTAAATTCAACATGTGCAAACCTAATAATATAAGGAAACTTAAAATATTTGGCATGGTGGAGTGGATTACAAGCTTCTACAAGTGTCTCCAGCCTCGTTACACATTGCACAAAGCAGGCGATCAAAAATATCAATGGTCAGAGATCCTAAAATTTCAGAATTATATGAAAAATGGTGTCATTGGAAGCAACATATATTCAGATATTCTCTTATTGCATTTGTTAACATTTTCTATATCATTTTTGATCAGTTTAATAGAATAATAGTACTAGTAATAATAATACTAGTAATAGCAACAGTAAATGTCATAATAATTGGGCACTGTAGGTGAACAGTCTATAATTGGCAATACAGTGTTGTGCCATACTGATAAAGCAATTAAATTTGGCAATGAAAATACTGAACATAAATATAACAGACGTATTACACAGGACTCAGAACAGACCACATCTTTAACAAATGACATTTAAGGTTTAAGATTTAGATTAAGATCTACACAAATATATTACTGTAGGCAAATATCAGATATCAGACACCTAAAGCACTTTCTATTTTAGTTGTATTAATATGCATGATATTGAGATGTTTGATTTCATTTTTGTCCAAACATGCACAGTTTTTGAATCACTATTGCTATTCATGAATAACTGTCATGGGAAATTCTCCCAAAAGCTGAGGCTCTAAGAAATAGTGTTAAGAAAATTTAAGCATGCAGAACGAAGCCTGGACTCTGTCCTCAGTGCCCAACAACTGTGAGTGTCCTTTACTGAAAATTTACCTGAAAAATGATAAAAAGTAATTTCAGCTAAATCTTTTTTTTTTTTTGTATAGTTTTAGTCTTCAATCGAGTGAGACTAATCTACGCTTTAAAGATATTCTTGTCTCAGAAACAATCAGATATTAAAATTTTTTATTAAAAAAAAAACATTTAACTTTCAAGCTATTTATCTCCCCTTATCTAGCCACTATAATGACCAAATTAATTCATTTATTTCTAGTAAACAGTGGATCCTGGTCAGGGTTGCTGCTGGATCTGAAGCCTATCCCAGAAACATCAGGTGCGAGGCTATATTACACCCTGAATAGAACATACATAAATGTCTACATTCACACAGTCATTCACACTTAGGGACAATTTACAGTAGTCATTCCACCTAGCAGCAGGCTTTTAAGGGTTGGAGAAAACTATAGAAGCCAAATGAAACCTACACTTATAGTAGAAAACCATAAACTTAGTTCAGTCTCAAACCAGGAGCCTTAGAGCCGTGAGGCGGTAACACGACCCACTGGGCCACCATTGTGTTGCACTTGAAAAGTTCTACAATTGTAGAATTTTACAAATAATATCGAAAACTTTGTGCTTAGAAACACTTACGGTCTGCTAGCAGTTTCCTCTGAATGTCTGAAGACCAAAACAATGCAATATGAGAATCAGATATTAAAGAAATCGTGATGTAATGAGTAAAGATATATATATATATATATATATATATATATATATATATATATATATATATATATATATATATATATATATATATTTATAATGTTACATAGTTTTGCTACATAATTCATGTTAAGCATGTTAATAATATGTGTTTTATACAAATCAATTTTTATCATATGGTTTAATGAAAACTATTAATACATAAATGTTAGAAGTTAAAAGTCCCCCCTGAATCATGTAAAAAGATAAAACATACTGACCTGCATATTGTTTTTCCATTTCAAAATCTAGAAACAGAAATGATAATAAAATAATTCAATAATTCATTCATTCATTCATTCATTCATTCATTCATTCATTCATTCATTCATTTATTTAAATAAATAAAACATATTATAAATAAAACATATTATTCATTCATTCATTCATTCATTCATTCATTCATTCATTGTCTTTCGTTTATCCGGAGCCGGGTCGCGGGGGCAGCAGTCTAAGCAGGGATGCCCAGACCTCCCTCTCCCCAGATACTTCCTCCAGCTCTTCCGGAGGGACCCCGAGGCATTCCCAGGCCAGCTGAGAGACATAGTCTCTCCAGCGTGTCCTGGGTCTTCCCCTGGGCCTCTTCCCGGTGGGGCATGCCCGGAACACCTCCCCAGGGAGACGTCCCGGAGGCATCTGAAACAGATGCCCGAGCCACCTCAACTGCCCCATTTCGATGTGGAGGAGCAGTGGCTCTACTCCGAGCTCCTCCCGGGTGACAGAGCTCCTTACCCTATCTCTAAGGGAGTGCCCCGCCACCCTATGGAGGAAGCTCATTTCGGCCGCTTGTATCCGGGATCTTACCCTTTCGGTCATGACCCAGAGTTCATGACCATAGGTGAGAGTAGGAACGTAGATTGACTGGTAAATCGAGAGCTTCGCCTTCCGGCTCAGCTCTTTCTTCACCACAACAGACTGGTACATAGACCGCATTACTGCTGCCGCTGCACTGATCCGTCTGTCAATCTTACGGCCATAGCTCCGGATGGCTGCTTCAACAATTGAGGAGGAGAACATGGTCCACTCAAACTCAATGTCCCCAACCTCCCTCGGGATCTGGTTGAAACTCTCCCAGAGGTGGGAGTTGAAAACCCCCCAACAGAGGGATCAGCAAGACATTCCCAACAGACCCTCACAATACGTTTGGGCCTGCGAAGTTTGTCCGGCATCCTCCTTTGCAAGCGGATCCAACTCACCACCAGGTGGTGATCGGTTGACAGCTCCGCCCCTCTCTTCACCCGAGTGTCCAAGACATGCAGCCGAAGGTCAGATGACATGCCCACAAAGTCGATCATTAATCTCCGGCCTAGGGTATCCTGGTACCACATGTACTGATGGGCACCCTTATGCTTGAACAGGGTGTTCATTATGGACAGGCTGTGACTAGCACAGAAGTCCAGCAACAAGACACCACTCGAGTTCAGATCAGGGGGGCCGTTCCTCCCAATCACGCCCGTCCAGGTATCACTGTCATTGCCCACATGGGCATTGAAGTCCCCCAGCAAAACTATGGAGTCCCCAGTCAGAGCACCTTCCAGCACCCTTCGCAGGGTCTCCAAGAAGGTTGGGTACTCGACACTGCCGTTCGGCCCATAAGCCGAAACAACAGTGAGACACCTATCCCCGGCCCGAAGGTGCAGGGAAACAACCCTCTTGTTTACTGGGGAAAACTCCAGTACATGGTGGCTGAGCTGGGGGGCTATAAGCAAGCCCACCCCAGCCCGACGCCTCTCACCATGGGGCACTCCAGAGAAGAAGAGGGTCCAACCTCTCTCAAGGAGTTGGGTTCCAGAGCTCAGGTTGTGCTCGAGGCAAGCCCGACTATCTCTAGCCGGTACCACTCAACCTCCCTCACCAGCTCAGGCTCAAACTAATTACAGAAGACACATTGATGTGAAAGCTAATTCTTTTTTTTCTTAACTTAATTCATTTTAAATTATTGATAAATGTATTCATTTTCATTCAGAACTGAAAATTAACTACATGATTATTTCATATTTCTAGATATCATTTAATATATTTCTGGAAACTTTAATTCTTATTTTATATTTTTTATATTTAGACTTTCACAATAAAATAGTTTGGAAGGTCAGTTCACAAGATTGGACCGATTCCATAAATACCATTCTCTAGTATTTTCCTCTGAATTTCTGAAATAGACATAACAAAATGGTTAAATTAAAAAGGCAAAATTAGCCTTTCAGAGTATTGAACATTGTAACTGGGGATCTTTTGTGTGTTGTTAGGTGCATGAAAATGTACCTTGCTTTTCCATTATTCTCTGAATTGCTAAAAAAGAAAAACAACTTAATTTATGATCCCATACAAATGCAAATTATCTTAAACCAATTTTCACCAAATTTAAGTACTTTATGGCTAAACATATAATAGAATTTAAATTACTAAAAAAATGTTTTTCTAATTTAAATAGATGGTCAAAAATAGCAAGTTAATATACACATAATAATAATAATAATAATAATAATAATAATAATAATAATAATAATAATAATAATAACATATATTATAATATAAATATAATAATAACAACAACAAGAAAAAACACTCTTTTTGGTGTGTGGCTCATTAAAGACATTACCTGTCTTTTGATAAGCACATGTAATTGTTAAAATGAATCCAGCTGTGGTTAACAATACTAAAAGGAAAATACTTATGACAGCTAACTTCCAAGCTCCAAATACTGCACCTGAAATACAAGAAAATCAGTTTAAAAGATATTCATCCTGTGTAACTTTCTTTGATTTTCTTTATTTATGCTAAACCTTATGACAATAAAAATATTTAGAGTTAAGTATAATGACTCAAAAGCAAAGTGTGAAAATGGACACTTACTATTAATGATAATGTCTGTTTCCATCATGTGATCTTTTTGCTGAAGTCTGCAGTAGAACCTGTTGGAGTCACTATAATCATATACAGTGATGTGGCTTTTCACACTGAAGCCCTCAGTGTCTCTGTGTATCTGTGTATCTTCAGCAGGCAGAGTGGCTCCTTCTCTGTCCAGCCACAGAACCTCAGGTTTAGGGTACCAGCCTCTGGACTCACACACTAGATTAATCCCTCCTGAGTTATCATAACTCTCCATCCTGATCACTGGGTGGCTTCCCAGAACTAAAATAACCATCAACAAGCACAACAAGCAATATCTCCAGACACTAATTAAACTACTTTCAGCTTTAGAAGAAACAGATGACTACACATTCTTTTAAAATTTTATCCTAGCACCTAGATTCCTGTATATTTATTGTTTTCCCTGCTTCAACACACACTAATCAACTCAGGAAGGGATGTTAGTTAGCTAACATCTTGGACCAGGTTAGGAGCAGGAAAAACAGTTGAACGTGCAGGACAGGATACACGAGGACCAGGCATGGGAACCTGTAGACTAGTGCTGTATGACTCTCTATCCACAAATGGTTAGTTGTACTACAAAGATTTGATTATGAAATATCTTGCATTCAAACTTTTATAAGAAGAAAAGCACACTTTCTTCCAGATAGTAAAGGTTAACAAAGAAAATGGTTTGGCTGAGTTCTCAGTGAATAAACTTTAAATAAAGCAACAGATCTTACTTTTGACAGTGACGTTCACAGTGATATCATCATACCAGGATTTGTCCTCAACAAGACACTTATATTCTCCCTCATCAGAGAATCGGAGGGCTGAGAGTTTGAGTGAAGCGTTGCCTTTCTGTAGCTCCTCTTTAAACAGTGATGTTCTTCCTCTGTAGGACTGAGCCTGCTTCTCAGTGTTGTCTTTCTGATCTTTATAGAGATGCACTAATGAGTCCTCTGCATCTAGTCTGAACCACTCCACTCTCATTTCCACTGCGCTGGCACTGGGTTTGATAAAACAGGGCAGAACCAGGTCTTCACCAGCTACAGCAAAAACAGGAGCATCAGGACCAACCACCTTTAATCGCTCTGTATTGTGGAAAAAGACATTGGATGTTTTGCATAATATTATACATGTATCTGTAATAATTAAACACAAATCTAACATGGCTAAGAATGTGTAATATTTTATTTATACAAGAGAAACATTTGTTTCCATCTTGTGGAATAGAGTAAATACATAAAAGCTAACATTGATAAACATTGATTACATTAATATAAAAAATCCACATAACACACACACACACACACACACACACACACACACACACACACACACACACACACACACACACACACACACACACACACAGTTGATTTATACCTGCTTGTGATCCCATGAAGCTGAAGACAAGCAGCAGAGACATACAAAGGAACTTCATCTCTTTGCTGTAATTGCTACAGTCCATTTCACAAGCTAAATTAAAATTTTCTTTAAAGCTCTCATCAAGTTCAGTTGTATATCATACAACATGCTGCAGTATAAAGTAAATCTTTCCATGACACTCAAGGTTTAAATCTCACCAGTCCTTTCACTTTGTCCAGAGGTAGGGAAACCAGTCAAACTGGCTGATCTCTATCTCTCTCACTCACATTTCTGGCATTTAGCAGACGCCCTTATCCAGAGCGACTTACATTTTCATCTCATTTTTTTATACAACTGAGCATTTTTCAACAAGTAGTTGGAGCTTGGTGGACCTGGGATTCGAACACACAACCTTCCGATTAGTAGTCCAATGCCTTAACCACTAAGCTACCAAACCTTAGCCCCATTTCTCCTGACTCCGCCCACCACACGGCAGTTTCCACAACACTGATTAGCCATAACAATTATCCACCTGCCTAATATCGTGTAGGTCACCGGTATGCATCACTGACATGTCGAGGCATGGACTCCACAAGACATCTGAAGGTGTGCTGTGGTATCTGACACCAAGACATAAGTAGCAGTTCCTTTAAGTCTTGTCATTTAGAGGTGGGGCCTGCATGGATCAGGCTTGTTTGTCCAGCAAATCCCACAGATGATCAAATTGACCTTGAACGCTTTGTCATGTTCCTCAAGCTATTTTTGAACTAAATACAATACTAGTAATCTATATTTATTAAAATTCTGTCTTTCAAAATAATTCAATCACATTTGAAATAGAATTTTGAGTTTTAATTTGATCATCCTTCACACACATTAAATCACTCATTTTCCACAAATCTACAATGTCCGTGGTCAGCCTGCATTAGAAAATAAAATGTTTGCTTCCTTCCCTTTTTATTACACTGTGGTCTGTGGAGCGATGCAAGACCCGATCAAAATAATTATAACTTGTTGTGTGTGTTGTGTAGCAAAATGGTCTGTGCTGTAGCAGTCATCAGTTTCTGCAGATCACAGGTGATGTAAACATGTAGAGACATGCACTCTTAATATTCTGACTGAATTAAAATGCTGGAAACTTCATCATGGAGGCTGATTGTTTAGTTGGACAGAATTTATAAACTGAGATGCTGTTTTTACATTTTAGTCACTATACCACATTTTAAAAGAACTAGAAATAACATTATTAAATTATGGAAACTGTCACTGAAACATTATTTATTAAAAGATTGGTTTGTCTGAAATCAAAATTTTTATTATTATTATTATTATTATTATTATTATTATTATTATTATAAACAAATGATTTTATTATTTTACAATATTTTATATTTGAAATTGAACATTATACTTATCTGTGTAAAAAAATACAAAAAAATAAAAATGTTACAGAATATAAAACAGATATTTATTCATTAAAAGCAGTGATGATCAGTGGTGCTGAATTTGTACCTCCTTTATTATTACATGGGCTAAAGTATGGATAGAGTTTCTCATCGAAAGACTGACCAGTGAAAGAGTAGATATGAGATCTGGCCTTCACATCATAAAAGGAGACCAGACCCTCCTCATAATCCACAAACACCCTCACCACCTCCACCTTCTCTCTCAGTGTGAGGGGGACAGCAGGACCAGCACAAGCTCTGTACTGATTCTCATTCTTCAGTGCCACCATCCAGAATCCATTCTGAGGATTCGCCGTCATCCACCCTTTCCTGTTAATGTTCTCTCTCACAACTCCTAATGTCCATGCAGTTTTCCCTCTGACCTGCACCTCATAATAAAATCTCCCTGTAGAGAAACTCTGCTTTCCCACAACACAGGGAAAATTAAACCTCTGTGGTGAATCAGGGAGATCCTGTCGTTTGTCTACAAGTGTCACTTGTTTTCCATCAGCAGACAGGATGAGTTGAGGATGAGCTGTATCAGGATCCAGAGTCACATCCACTAAGAGAAAGACATACACTTTTCACACAACATAACCAATAGAGACACAGTGTGTATGTGTTTAGTTGCTGAGGTTAGAGTTACAGTAACAAAGTCATGCAACAAAACACTCAGTTCCTCCACACAAAATAAACTAAATACAGTAGTACTCTAATTTAACTGTCCTGATAAAATAAAAGGATGTATTTTTTTTACCTGCAAACTTCTTCTTCTTTATAAACTCTGTGAGACATGAAATAAATATTTTAAAATTCGTCTTTGCAAATACACAGATTCAACAACTAAATAAAATGATAATAGAGAAATTTAAATATAATAATCTTTTCTTTATGAATACATATTGAATTTTTTGACTCACAGTTCCTGAGAAATTGAATTAAATAGTAATTACCATCTTCCACTCTCTGTCTCTGCAGCTCTGAAAAGAGAAATAAAATTCACATTAGAGGCTGGGATAAGATACTTGTAGTATAATGTTTAATACACTTATTATTGTCACTTATCATTACAGTGTTATACAGAGTAGACAGCATTACTTTTATTTCTGGACTTTGCACAGTGCTTTGCTTTCAGCTTTCCAAAATTTCGGTAAACCTTATTATCTGAATCCTGATTCAGCCATTTTATCACTAAAGCAGACTGACAATCTAACAAGATCCCAATCAACTTTGTGATAAGATTTGATCAGGGGGATATTGTCTGTTGAGATTCATGAACTTAAATAATCAGTATGATTTTAAAGCACAAAAAGTTCATTCTCACCTGCATGTTGCTTCTCCTTTTGAAGCTCTACGGGTAAAACAGATAAAACTGTTTTGAGTATTTTGTGCAAACTTTATGTAAATAAAAGAATAAATTGAGTTTTTCTTTCAGATGACATAGTGTGGACTTGATTATATTTGAATGATTTTTCAACCTCACATAATATAAGCAGTAGTTTATAGACTGCTTTATTATAAACTTTAATATGTTACAAAAAAAAAAACTATTTATTTAGGATGATTGCTAACATCTGCAGGACAGAAGGATCTCCAGGACCAGAGTTGGGAAGCTGTGGACGTAATGTATGTATGAACTGCACCATAATTTAAGCTACAGATGTTATGAAGGAAAAAGAACTAAATATTACCTTTCTTGTAAAAGATAACTGTAGTTACTATCAATCCAACAGCAAAAAGACATGCTGAAACTGAAATAAAGACAGCCCACTTCCAAACACCAAAGACTTCCCCTAAAATGAAACCAACTTCAGTGTTAGAGATATTTTAAGAAACTGTGTCAGAAATTATTGATAACTTCAAAACACACATACAGAGAGAACTGTCACAAAATTACTAATAAATATAATAAAAGTAATGTATAAGCTCGAATCCTAAAATAGTGTAATTATGCTCATGTTTCATTATTAATTACCCCATCTGTAATTATAATAGTATGTAGCTGAATGTTGGATGTAATGTTACAGTCTAAATCTAAATTGCAGAGTTTTATTTTTAAAATCATAAACACTTACTATTAATGATAATCTCTGCCTCCATCATGTGATGTTTTTGCTGAAGTCTGCAGTAAAACCTGTTGGAGTCACTATAATCATATACAGTGATGTGACTTTTCACACTGAAGCCCTCAGTGTCTCTGTGTATCTGTGTTTCTTTAGCAGGCAGAGTGGCTCCTTCTCTGTCCAGCCACAGAACCTCAGGTTCAGGGTTCCAGCCTCTGGACTCACACACTAGATTAATCCCTCCTGAGTTATCATAACTCTCCATCCTGATCACTGGGTGGCTTCCCAAAACTGCAGGCATTAAATAAAAAGCAAATAAGTGAAATCATATAAAACACCCACAATCCATAACATTGAATTGAACAGCAAAGAGCCCAGGTAGGGGAAATCTAGCAAGTAAGCAAAGTCTTTGGATCGAGCAGAGTACCCAACAAAGCATTCAAGAGGTGTCCCATTCTACTGCAGCACACTGTGGGAAAGTAGCCCAGAGAACTCAAATATTGAGCAGTTCACTGCTCAGTGTCAAAAGGAAGATATTCTTCAGTATGGTGACTGGAAAGATCAGAGACCTTATAATGGACTAAAACATTTATAGACTGTGTGTGTGCGTGCGTGAGTGATTTTCATCTGTGGGGCAGTCATTTCTGTGTAGCCCTAGGTAGAAAAAGAAATCATCACTGGATGTGCTATTTCAGTGACTCTCTTTGAAACTACTACATGCCAGGGCCTGATCACCTTAGACTGGGTCACATGGGTTAAGACATCTGATGATGAGACCCAAAACAACCTGTGATCTCAAGTTATATATGAGACGATAAAGTGCATCACAAGCTGCATTGTAGAAGCAAACATCCCTTTCTTAATTGGCTATGCTAGAACAAGAAAAACACTAAAATCAGTGTGTAAACTTCCAATCAGAAATATAAAACCACACTCAATTACTTACAATGGTAACTCTTAAAGCACATACTAGGGTTTGTTATAAAAAATAAAAAACACTAACCCTGTGAAAGGAAAGGGGTTGGTTCCTCAGGATCAGGGTTAAGAAGACAAAAAGTTGTAAGTGTAATATCCATCATATAAACATTCACTGCAGAAATGGATCTTACCCTCAACAGTTACATGAACAGTGATGTCATCATACCAGGATTTGTCCTCAATAAGACACTTATATTCTCCTGCATCAGAGACTTGGAGGGCTGAGAGTTTGAGTGAAGCATTGCCTTTCTGTAGCTCCTCTTTAAACAGTGATGTTCTTCCTCTGTAGGACTGAGCCTGATTTTTATTTTTGTCTTCATGATCATTATAGCTATGCACTAATAAAACTCCTAGCTCTACTCTCAACCACTGTACAGTCATGTCTACAGCACTCGTGTTGGGTTTGATAAAACAAGGCAGCACCAGATCTGCACCAGCTACAGCGACAAGAGGAGCTTCTGGACCAATCACCTGTAACTGCTCTGTGTTTTCAGAAGAGAAAAAAACATTTTATTACATTTGCAAACTCATGATACGAGTGAGAAAATGCATAGAGCATGATAGATACTTAAAGCACATATTGTAAATAATGAATACTAAATTAAATATATGCAATTTACACTCCTTGGTTCCTGACTTTTCAGACACCCTGTATTCGGGCCCCACTAAATATATTGAAACACAGGACCAGACAATATTCATTGACAAATCCACTCCTGCCTCCCAAAGGGTATTTCTCATTGGACAAGTTTATAGGGATTTTTCTTCATTATGGTGAAAATTCATCAGATGTGGAGGACTTCCTTGGTCTGTCAGTTTCCTTATGACTACTGATTTTTATCTTTAATAATAAAGCATTTACCCTGCAACCGTGCTGTCTCTCCTGCCTGACAGATCCATTTTCTTGTCCTGAATATTTAGTGGATATGTTGCACACATTTTGGAGTATACACAATCTTATGTATACAAGTTAAGCTCATTTATGAATATTTGAAGTCAATATTTTCCTATTAATTACCCACCTCTATGAATTTGAGACTCAGAGCCGCCTGTCCTTATGAGCAGATTAGGTTTCAAATATAGTGGTTATCAAATACTACAGGTTTTCTATCATCTCTATATTTCCTTTATGGTTAGCCTAACAGGTATGGACTCAGGTTAGGACTTGTGGGTTTCTATCCACCTGCCTCATTTCCACTGAACTTTGGGGAGTTTGGCTTGGCTTCACTGCTAAGCCTAGTTACAAAGTTCATTTATTTAATGAAGATTGTTATGTTCTCTAGGTTACAACATTCTGTGTTATTTCCACATGTTTTGCTCTGACCTGGACTGTCAGATATGGGGCTTTATTGTAAACAGAGGTTTACCTTTTAAATCATGTACAATTGACTGAATCTACCACATGTTAAATCAAGCAATGGAAAGGGAATGTAACTGAGCTTAATGGCATCCTTTTTTTTTCATTTAGAATACAGATTTCCTGCAGATGTTTTTTTTTTCCAAAAACATCTGCAGGAAATCTTGGTGAATTTAGTTTGTATAATGTAACCTGGACATTATTTACTGGTTTAGTACAGCTGTGACCAAATTCTGGCAGTGTCAGGAAATTTTGCTTAAAATGTCAGCGTGAGTGCTGCTACAAAAATCCATGAATAAGAGAATGGCATATAATTACACAAAACTCATGGGACAGCTACAAACATGGCAGTGGCAATGGCAAAATGTAAGCCACATGTGCGATTTAAAAGAACATTAAATTATGATAGCAGACAGAATGTTTCTGTAATGTCCCATAACACTTACAGGTCAAAATGATATCATTACAAAAATGACACATGGAAAGATATACAGGATTAGAATTACAGCTTTCGGTTGTGTAGCTAAGTAATTAGCACAGAACTACTCTGGTCATAGAGTTTATTTTTCTATTATGACTAGGTGAAATATGCATTCTAGCTGTGCACCCAGTATAGCAGGTTAGTATGAGATCTGCATTTTTCACATTGTTCAGCTGCACCACAAAGTCACATACTTTCAAGGTGACATGATTTTTTGAAATTTACTTTATCTCAGTAATTCTCTCAGCTGTTGTGCCTTTTTGCAATTGAATGTCTTCACTTCATATATAGTATAAAGAAGGATTTCTGTCTCCTATGCTGAACATAACAAGATTTTCCCCAGTTGTTGAGCCAATAATGTTACTTAACTCTGAAAGAGGAGATCTTCCACACATCAGGGTTCAGTTAAAGAGAGTCACACACCACTGTTTACAATAAGATTGAAAAGCAACTTGTATACTTGATTAAACGTACAGAATTCTCTGGGCACAAAAACATCTCACCTTAGAATTCACTATATAAACACACACACACACACACACACACACACACACACACACACACACACACACACACACAAACACACACAATCACACACAGACACACACACACACACACACACACAGTATGAGTATGTTTTTTCATACCTGATTTAAATTCCATAAAGCTTAGCAGAATCAGGAAAGTCACACAGAAAAACATAATTCCTGAAAAACTGTTAAATTATTAATAGTTAATAAATTATTATTAATTAAAACATCCTGATAAATGATAAGTTATTATTAACCAATCTAAATAACATTTTATTAATTAGTGCACATTTTGATGCACATTTGTTGTATCAAAAATGTAAATACTCACATCTTTCTAGAAGTTATATTTTCTTGATAAGCGGACTGGAAAAAAGTCCACAATTTCAGTTGGTGTACTTTCGTTTGTGTAACCTGTTTATAACTGAGAGACCAAACACGCCTATTTATTTCTTTAAAAAAGCATGCTTAGAATGTAGGTAGCGTATATGTACATAGTAGCCATGTTAGCCACAACCTTAACATAAAGCTGTGAGGTTTGTCACTACATGAAATTTTTGTCAGTTCATTATTACAAAATGATCAATAGTGATGGTTTAGTCGTTGTTCCCAAACACAGTGTTTAGTTGTTGAGTCACTAATGAAAGTTGTACAGCAACTCAGCGCCTTCAGCTTAGTTGCTTCCACATAGGTACAAGTGGAGTGAACTCCATCCAGTACATCCGTCACAGTGACCTCCACTAACCATTTATAGGACACCTCTATTTTCTTCCCCTTAGACACCATGCATCCATATGAGTGAGAGTGAGATAGAGAGAGAGAAAGACTTGTCTTACCCTTGTTCATGTTCAACACATGCCAAATACCTAAAAGGTATGTACAATAGTGGGATAAAATTAGTGTTCATTACATGAGTTCAATGTATGAGTGTAAAGTAAACATATTTAAAGTGACAGGAGCCTGTGCTGGTGAGGTACCCGGTATGCTATCGAGACAGAAAGTAGAACACAAAAAAACTCACTGGATGTGACCAAGTATTGTTGTCTACACTATGTCTATTAAAACAAGAGCTGTTTTCAGTCAAGAGTAAAATCATTTCCAGGGACTGGTGCCCAAAACAAAGAGAATTATAAAATACATCTTTACTGCAAGCAGAATGAGAATGAAAAGTTAACATGGTTCAAATTTTATTCTTCCCTTTTTATTAGGTCTGTGACAGAGATGCACGTCTAATGACTTCCCAGAATTCTCTGTGCTGCAGTCGTCATCAGTTTCTTCAAATCAGAGGTGATATAAGCATACAGAGACATGCATTGTTTGTTACGGGCAGCAGGGCTGGGGTTGAACCACTAGGGGATCCCAGTAGGGGTTGTCATGTCATGTCATGTCTGTTTTTGTTTACCTCGGCCATGTGTTAGTTAAGCCCCGCCCTGTCCTATCGTGTCTTAATTAAATGTTCACCTGCACCTAATGTTTCAATGATTATGTTTCCTATTTATAGTCCTGTCTTTGTCTGCTTTAGTTGTTAGTCCTCGTTTGTATGTAGGCTGATGTAGTGTCGCGGTTTCTGTTTTCATGCTCATGTCTCGTGCTTTATGTTTTCTGTTAATAAACCCCGTTTTTCACGTTAAGCTTCGCGTTGGGTCTGTTATATCCAGCCGGACTCTACCGGCCGTAACAGTTATTCTTTTGATGAAATTTAATATAGAGGTTGATTGCTCAGATGGACAGAAATTATTATAAACTGAGATGATTATAGCACATATTAAAAAACACTAGTAATAGTCTAGTCAGCATTAACAATTTACAAATAATTAAGAGCATCAAATCAGTTCCATCATTGGTGATCTCCATAACATTAACTTCAACTGTTAAAACTTCAACATCAACTGTTGGAAATTTCATCATGATAAACAAACCAGACAAAATAAGACCATGAATTACAAACCTACACATCCAATCAGTACTGGATTTTGCTCAACTTTATATATTCTAAAAATATTAAAAGCATATGGTAAGAACTGAATTTTGTGATGTTTACAATATCAGATAAACAGCACACAAACACTGAAGAAATTCAGTCATCTGTGGAAAAAGAAAGTAAAACTTTTAAAAAAATATCATAGAGTATTAAACAGATCGGTTATTAACAGCAGTGATGATCAGTGGTGCTGAATTTCTGCCTCTGTTATGACAAGAACTGAAGTATGGATAGAGTTTCTCAGTGAAAGACTGACCAGTGAAAGAGTAGATATGAGATCTGGACTTCACATCATAAAAGGAGACCAGACCCTCCTCATAATCCACAAACACTCCCACCACCTCCACCTTCTCTCTCAGTGTGAGGGGGACAGGGGGATCAGCAAGGGCCTTATACTGATTCTCATTCCTCAGTGCCACCATCCAGAATCCATTCTGAGGATTCGCTGTCATCCACCTTTTCCTGTTAATGTTCTCTCTCACGACTCCTAATGTCCATGCAGTTTTCCCTCTGACCTGCACCTCATAATAAAATCTCCCTGTATAGAAACTCTGCTTTCCCACAACACAGGGAAAATTAAACCTCTGTGGTGAATCAGGGAGATCCTGTCGTTTATCTACATGTGTCACTTGTTTTCCATCAGCAGACAGGATGAGTTGAGGATGAGCTGAATCAGGATCCAGAGTCACATCCACTGAGAGAAAGACATACACTTTTCACACAACATAACCAATAGAGACACAGTGTGTATGTGTTTAGTTGCTGAGGTTAGAGTTACAGTAACAAAGTCATACAACAAAACACTCAGTTCCTCCACACAAAATAAACTAAATACAGTAGTACTCTAATTTAACTGTCCTGATAAAATAAAAGGATGTATTGTTTTTACCTGCAAACTTCTTCTTCTTTATAAACTCTGTGAGACATGAAATAAACATTTTATATTCGTCTTTGCAAATACACAGATTCAACAACTAAATAAAATGATAATAGAGAAATTTAAATATAATAATCTTTTCTTTATAAATACATATTGAATTTTTTTGACTCACAGTTCCTGAGAAATTGAATTAAATAGTAATTACCATCTTCCACTCTCTGTCTCTGCAGCTCTGAAAAGAGAGAAAAAATTCACATTAGAGGCTGGGATAAGATACTTGTAGTATAATGTTTAATACACTTATTATTGTCACTTATCATTACAGTGTTATACAGAGTAGACAGCATTACTTTTATTTCTGGACTTTGCACAGTGCTTTGCTTTCAGCTTTCCAAAATTTCGGTAAACCTTATTATCTGAATCCTGATTCAGCCATTTTATCACTAAAGCAGACTGACAATCTAACAAGATCCCAATCAACTTTGTGATAAGATTTGATCAGGGGGATATTGTCTGTTGAGATTCATGAACTTAAATAATCAGTATGATTTTAAAGCACAAAAGGTTCATTCTCACCTGCATGTTGCTTCTCCTTTTGAAGCTCTGTGGGTAAAACAGATAAAACTGTTTTGAGTATTTTGTGTAAACTTTATGTAAATAAAACAATAAATTGAGTTTTTCTTTCAGATGACATAGTGTGGACTTGATTATATTTGAATGATTTTTCAACCTCACATAATATAAGCAGTAGTTTATAGACTGCTTTATTATAAACTTTAATATGTTACAATAAAAACTATTTATTTAGGATGATTGCTAACATCTGCAGGACAGAAGGATCTCCAGGACCAGAGTTGGGAAGCTGTGGACGTAATGTATGTATGAACTGCACCATAATTTAAGCTACAGATGTTATGAAGGAAAAAGAACTAAATATTACCTTTCTTGTAAAAGATAACTGTAGTTATTATCAATCCAACAGCAAAAAGACATGCTGAAACTGAAATAAAGACAGCCCACTTCCAAACACCAAAGACTTTGCCTAAAATGAAACCAACGTCAGTGTTAGAGATATTTTAAGAAACTGTGCCAGGAATTATTGATAACTTCAAAACACACATACAGAGAGAACTGTCACAAAATTACTAATAAATATAATAAAAGTAATGTATAAGCTCTAATCCTAAAATAGTGTTATTATGCTCATGTTTCATTATTAATTACCCCATCTGTAATTATAATAGTATGTAGCTGAATGTTGGATGTAATGTTACAGTCTAAATCTAAATTGCAGAGTTTTATTTTTAAAATCATAAACACTTACTATTAATGATAATCTCTGCCTCCATCATGTGATGTTTTTGCTGAAGTCTGCAGTAAAACCTGTTGAAGTCACTATAATCATATACAGTGATGTGACTTTCCACACTGAAGCCCTCAGTGTCTCTGTGTATCTGTGTTTCTTTAGCAGGCAGAGTGGCTCCTTCTCTGTCCAGCCACAGAACCTCAGGTTCAGGGTTCCAGCCTCTGGACTCACACACTAGATAAATCCCTCCTGAGTTATCATAACTCTCCACTGTGATCACCGGGTGGCTTCCCAGAACTACAATCAATAACCAAAAAATATTGATTTAATATAATGAAATAATTTTAAAATGTTAACCTCAAAATAAAAACAAAAGAAATTTAACTGTCAAAGTAGAGAGAAAATAAATTAAAATAATCATGATACTATTCTCTGTGTGTGTGTCTATATTGTAGCGACTGTGTAGGACAGAACACAGACATGCAGGAGGCTAGGGTGCAGAAAAAGTACTTTTTTTGTAAAGTCTTTAAGGCAGGTGAAAAGAAGCAAGGTGCAGGAGAATTGCTGTCTTCTGCGGTGCTCTCTGTAATAGTGGTTTCCAGGTAAGGCTGAGTAGTTATGAAGCAGGATCCAGGGAGCTTTGTGGGGCACAGCAGGTTTGGGGGCATCATCCTCACTGTCTTCGGCAGGCTCCGCTGAAAAGCAGGTGGCAGGACACTGCTGCCCACTAGTACCACAGGGCATACCTCCTGGACAGTCCATCTGCGATGCTGTGATGGTCTCCCACTCTATGCATGGCCTAAAACAAGAAGTTGAAAGAAAGTAACCATTGAGTTACCCAAGAATTAGTGTTCTTGGGGCCTTGGCCATCCACTGCAAAGTCACATGGTCAGTCACTAGGGTAAAATACCAGCCTTCCAGGTATTAGCAGAGCTACTTGACTGCCCACTTCATTGCCAGGGATTCTCATTCCACAGCAGTGTATTACTTCTCAGCAGGACTCAGTTTTCTGAAAGGACTCTGTCCTCTCAAAGGTGTGTGACAGGACACTGCTCAGTCCTGTCTCTGAGCCAAGAGACTGCTGCATTTTTAGTGTAGGTGGGACATACTGCCAGTTGGGTCTCAGGGCAACAAGTCTCTGAAAGACCGAAGGGAAGAACTCAGTACTGCCAGTGGCCACTTGTCTTGGGCTTGGCATTTGGGGAGAGGGACACTTGCCAATAGCCTTTAAACAGGTCAAGGGGTAAGATGAAATGTGCCCTTCCCAGGTGCTCCTTCAGGTTTTCCACATGAGGAAGCGAGGTGCTGTCAAATTCTCATACCTCGTTGAGCCCCCCAAAGTCATTGCAGATAGTTGGCTTCCTGGGCCTGATAGTTCTGTTATCTCACCACCACTCCCATGGGGGTTTTGATTTCATGGTGGACCTGGTGTGTCAAGGTGAAGGAAAACACTTCTGTGAACTGATCAATCAATGCCAAAAGGTCTTGATTTTGTTCCAGAGTGAAATCATCCCCTTGCTGGACCAAGGTATGCTCCATGGGATATGTGGTGGTAAAAGCAATCATGGGCACTACTGATGCCAGCCCAAACCATTTCCTTAGCAAATTGATGTGATAAAGTTGTGTATCTGCAATGTTACAGGGCTTCTGAAGGCAGTAATTGACTGTGCCCACCTTCTTGAGGACTGTGTACTGGCCTTGTCAGTGGGCCAGAAACTTGCAGGCAGCATTAAGCACAAGGAGGAGCACCTGATTGCATGGTTGGAATCTACAGTCCAGTTGTATACCTGCTGTTTTTCAAGACTGCTAGACAGATGTTCCCAGATGATCAGAGCCACTCGGTCAATCTGCTCCTGCATCCCCTAAATGTACTTGACGAGAGAGTGTAACAGCAGTGAAAATCACTGTCTGAAGAGGAGCTTGAAGGGGGTAAAACTGGTAGAGGGTTGAGGTGTCTCCCAGATGGTGAAGAGGGCAGGAGGAGGTAGGTACTACCTGCTCTACTGAGATATGCTAACCCCAGGGGCACTATGAATATTTGGTAATGCCTTATTGTCTGATAAACACAGTCTTTCAAGTTTTCATCAGTGAGATCTTCAGGGACCTTTTGGATTCATATGTTGTTGTTTAGGGGAGCACAGTGGCTTGGTGGTTAGCACGTTTGCCTCACACCTCCAGGGTCAGGGTCTAAATTGTTCGTAGTGTGTGATTGCGTGAGTGAATGAGAGTGTGTGTGTGTGTGTGTGTGTGTGCCCTGCGATGGGTTGGCACTCCATCCCGGGTGTATCCTGCCTTGATGCCCAATGATGCCTGAGATAGGCACAGGCTCCCCGTGACCCGAGAATAGATCGGATAAGCGGTAGACAATGAATGAATGAATGAATGTTGTTGTTTACATTTATGACATCTTGATATATTCCACAACTTCCAAAGAATATGTTGCTCAAGTACACATGCCTTATGGTCTGATAAACACAGTCTTTCAGGTTTTCATCAGTGAGATCTTCAGGGACCTTTTGGATTCATATGTTGTTGTTTATATTTATGATATCTTGATATATTTCACAACTTCGAAAGAATATGTTGCTCAAGTACACATGCCTTATGGTCTGATAAACACAGTCTTTCAGGTTTTCATCAGTGAGATCTTCAGGGACCTTTTGGATTCATATGTTGTTGTTTATATTTATGACATCTTGATATATTCCACAACTTCCAGAGAATATGTTGCTCAAGTACACATGGTCCAGCCTCATGCCAGCTACTGGTGGGGCTTCTTGAGCCTCTCCCTATTCCCCAGTGCCCATGGTCCCACATCACAGTGGACCTCCCCAGTTGTCACGGACACACCGCTATCATGATCATTGTGGATCGCTTTTCTGCAAGCTTGTCCCACTAAAGGGTCTCCCCACATCAATGGAGATACCAAGGTATTGGTGGATCAAGTGTTCCACAACTATGGGTTGCCTGAGGACATTGTTTCAGACAGGGGAACCCAATTCACATCTAGAGTGTGGCAAGCCTTTTGTAAGTGTTTGGGTGCCAAGGTAAACCTGTCCTCAGGATACTTGCAGTTTAATGGTCAAGTGGATTATGTAAACCATGAGCTGCATTGGTACCTGAAAACATACTGCAGCACCAGACATAGTGCCGTTTTTAAAAGCATGTGTCATGCTGGAATGATGAAAGGAGAGGATAGAGGAGGCCAATGAAAGGAAGTGAGCCAAGTATGTAGAGTGCTGCAGAAGTTTTTTTTGTTTAATCTAAAGTTAATTTTTTGGTTGTCTTGCACAAACTGCACATGTTTATAATAGAATTTATTATATAGAAATTTATTATATAGAAATAATACACAAACAAGCAAGCAAGCAAGCAAACAAACAAACAAACAGTTCACTGTATAAATCTTCAGTGCAGAAATAGACCTTACCCTCAACAGTTACATGAACAGTGACATCATCATACCAGGATTTGTCCTCAACAAGACACTTATATTCTCCTGCATCAGAGACTCTGAGAGCTGACAATTTAAGTGAAGTGTTGCCTTTCTGCAGCTCCTCTTTGAACAGTGATGTTCTTCCTTTGTAGGACTGTGCCTGATTTTCATTTTTGTCTTCATGATCCCTATAGCTATGCACTAATAAAACCCCTAGATCTACTTTCAACCATTCCACTGTCATATCCAAAGCGTTGGTGTTGGGTTTGATAAAACAAGGCAGAACCAGGTCTTCACCAGTTACAGCAACAAGAGGAGCTTCTGGACCAACCACCTTTAATTGCTCTGTGTTTTATGAAAAGAAAACTTTTATTATTACAACTTTTATTCAATAATGTCGTATTGAATAAGAATGACAAAATAGGTTGAGCAAAATTTGCAAAATCCTGAGAAAATGTGTAGAGCACAACTGTTAACATTTAGAGCATATACTATAAATAATACACACTAAATTATATATATGTAGTTTTACATATCTTGGTTCCTAACTTTTCAGACACTCTATATACAGGCCTCTTTAATGGTGCAACACAGGAAAAGAAAATATTCATTGATAAATCCACTCCTGCCTACCAAGGGGTGTTTCTGATTTGTTGGATAAGTGTATAGATATTTTTCTTCATTATGGTTAAAATTCAGCAGCTGTGAAGGTCTTCCTTGGTCTACCAGTTCCTTAAATTTTTTTTTTAATAAATAAATAATTTACCCTGCAACTGTGCTGTTGTTATGGTGGGCAAAGTCCCTCGTAGGACCACTAGGGGGCCTTCAGCAGGGGTTGTGTTTGTTTGTCATGCCATGTGTTTGTTTTATCCATGCCTATCCCTAATGTGTTCCTGCCTTCGTTCACCTGTTCCTAATGTGTCAATAATTATGTTCCTTATTTATAGTGGCCGTCTGTCTGAGTTTGTTGCTAGTCCTCGTCTTTATGTACCGTCTGTGTGGATATATGTTCTTCTGTTCAATAAACCCCTGTCTGCCGTCTATCTCCACGTTGGGTCTGAATTATTATGCTCCGTAACCCGGAAGTTGTGACAGAAGGACTAGCCAAAACAGTACAGACCCAACGTGGAAATGCCGAGGCGAGGATTTTTAGTTTCTTTTTGTCTTTTTCTGATTTTACCGGGATTATCGCTCCGCTTCTGTTCCTGTGAGGGACGTTGCTCCACCTTTGCTTCTCCGTGGGGAACGCCGCCTCACTTCTGTCGGCGGAGGATATTCCCACCCTTTTTGCCGGTACTCGCTCCGCTTCTGTTCCTGTGGGGGATGTCACTTCACTTCCGTTTCTCCGTGGAGGACGTCGCCTCACTTCCGTCGGCGGAGGAGATTACCGGCCACACTTCCCTCCCCCCCTCCCTTAGGGGGTTTTCAGCCCAGCTGGGCTGATGTCATCGCTCGGCTCTACTACACGTCGGTGGACGTCGCTCGGCTCTGCTGCTCGGCGGTGGACGTCGCTCGGCTCTGCTGCTCGGCGGTGGATGTCGCTCGGCTCTCCTGCTTGGCTGTGGACGTCGCTCGGCGCTTCTGCTCGACTGTGGACGTCGTTTGGGACCCTCTGGCCTTACTGCCGTGCCCATCGCTCCCCCCACTTGCCTCGCCTTGCTCCTCACTCCCCCCACTTGCCTCGCCGTGTTCCTCGCTCCCTCCACTTGCCTCGCCTTGCTCCTTGCTCCCCCCACTTGCCTCACCTTGTTCCTCGCTCCCCCCCCCTTTTTTGCCTCTCCGTGTTCCTTGCTTCTTTCCGGGTTTTCCTGGACCAAAAACTCTTCCGGACTATGGGGAGGGGTTGGCGCGTCAGGAGCCGCGCCGTGAGGGGGGGTACTGT
Organism: Hemibagrus guttatus; assembly: GCA_033459395.1. NCBI lineage: Eukaryota > Metazoa > Chordata > Actinopteri > Siluriformes > Bagridae > Hemibagrus > Hemibagrus guttatus. The sequence continues at coordinate 15,319,763 of JAUCMX010000005.1, read as the reverse complement.
TACGGTGGGCAAAGTCCCTCGTAGGACCACTAGGGGGACTTCAGCAGGGGTTGTGTTTGTCTTAGCCATGCCTATCCCTAATGTATTCCTGCCTTCATTCACCTGTTCCTAATGTGTCAATAATTATGTTCCTTATTTATAGTGGCCGTCTGTCTGAGTTTATTGCAAGTTCTCGTCTTTATGTACCGTCTGTGTGGATATATGTTCTTCTGTTCAATAAACCCCTGTCTGCATCTATCTCCGCATTGGGTCTGAATTATTATGCTCAATAACCCGGAAGTTCTGACAGCTGTCTCTCCTGCCTGATAGATCCTTTTTCTTGTGCCAAATATTTAGTGGATATATTGCACACAATCTTAGGTATACAAGTTAAACTCATTTATGAATGTTTGAAGTGAATATTTTCCTATTAATTAACCAGCTCTATGAATTTGTGACTCAGAGCTGCCTTTCCTTATGAGCAGATTAGGTTTTAAATATATGTGTTACCAAATACTACAGGTTAGCCACCATTTCTATATTTCCGTTATGGTTAGCCTAACAGGTATGGGCTTAGGTTAGAATAAAACTAATTTCCAATGAACTTTTGCGAGTTTGGCTTACTCCGGTTTCCTTCCCCGGTCCAAAGACATGCATTGTAGGTTGATTGGCATCTCTAAATTGTCCGTAGTGTGTGTTTGCGTGAGTGAATAAGAGTGTGCCCTGTGATGGGTTAGCACTCTGTCCAGGGTGTATCCTGCCTTGATGCCCAATGACGCATGAGAAAGGCACAGGCTCCCCGTGACCCAAGAATAGATCGGATAAGTGGTAGACAATGAATGAATGTTATGTTCTCTAGGATGGACAATTACGTGTTATTTTCACTCTGACCTGGACTGTCAGATATGGTGTTTAATTGTAAACAGAGATTTACCTTCTAAATCATGTACAATTGACTGAATTTACCACATCTTAAATCAAGCAAAGGAATGGGAATTTATCCTTAATTTTGAGCTCAATTTTTCTTACTTTTTCCTTAATTTATTTTTTCATTTAGAATGTAGATTTCCTGCAGATGTTTGTGGAAAAATAAAGAATACCTTTTAGAAACCTAAAAGGTATTCCTTTGGTTCTGTGTTGAGATTGGTGAATTAAAAACATTGCATTACGATAGCAGACAGAATGTCTTTATAATGTTTCAGAAAACTTACAGGTCAAAATTATATAAAGATAAAAATGACACAGCATAGAAGGAAATCAAGGATTAATTGCATCTTCTAGGCATGTAGCTAGGTAATTCTTTGCAAAAAAACATCCCAAGCTTAAAATTCATTATATATCACACACAAACGTACACACACACACATACACACACACAAACACACACACACACACACACATACAGAGCAGGGTTTTTTCCATACCTGATTGATATTCCATAAAGCTGTACAGAATCAGGAAAGTCACACAGAAAAACATAATTCCTGAAAAAACATTCAATCATTATTGCTCCAGTCTGTTTCACAATCTAAAAAAAACATTTTATGAATTACACTAGGTGTACACTTTAATGGACATACACTGTATCACAAAATCTGAATATTCACAACATTGTAATGGTTATATTTTCTTGATAAAAGGATGCGAAAAACAAAAATATAAACAGTCTTCTTCCACCTTAGAAATACTGCCAAGCTAAGAAACATCTGATGCAGATTATATGCAGACTATTTATTATAATTTATAATCACACTCTCCAGTGTCACCCAAATGAGAATGGGTTTCCTTTTGAGTCTGGTTCCTCTCAAGGTTTCTTCCTTTTACCATCTAAGAGAGTTTTTCCTTGATACAGTCACATAAGGCTTGCTCATTAGAGATTAGAGATTAATACAATTAAAATTAAATATAAGTCTAATAGTAATCTTGAATTTTTTTCTAACATTAATCTTGGACTTTTGCACTATGTTTCTTATGTCCTGTAAAGCTGCTGTGAGACAATGTCCATTGTTAAAAGTGCTATCCAAATAAAACTGAATTGAATTGAATTGAAAGAAATGTACATTTACATTTCTGGCAGTTGGCAGATGCCCTTATCCAGAGCAACGTACAAAAGTGCTTTGAAGTCTCTATCAATGAATACATTAACACTGGTTTACTAGGACACAGACTTAGGATACCATCAGCCTAAAAACACTGTTGGCAGGAATTACAACACAACCATTTTTTTAAATACATAAAACAAGCAGGGAAAATAGGAGCTAGTTTAAGTGTATCAAGAAGATGTAGGCTTTTTTTACTTATCATTTGAAGACAGCCAGTGACTCAACTGTTCGAAAATCTAGGGAAAGTTCATTCTACCACCTCGGTGCAAGAACAAAAAAGAGTCTTGATATATACCTACCTAACTGAAAGATAGTGGGACCAGTTGAGTCAAGGTAGTAGATCTTGGCTTTGAAAGCATGCATCTGATGCATGCAGCTACCAGAAGTAGTCCAGTCTTGAAATGACAAGAGACTGAGCAAGCACTTGAGCAGCCTGTGTGGATAAGAATGATTGAATCCTTCTGATGTTGTACAGAAGAAACCGACATGAGCATGTCACATTAGAAACATGTGAGGAAGAGGACAGTTGATTTCACATAAATACCCTAAGGCTGAGAGCAATGGCCGAAGGAGAGCTCAAAGAGTTGTGCAGGGATATTGCAAAATAATGGCCTGAGGATGAATCACCTGGGATGACTAACAGTTCAGTTTTTCTGGGATTGAGTCGTCCATGATGATATGTCTGCCAGACATGCTGAGATCCGAGCAGAAGACATGGTATCTGAGGGATGGAAGGAGAAGAAGTTGAGTGTCATCAGCATAGCAGTGGTAAAAGGATGTAGGATCCTCCCATGTGAGGATATAACTTCACCAAGAGAGTGAGAATAGAGGGCAAAAAGGAGAAGACCAAGGACTGAGCCTTGTGGGACACAAGTGGAGAGTCTGTGTGGAGCAGATGTCGATCATCTCCATGTTACCTGATATGGGTGACCATCCAGGTAGGAGGCACACCATTCCCATGCCGTTCCACAATCTCCAAGACTCCTGAGGGTGGACAAGAAAGTCTTGTGGTTGACTGTGTCATATGCTGCAGAAAGGTCAAGGAGAATAAGGACAGATGACAGGCTTGGCTGATCTAGCAGCATGCAGTTTCTCAGTGACAGCCAAAAGGGCAGTCTCTGTGGAATTGGCAGCTTTGAAGCCAGACTGGTTGGGATCTTGGAGGTTGTTCTGCGAGAGGTAGACAGACAGTTGATTATAAACAATGTATTCACAAATTTTAGAAAGAAAAGAGAGAAGTGATACTGGTTGTACTTGCTGATGTCAGAAGGATCCAGAGCAGGTTTCTTCAGGATGAGGATAACCCTTGCTATCTTGAAGTTAGTTCATGACCAGATGCTATGGATCCATTGATGATTGTGGCGATGAAGGTCAGGAGGTCTTGCAAGATGGTCTGGAGCATAGTGGAACGGATTGAATCCAATGGCCAGGTTTACATTACGTTTACGTTTCGTTTATGTTTACGTTTACGTTTCTGGCATTTAGCAGACGCCCTTATCCAGAGCGACTTACATTTTCATCTCATTTTTTATACAACTGAGCATTTTTGGGGTTAAGGGCCTTGCTCAGGGGCCCAGTAGTTGCAGCTTGGTGGACCTGGGATTCGAACACACAACCTTCCGATCAATAATCCAATGCCTTAACCACTAAGCTACCACATCCCCAGCCAGGTGGTAGGATTGCAAGACTAGATCTCTTCTGCTGCTACGGTTATGAGATATGTGACATTGAAGTAGTAGGGGAATCCTGGCTGTGTAATGTAGGCGTAGTTGGGGCAGAAGCAAAGGACTGGCAGATTTTCTCGATCTTTTCATTGTAAAAGGTGGCAAAGTCTGTAGCAGTCAGTGATGATGAAGCAGGTGGAGCCAGGGGGTTGAGTAGTTAAGAGTGCTTACACGCTTACGAGCATCTAGTGCAGAAGTTTCACTCTTTTTCTTGTAAAAGGCAGTCTTGGCAGAAGTCACATCCGAAGAGAATTTCGACAAGAGTGCACAGTAAGAGGCAAGATCTGTGCCGTAGTTCTCTACAATCATAGCAAATTTTACAACCTGTATAACAGTGGGATAAAATCTAATATAATTATTTATGTTCACTATATGAGTGTAAAATAAACATATTTTCAGTGACAGGTGCCTGTGGTGGTGAGCTACCTGGTATGCTACCTATGTAAAAGACAGAAAGTAAAACACTAGAAAACTCAGTGTGACCAATTATGTTTTGTTTTCAACACCAACACTATATCTATTAAAACAAAAGCTGCTCTCAGTCAGGAGTAAAAATCATTTCCAGGGACTGGTACCCAGGACAGCGGCAAATATATAGTGCTGCCTGATATTCTGTCTGATAACAGTATGCATGTTAAAACATAGTGTAATGAAGTTACATTCTGATTTTGCTCTCCTGTACTCAGTACTCTGTGAGTGTTTTCTCTCACCTGTACTCTGCTACACCTCCTGTGTGTTTCTTCATTGCTTGATCCGAGCTACTTGCCAACAGTTTGTTCTTTTTGTACTTTTTTACCTGACCATCATTCCAACCTGCAAATATTCTACCCAGCATCACAAATTCCACCCCTGTACCTGTCCATCAATCAACACAGCAAATCAAATGTAGTGCAAAGAAAATCAAACACTGGGAACACAAGTTCAAAGAGTTGACTTTCAAAATTCCTTCAGGAGTAGGTTGGGTGACTGTATACGATGGTAGGGTAGACCAGATGGGACAAGTGGGTGTACTAGGTTGGGACAAGTTTAGGACTGAAAATGTTCAGTGGTAGGTTGGGGTGGGTTAGAGGGAAGTGGGTGGAGGGTGAGCAGATGTGAAAGGCTGGGCAGGGAATGTCAACATGTATGGCTCTAATTTAATTTTGTTAGGGATTAAGATGGAAATTGGACTTAGATTGTTCTATGAAAAGCTAACTGAAACTAATTAATAACAGTTATTATATTGATTACAGAATTTTTATGCATCAGTGTGAAATGAGGTGCTGATCCAATGACATGTAAGACTCCCAAGGCCAAAAGACGGCAGCCTAAGGTAGTAGAATTTCATTATAGAAAGTGGCTAGAAAGACCTCATATTTTTTAAATTGTTATATTGCCTCTCCAGCAAAGTTTTTACTCTAATGGTTTTCATTTGATAAGGGTTGCTCTTGATAAGGGTTTCTGCTAAGTGCTGCAAATGTAAATGTCAAAACAAAGAAGTTATCAGAAGTTTTTACATCATCAGGAGTGTGGACTTTGTGGCATCTAATTTGCCTACATGATGCAACAGCCAAAAGTTATAATATTAAAGCTAAAACACTCATTTGATTATTAAAGGTATACACCAGGTTATGCATGTATCCATTTGGCTGACTCCATTAGCTTAAAGGGGGCTTAGAGTAGCCCTTTCAGGACCACTGAGAGGTCCCAGGAGGGGAGATGCAGTCTGCAGAAAAGCCTCAGCTGCCTGGCTAGTTGAATGAGGAGGGTGATAGGCCTTCAAAGAGGCATGTCCGCAGGAACTCTAGTCTCCACAACCTTAGTATGTCCCCCTCATGGGACACAACAAGAGTTTCCAAATCTCAGGGTGGGAATGGAGAATCACCTCTTGTTGTTCTCACCTCACCTGGTGTCCTGAAACAGTAAGCTGGCAGGGGCTAACCCAGGAGGTGGCGACACATAAGGAGCAGAAGTATGGATGGGCATGGCTGACCCCCAAAACAGTTGGCGGTGTAGGAAGCAGTTGAAATGGCCATAAAGGGACATCCCTAAAAGCTATTAGGGCCCACCCCTAAGTTATTAAATAACTAATTGTTATTTACAGACCTCCAGGGCCATATTCTGAATTCCTCAGTGAATTTGCAGATTTCATTTCAAACCTAGTTGTTTCTTTAGACAAAGCATTAGTTGTGGGAGACTTCAATATTTATTTTGATAAGTCAGAAGATTCTCTGAGAACAGCAATCGTGTCCATATTAGATTCAGTAGGTATTAATCACAATTTAATAGTACCCACTCATAATGGAGGTCACACTTTGGATCTCATTCGGATTAAATATAGAAAACATAGTCACACTTCCCAGGATGGGAGCTATCTCAGACCACAAAAAGTTTTAAACAAAACTCTTGTTTTGTTTAAAATGCATCTTGGACACGAGATACGCAATTTGCCATGTCACCATGTTAAACATACATTTACATCTGCTACTGCAAAGAGATTTACCAATAGTCTCACAGAATCATCATCCATGATTGGATTGCCATCTGAACTCACAGAACTTGATCATGTGACTGATTACTTGGAGTCAGTGTTTCGCTACACCCTAGATATTGTAAAGTAAAGTAGCTCCACGCAAAAGGAAAATAACTGAAGAAAGGAAACTAGCATCCTGGTACAATGACCACACATGAACCAAGTGTCCAAAACTAAATTATTAATATTCAGTTAGCATGGAAGACAAATCGATAATATCAGGCAGAAATTCAGAATTTTCTTTTAATCCAAACAATTTGATAGATAATCCTGTATGTAATGTTACTATTTCTAGTTTATTTCTCAGTGCTTAGAATGCTTTACTCCCCTTCAAGAGCTTGATTTAATTTCACTAATTTCTTCTTCAAAACTATCAACCTGCATACTAGATCCCTTACCTACATGTTTCCTTAAACTGATAATACCAGTAGCTACTGAACCCCTTCTAAAAATGCTAAATTCTTCCCTTAGCACTGGCTATGTGCCTAAATCATTTAATCCAGAGGTTATCAAACCCCTGATTTAAAAACCCGGCCTCAACCCCTTTCAACTTTTCAACTATAGGCCAATATCAAACCTCCCCTTTATTTCCAAGAGCATAGAAAAGGATTGGAAACACAGCAGTTATGTTCATACGTACATAGGAATAACATTCGTAAAATGTATCAGTCAGGATTTAGGCCTCATCATAGCACAGAGACAGCACTGGTTAAAGTGGTAAATGACCTGTTACTGGTCAATAAACCTGGTCTCTGATCTCCTTGCTGGTGTTACTTGATTTTCATCCAGCTTTTAACACCATTGACCACACTATTCTACTTGATAGTCTAGAAAATGTTGTTGGTGTCAAGGGAACAGCCCTCTCCTGGCTCAGGTCTTATTTGACTAATTGTTATCAGTTCGTAGATCTAAATGGTGACTTCTCTATGCATACCAAGGTTATGTTCGGTGTTCCACAAGGTTCTATTTTAGGCCTACTGCTTTTTTCCTTATATATGCTACCCCTTGATGTAATTATTTGTAAACATGGTATTAGCTTCCGCTGTTATGCCAATGACACACATGTTTTAGCTAAGTCAGATGAGAGACTCCAGCTTATTAAGATTGAAGAATGTGTAAAGGACATTAGACAGTGGATACTCACTAACTTCCTCCTGCTTAACTCTGACAAGAAAGCAGTGTTCGTACTAGGACCACATGCAGCTAGAAGTAAGCTTTCTGGTTACAAAGTAACTCTGGATGGTCTTTCTATTTCATCATGTTCAGCAGTAAAAGACCTTGATGTGATTATTGACTCTGGTCATTCATTTGAAGCTCATGTAGATAATATAACTAGGTTATCTTTCTTTGTTTCAGTTTGTCCAGAAGGCAGCTGCTAGAGTCCTAACTAGAACCAGGAGATATGAATGCACCATTCCTATCTTATCCACACTGCATTGGCTAGCACAGAATGAGCTTAGTAATAGCTCACGAAATTGCCTTCAACAGCACAAACGACACTGATTATTCCTCTCAGGAAACAGTTCAGTGGCATACCGCTCATCATCACCCCCAGCAAGCCCCTCAGAGTCTGATGAAGACAATAATAATTCCTTGTTAGGGTCAGGAGAAATTGCAAAGTGAGCTCCCGGAGCTGGAGTGGGGAAATCTGAGTTGGGAGAGAGGACAAGAGAAAGGGGATCACCCGTTATTTGTTTCCCTAATCTATATGGGACAAACAAACACTCTTATGGAAGTAAAATAGCGACAAATGTATTTGAAGCAAAAATAGGTGCTGAATAGCTGAACAAAACAAATGCATCATATTAACAGTGCTTGCATTTTAAGGTTCTGCTGAAAATTTTTCAAGTGGAGACACAAAATTGCATTGTTTAAAATTTCAATATTAAATATTCAGATGATTAAAATACGACCTTTAATAATTGACAGGACATTTCGGTGCATATTATTTCACTTTCACAAATTCAGTGATTGAAATTCGCCAAGAAATTCAACATTGCACGTAGGAAGAGCAATCGAAGATCGATGCATAATCGACACCTGCTGCTTGTCCGCTACACCAGCAGGAGGTCCAAGTGAGTTTGATGAAATAATAGCAACAGGTAGACTGAGGCTATCACATCACACACAGGGCTTTGCCAAAATGGGCCAAGATGTAAGTATTGTATCTTAAGCCAATGAAGACACAAAAATTAACAATGGTTCCAATCCAAACAAAAAAACAAAACATGTTTTTCCTACAGTTGAAACAAGCAAACAAAAAAACATGGCTACTGTAGTAAAACCACTGTTACCACAAAATAACCATTGCTCTTCCTGTGATACCCGGATGTACAACGTTGAATTTCTTGACGAATTTCTTGGCAAATTTGAATCACTGAATTTGTGGAAGCTAAATAATATGCACCGTAATGTCCTGTCAATTATTAAAGGTTGTATTTTAATAATCTGAATATTTAATACATTTGCAATTTTGCGTCTTCACTTGAAAAATTAGCTTAACAGCTTAACCATGTTGAATTGCAGAACCTTAAAATGCAAGCACTGTTAATATGATGTTAATCATTCATTGTCTACCGCTTATCCGATCTATTCTCGGGTTACGGGGAGCCTGTGCCTATCTCAGGCGTCATTGGGCATCAAGGCAGGATATACCCTGGACGGAGTTCCAACCCATCACAGGGCACATACACGCACGCTCATTCACTCACGCATTCACACACTATGGACAATTTAGAGATGCCAGTCAACCTACAATGCATATCTTTGGACCGGGTGATGAAACCGGAGTACCTGGAGGAAACCCCCGAGGCAGGGGAAGAACATGCAAACGTGCTAACCACCAAGCCACCATTCCCAACCCCCCAAGCTTCAAATACATTTGTCACTATTTTACTTCCATACACTCTGTGCAGCTCTCTCAATTCCTCATTTGTTTATGAAACTCAGAAGCCCGTTTTACACCAGACTTCTGTAATGCTGTTAACACAAGTTTGTTTAAGTTTAGTTTAATCTAATTAAGATTAAATGAGATCATACTGAATACACAGCCAGCACCTTCAATCTGCAGCTCGGACTGTAAAACTTTTACATCTAAAAAGTTTATTGTATATTGTTTATCTAAAGTTTATTGTCGATGAAATTATTACTGATCAGGAGTTTAATATGCTGTGTTTAACAGAAACATGGATTACACCAAATGACTATTAAATTAGGCTATCTGCCCAAATACAGTTAACTGCATTAGCCTTGCCCAACAGGCAAGGGAGGAGGTGTCAAGCATGACACAAAAACCTAAACAGGTAAATATGATGTGTTTGAAGTTCTTTATCCACAAAAGATAAGTCTACTAAGTCGACTCCACTAATTATTATTTATAGGCCATCAGGGCCACATTCTGAATTACTCTGTGAATTCGTGGATTTCATCTCAAATCTAGTTTCTAATTTCTTTAGACAAAGCATTAATTGTTAATATTCAGTTTGACCCACTGAGAACAGGTTGTGTCCATTCTAGATTCACTAGGTGTTAATCCCCACTGAATGTAATAGGGTTTACTCATAATGGTGGTCACACTATTGATCTATTACTAAAATTTGGATATCAGTAAACATAAGTGTTACTCAGTTATACAATGACAGTTTCTTATTATTCCTAGATTACTTAAAACACCTGCCATTTAAATTCCTGTGAATGAGCTGATACTATAGCAATGATAACATTAAAACAAGAGCAGTAATGTAAACTTACCATGTTATGGTTGTAAATATTCAATAGAATGTGTGAATGATTAAATCAACAATTGATTTACTTACAACAGGCTACACTCTCTGTCCAGATTCTTTCAGGGAGAGACCATGATTGAGAACATAGGTGAAATAGAAGACTCTCATTTCACTGAATATCCTTCTTCTGTGTGCTCTCGTAGGAAACAACAAACTCGCTGACATAAATTAAAGAAGTAGAAACAATGGACAACAAAAGCTATGAGTGCAAAAAGGAACTGAATTTGAGGAAGCACAGGCAGTTACCCAAGATGGATTGCGAAGAAAAAAAAAAGTACAGTTAAAATTGCACAGTCAGTGGAAACAGCACAAAACCAGTAAAGAAAAAGCAATAGAGAGAACACACAAGACAAATTAATAGGAATGAGAATAAACATTTATCATAGTGAGATGCATGTAAGAAACCTTAACAAGTAAGGCCTCACAGTGTACCGTTGTAGAGTAGGATATAGTACAATAAACACACAATATAGAGTAAACTCACAAACACCATTAGAACTACAGAATATTAAAGAACCAGAAAATAGATTTTAAACAAGAAACCTATTGCAGGAAACCTACTCATGGAGTTTCATAAGCTTCAGAGTGAGAGAAAGCTTGAGAGAGAAATGAAGTAAAAAAAAAAAAGTATAGACAATGTGGGAGTACACCTGCCAAAGTGTCAGAACCTCAAGCAGGGTTGGGAAGGTTACTTTGGAAATGTAATAGGTTACAGATTACAAATGACCCTATTTAAAATGTAATAAGTAGTGTAACTTTTCAATTACTTTATAAAAGTAAAGTAACTGATTACATTTGATTACTTTTTGATTACTGTTAAGTTTCTAATGAATATTTTCAACTAAATCATTTCCAAACATTTATACCAGGCCTTACAGTAGTACTCAACTCTGTTTACTGTTAGAATTTCATAATCTTTCATCACTTGAATTAAGATTATATTCATTTAATTTTAAGCACAGCCACCACAAAACCAGACTTCATAACTAAAATTGTTTAATACTGTTTTAGGAATCAAATCTTTGCATAGCTATGATGAGACACACTGGCAAGTAACAATGCCTTGGGGAAAAAAAACAATCTGAAGAAATAACACATATACATAAACCCAAATAGGCAATAAAACAGTTATTAAAAGAAAAACACTGGTGTCTCATAGCCTTCAATGCAATTAGGGAAAGAAATTATTTAAATCTGTGTGTGTGTGTGCATGTGCATGAATTTCACAACTCGATGACTTTGTCAGTTATCATAATGTGTGCTACAATGCTAAAATAACCAAATTATATTAGATCTGACATTACCAACACATTTTCAAGGAGGAAAAATGGGAGCTATATATTTTCGGTCAAAGGGTTGATAAATAGAAGTGTGCTTGGTAAAGGTAGCTAGCAGACTAGCTCATTTGTTCTGAATGTTTTGAATACAGGTCTTGAATACACTATGGGGTCGATGAATGTGCTGATGCGTTTTGGTGGATTTTTTCCACATAGCAGCTACAGTACAGTAACTACTCCATCACTTTTTATTATTTCTGTACACTCACAATAATGACAAAAACCATATGATTTTATAAAATAAAGAAAGGCTAGGTTACATACCTGCAGATGCTTCCTCAGGTTCCACATTTTGATGTTGAAAACATTTTTTTAACAGCTGGCAAACTAATTTTGTACTGCACTGTTATATTTGCGCACTTATCGGATTTCAGGATGAATTTATTTTTACATTTCCAGCACTGAAATGCATTTTTATCACTCGCTATGGTGGCAACTCTCAGACAGGTTGTAGTAGCCTAAAGCGTTCAGCGGCAATGTGGATTAATGTAATTGGCAGACTTGGTGCACCGCAAATTCAAACCAGAGAACCAATCAAAAGCATCAGAATAGCACCGCTGTAACAAATTCTAGCAACATATTAATATTATTCAACATACCCTCCCCAACACTGACCTCAACTATAATGAATGGTGATTCTTAGTGCTGGAGAAAATGTTAGTTAACACTAATTCAAGTGAAACACCTAAAAATTAGCACTTTACAAGATGACAGCTTCACACACATGACACATCTGATTCAGCTTCATGAGGCATCTGAATCCTTTTATTCTTTCAGTTTCTAAGAGGAACCAGACTAACAGCACCTAAACTCTAAATAATCCAGTCTTTATGGAATTTCTAGATATCTAATAATGGCTTTAATCTGATTTTAACTGAAAAAATCACACATCAAGCCATATTATTAGTGTTCATATAAACACACTTTCTTATAGACCTTATATGTTTCAACTGTTTACAGAGTTTATGTTTATATAAAATTAAAATAAACTGGTGATTATATCAAGCTGTAAAAAAGTTTTAAATGTTATAGAATGTAAACAGATATTTATTCAGTAATAGCAGAGATGATCAGTGGTGCTGAATTTCTGCCATCTGCTTTATGTCAAGGACTAAAGTATGGATAGAGTTGCTCAGTGAAAGACTGACCAGGGAAAGAGTAGATATGAGAGCTGGACTTCACGTCATAAAAGGAGACCAGACCCTCCTCTAGTAACATAACATATGTAGCCACAAAATATAAGTCTACATATGTTGCTATAATTATTTACAGACCATCAGGGCTATTTCTCTGTAAATTTGTGGATTTCATATAAAATCTTTTTAGACATTAATTACTAACATTCATTTTGATCCTCTGAGAACAGTGATTGTGTTCATTTTAAATTCATTAGGGGTTAATCCCCACCGAATGTATATAATAGGGCGCAATCACAATGGTGGTCACTCTCTTGATTGAATACTAACATTCAGATATCAGTGAATATATAATGACACCTTTTTAATCTTTTTATTATTATTATTCTCAGACTATGTGGAATATCTGAATGAGCTGGTACCATAGCAACAATAACATATTAAAGCAAGAGCATAAATATAAACCTACCACTTTACAGTTAATATTGAATAAACATACAGTAACATCCATGTGTCTTCATAGAATTTATAGAAATCCAGAGATTAATAAATGCATCTGTGAAAAAAACAGTTTAAAATATTAAAGAACATAAATCAGATATTTATTCAGTAATATCAGAGATGATCAGTGGTGCTGAATTACCATTTACACTGTACCAAGGACTGAAGTATGGATAGAGTTTCTTAGTGAAAGACTGACCAGTGAAAGAGTAGATATGAGATCTGGACTTTACATCATAAAAGGAGACCAGACCCTCCTCATAATCCACAAACACCCCCACCACCTCCACCATCTCTCTCAGTGTGAGGGGGACATCAGGACCAGCATAAGCCTTATATTCATTCCCATTCCTCAGCCCCACAGTCCAGAATCCAGTCTGAGGTCTCCGTGGAATCCACTCCTTCCTGTTAATGTTCTCTCTCGCAATTCCTAATGTCCATGCAGTTTTCCCTCTGACCTGCACCTCATAATAAAATCTCCCTGAGGAGAAACTCTGCTTTCCCAGAACACAGAGATAATTAAACCTCTGTGGTGTATCAGGGAGATCCTGTCGTGCGTCTCCATGTGCCACTTGTTTTCCATCATCAGACACGATGAGTTGAGGATGAGCTGTATCAGGATCCAGAGTCACATCCACTGAGAGAAACACACAGACAATTTTCATACTACAACACCAATTACACATCAAAGAAGCAGTGCGCATGAGTGAATGAGAGTGGCTGAGTAATTACTGTTATATTATTTACATTTCTGGCATTTAGCAGACGCCCTTATCCAGAGCAACTTACATTTTCCTCTCATTTTTTCTTTTATACAACTGAGCATTTTTTTTTGGGGGGGGGGGGGGGGGTAAGGGCCTTGCTCAGGGGCCCAGTAGTTGCAGCGTGGGGGACCTGGGATTCGAACACACAACCTTCTGAGCAGTAGTCCAATGCCTTAACCATTAAGCTACCACACTAAGTGTCACAATGCCGGTCGTGCCGGTTTAGATGGATCAGACCCAACACGGGAAATGACATCAGATAGGGGTTTATTTGAAATAAGAACATACATCCACGAAGACACCACAAAAAAACGTTACATTCAGACGAGGACTAGCAAAGGAACCTAAGCACAGACACCACTATATATAGGAAACATAATTAGAGAGCACATTAGGAACAGGTGAGTCAAGGCGGGAACACATTAGGATAGGGCAGGGCTAAAACACATGGCAAATACGAACAAAACAAACATGACAAGACAATCCCTGCTGAAGGCCCCCTAGTGGTCCTACGGGGAACTCGCCACCCGTAACACTAAGCTACCACATACCACATTATTCATCATGATATTATAAATAATCATGATGAATAATATCATGATGATGTTGTCTGTGATGATGACAGTTCTGCTACAAAAACAAGCTATTTCACACCTACTACACCTTTAGATTGGACAATTTATCCTATAAGTGTGTGTGTGTGTGTGTGTGTGTGTGTGTGTGTGTGTGTGTGTGTGTGTGTGTGTGTGTGTGTGTATTTATGTGCGAGAGAGAGAGAGAGAGAGAGAGAGAGAGAGAGAGAGAGAGAGAGAGAGAGCACACACACAAGGTCAAGCTTGTTTAAACAGCAAACACTCGCACAAAACACATACACACTGAGACTATTTTACTGTAATGAAGAAAAATGTTAAAATTGTTCTTACCTGAATATATAATCTTCTTTAGAGGCTCTTGTGAACAAAACAATAAAATAGTTAATAATTCATATTTTCAATTTTTTCAATACTTTGAATTGTCTAACATGTATTCAGGATCAGCTTCTGCTGAATCTGATTTCAGTCTAAAAGCCTTCTTCCTGTTCATAAATCTGGATATATAACCTGAGCTCCTAAAATTTGTTAGGATTCTTTTAAATTAAAATGAGTCGGAGCTGTAATTTCGACCATCTGATCAGATCTGTACCTTTTTGTGAACCTTCACAATGTTAAATTGTGTCCCTAAGTCAAAGAAGCTCAAACAATCTAACTGTCCAATTATATGATCATTAAATGATTTTAAAGCTTTTGAAACACTGAGGCTAAAACAGATTAAATTGCTTTGAGTATTTTGTGATAAATTTACATACATAAAAGTATAAATAGATTATGCAATGTAATATAATAATGAGGGAAATGGAATTAAATTTCCTTCAATTAAATAATCATTCTCAACTGCATGTAGGTTGTCCTGCTGAAGCTCTGAGGTTAAAACAGATAAAATTGTTTTAAGTATTTTGTGCACATTCTATATAAAAGTATAAACAGTATAAAAAGTATAAACAGATCAGCAGTGTAATGTTCCACAGAATCTGTACGTGTAATCTTAAAAAATGTGTTAAGATTCGATTGATAAGTAGAAAGATCTTAAGATATTTTAATATTTTGTTTTTGACTGAAATTCAGTCTGAAATCCAAATATTGAAAATTTAGGTTATGAAAATGACTTTGATTTGACTCAATAAGCCTACTTCCTGTTTACTTCCTGTTTACTGAATTTGCTATTATTCATTAAAATAAACATGAGAAGGAGCTGTAATTACTGCCATCTGCCCTGATCTATATCGCCTTAATAAATTGTGTCTATTAAATTGTATTAAGTGTCTATTAAGTGTCTATAAGATTTATATAAGGGGGAAAGAGCTTGAGCTGGTGAGGGAGGTTGAGTGGTACCGGCTAGAGATAGTCGGACTTGCCTCCACGTACAGCTTGGGCTCTGGAACCCAACTCCTTGAGAGAGGTTGGACCCTCTTCTACTCTGGAGTGCCCCATGGTGAGAGGCGTCGGGCTGGAGCGGGCTTGCTTATAGCCCCCCAGCTCAGCCACCATGTGTTTGAGTTTTCCTCGGTAAACGAGAGGGTTGTTTCCCTGCGCTTTCAGGCCGGGGATAAGTGTCTCACTGTTTCGGCTTATCGGCCGAACGGCAGTGTGGAATACCCAACCTTCTTGGAGACCCTACGAGGGGTGCTGGAAGGTGCTCCGACTGGGGACTCCATAGTTTTACTGGGGGACTTCAACGCCCATGTGGGCAATGACAGCGATACCTAGAGAGGCATGATTGGGAGGAACAGCCCCCCTGATCTGAACTCGAGTGCTGTTCTGTTGTTGGACTTCTGTGCTAGTCACAGTTTGTCCATAACAAACACCATGTTCAAGCATAAGGGTGCCCATCAGTACACGTGGTACCAGGACACCCTAGGCCAGAGATCAATGATAGTCCTTGTGGTCATGTCATCTGACCTTCAGCCGCATGTCTTAGACACTTGGGTGAAGAGAGGGGTGGAGCTGTCAACCGATCACCACCTGGTGGTGAGTTTCGGAAGCAAAAACTCAGGTCTTGGAGGAGTTCGGTGAGGCCATGGAGAAGGACTATCGGACGGCCTCGGGGAAATTCTGGCAGACCTTTTGGTGCCTCAGAAGGGGTAAGCAGCTCTCTGCCAACACTGCTTACAGTGGAGGTGGAGAGTTGCTAGCTTTGACTGGGGATATTGTTGAACGGTGGAAGGAATACTTTGAGGATCTCCTCAATCCCATTGACACGTCTTTCATAGAGGAACCAGAGGCTGAGGACTCAGAGGTAGATTCATTCATCACCCAAGCTAAGGTCACTGAGGTAGTTCAGCAGCTCCTCAGTGGCAAGGCACCAGGGGTGGATGAGATTCGCCCTCCGTACCTTAAGTCTCTGGATGTTGTGGGGCTGTCTTGGCTGGCACGTCTCTGCAACATAGTGTGGCAGTCAGGTACAGTGCCTCTGGACTGGGTGACTGGGGTGGTGGTCCCTCTTATTTAGAAGGGGGACCGGAGGGTGTGTTCCAACTATAGGGGGATCACACTCCTCAGCCTCCCAGGGAAAGTCTATTCCAGAGTACTGGAGAGGAGAGTCCGACTGTTAGTCGAACTTTGGATACAGGAGGAACAATGCGGTTTTCATCCTAGCCGTGGAACACTAGACCAGCTCTATACCTTCCACAGGGTGCTCGAGGGTTTGTGGGAGTTTGCCCAACCAGTCCACATGTGTTTTGTGGACTTGGAGAAGGCATTCGACCGTGTCCCTCGTGGCATTCTGTGGAAGGTACTCTGGGAGTATGGTTTCTGTGGCCCTCTGGGGGTTGTTTGGTCTCTGTATGAGCAGGAGCTTGGTTCGCATTGCCAGCTGCAAGTCAGATCTGTTCCCAGTGCATGTTGGACTCCGGCAGGGCTGTCCTTTGTCACTGGTTCTGTTCATTGCTTTTATGGACAGAATTTCTAGGCACAGCCAGGGGCTGGGGGGAGTCTGGTTTGGGGACCACAGGATTTTATCACTGCTTTTTGCAGATGATGTTGGCCTGTTGACTTACAGCATGCATTTGGGCATTTTGCAGCTGAGTATGAAGCGGCTGGGATGAGGGTCAGCACTTTCAAATCCGAGGCCATGGTTCTCGACCGGGAAAAGATTCTCAACCCTCCAGGTTGGAGGGGAGTTCGTTCCTCAAGTGGAGGAGTTTAAGTATCTTGGGGTCTTGTTTACGAGTGAGGAAAGGATGGATCATGAAATTGACAGATGGATCGGTGCAGTGGCAGCAGTAATGCGGTCTATGTACCGGTCTGTTGTGGTGAAGAAGGAGCTGAGCCGGAAGACGAAGCTCTCAATTTACCAGTCAATCTACATTCCTACTCTCACCTATGGTCATGAGCTCTTGGTCATGACCAAAAGGATAAGATCCCAGATACAAGCGGCCAAAATGAGCTTCCTCCATAGGGTGGTGGGGCGCTCCCTTAGAGATAGGGTAAGGAGCTCTGTCACCCGGGAGGAGCTTGGAGTAGAGCCGCTGCTCCTCCACATCGAAAGGGGACAGTTGAGGTGGCTTGGGCATCTGTTTCGGATGCCTCCTGGGTGTCTCCCTGGGGAGGTGTTCCGGGTATGCCCCACCGGAAAGAGACCCAGGACACGCTGGAGAGACTCTTGTCTCTTGGCTGACCTGGGAACACCTCGGGATCCCTCCAGAAGAGCTGGAGGAAGTGTCTAGGGAGAGTGAAGTCTGGGCATCCCTGCTTAGACTGCAGCTCCGGATAAGCGGAAGACAATGCTGATGATGATGATAAATTCATTAATTTGAAAGAATGTAATATAATGTACTACGACTGATGTGTTTGTATCTCTACTCTTAACCAAGTAAATAATATATGCACAGCAACAGTAAATGGATGTAGTCATTTAAATCACAGTTTCTTACATAGCAGATGAGTATACAACAAATAAGCAGGGTTATTTTAGTGTTAATAGTTAATAGTAAATAAAAACAATGATTATTTGAAAAATGCATTCTGAAAAATAAACCAGAACTCATAGATAGTTTTAAATATTTTGTTGATTCTTGCTGTCACAGCTAGATAGAGATGTGCATGTTGCCATGGTAACAAACAGATTGGTTTACAGCATGTGGTACGTGCAGTAATGGTTTCAATGTAACTACTTCTAGATGTGTAATTTTATGTATCTGAATACAGACAAGTTGACTGAAACAAACTGTGAAATGTCCCTCTCCTGTTATAGTAAATATCAGCTCTTCTGGAACACAGTTTATTTAATCAAATTAGTGAACCAGCACTAACTAATCATTGCCCTCCCTCCTACTATCAACCTTTCACTATTCTCTACTAGCACCTTACTATAACATTAGTAAAACTTCAGCCAGTGCAGTGTGGAGGATTAGTAGCAGTAAAGCATGCTGACAGACAAAACCACATGCTCTCTACTCACACTTCTTCCAGCCCATGCCTGCTGCTGAAAAAGGGCTCTAGTACCTTAGTAAATTAGCTCATGGAAAAACAGTGTGCTTAGGAGAAGCCTGATGGTTTTTTTGTTTTTTATATCCTTGTAGCTTTTTCAGATGTGGTAGAGTGGGCTTGATTATGTTAAATGATAATTCCGCCTCACATTATAACATTCTGATGTACAGGGTGAGGCTCTATACTTTCCCAGTTCATTTTTTAATAATGATATATCCTTTCACTTTTGCAGAAAGGGCTTGTGGGAATAGAAGTGAATAGATGAAAAGATTAAGGTGAGAGTTTGAGTCCACACTGATTTAAATCACTCTTTACAGCCAGCATGGTCAACTGTGGACTATTGACTAAAACACAGGTTCTTGGGGTCTTAATATTTGTAGGACAGGAAAACCCTGTCCTGCACATAGTACGGTTTTTCTGTGTTTCAACACACCTGGTCTAGATAACCAACTCAATTACAGTCCTTTCTATATTGAAGTAAATGCATTATAACAGGAAAAACAATACGTCCTTGAGTTATCCAGGAGCACAGTTGGTAATCTTTGTTGTAATAAGCCTATGGTATAAATTGCAGTATAATTAAAGCTAAATATGTTATTAAAGAAAATGATTTAGATATTACCTTTCTTGTAACTAAAAGCCGTTAATCCAACACAACAGGCTACTAGCAATCCAGCTAGTACAGCAAGACATACTGAAACTGCAATGTACACAGGCCACTTACAAACACCAATGACTTCACCTAAAATGAAAATACGACTAAGTTAGACATTTTTTTAATAAGTTGTGTAAGAATTATTTAATAACTACCAAACGAGCTCTTATAAAAGAACTGCAGCCAAATCATCAATAGATATAATGAAAAATAATGCATAGATACTGATGCATACATAGTGTGTGGAATATTGAGTACATTGTTACAGTCTAACTCTGTGTGTTTTAAATCATAAACACTTACTATTAATGATAATGTTTGTCTCCATCATGTGATGTTTTTGTTGAAGTCTGCAGTAAAATCTGTTGGACTCATAAACAGTGATGCGGCGTTTAACACTGAAGCCCTCAGTGTCTCTGTGTATCTGTGTATCTTCAGCAGGCAGAGTGGCTCCTTCTCTGTCCAGCCACAGAACCTCAGGTTCAGGGTTCCAGCCTCTGGACTCACACACTAAATGAATCCCTCCTGAGTTATCATAACTCTCCATCATGATCACTGGATGGCTTCCCAGAACTGCAGGCAATAAAAAATAAATAAAAAGTATTCTTTTAAATATACTGAAATCAATTAACTCTTAACCCCAATAGTTTATTTTCTGCTCATTGTGTAAAGATTGTTCATGACATGGTCAAAAATCTTACCCTCAACAATAACATGAACAGTGATGTCATCATACCAGGATTTGTCCTCAATAAGACACTTATATTCTCCTGCATCAGAGACTTTGAAAGCTGAGAGTTTGAGTGAAGCATTGCCTTTCTGTAGCTCCTCTTTAAACAGTGATGTTCTTCCTCTGTAGGACTGAGCCTGATTTTCATTTTTATCTTCATGAGCCCTGTATAGATGCACTATTGAAACCCCTTCTTCTAGTCTCAACCACTCCACAGACATGTCCACAGCACTGGTGTTGGGTTTGATGAAACAGGGCAGAACCAGATCTTCACCAGCTACAGCAACAAGAGGAGCTTCTGGACCAATCACCTGTAACTGCTCTGTGTTTTCAGAGAAGAAACAAATACTTAATATCAATAAATAAATATTTTATAAAATATTTAACATAGAAATATTCTATTGTGTAAACTGTCAACAAATTTATTTACTATTTACAACTTTATTTTTTAAAGTATTTAAGGCCTTTTTGCTAAAACTGACAAAAAGTTACTGTGGCTAACAACTTCTTTAATAAACTTATAAACATTATAGCTTATAATCTGTTTATAATACTGCTGCTGTTTGCTCCCACAGTCCAAAGACCTGCTTCTAGGCTGATTGGAGTCTCTAAATTGCCAGTAGTGTGTGATTGCATGAGTGTGTGTGTGTGTGCACCCTACAATGGGTTAGCATTGATTGGTTGCCCAATGATACCTGAGATAGGCACCGGCTCCCCGTGACCCGATGATTGATTGGATAAGCTGTACAGACTATGGAATGGGGAAAAAAAATGTATGTGCAATCTGAAATAGGCATTATTTTATAGTTTTAATAATGTAGGTGGTAATAGCTATAGGTATAGCTATTTTCTTTCTTACTAGCACAAATAACCCAGAATATTTTTAAAGCATGATATAAAACAGAGGATTTAAGCCATAACATAAGTGTACAATATGTCTACATTTGTAATCTTTCCAGTGTATTTTGTTTTTGTTTAGCTAAATTGAAGTGGCTGACCTGAACCTTTAATAAAATAATCTTAAAAATGAACCTGTCTGTATGGTGAAAGTAAAGTACTTATAAAACAGTAGCTCAGTTGAAAGTTTAGAAGTTAAATAAATAAAATAACTAAATAACTAAATTTAGTTAGTTAGTTAGTGAGTTAGTTTGTGAGACTGTACTCTAATTAAAATGATGTATAGCCATTGTATAGCTTTTTTAGAGGTAGTCAGACTTAATAGTCATGATTAAATGGCTATTAAATTAGCTGGATAATAATTGTAATCTTAATGATTGTGCAAGAAGGGAGGGAGTACTTTTTCCTACTTGGATTCTGAATATTGATTTACGTAAAAAGAGAGAGAGAGAAAGAGAGTACATACTGAAAACTGTGGAGTTTTTCGTTGTTGTCACCGGATGTTATTTGTTTATAGAAGTTGGTGAGGATCACATATTTGTTATTTAGGCTCTGAAAAATCTAAACTTGAAGGAATAAAAATTAAGTAGTGTGTGATTTCTATTTCCTATGACACAACTGTTACTAGGCACTATATAGAGAAGTAGGTTCAAGTAGCCTCTGGGTCTATACTCGGACATTTAAGCCACATTTACAAGCCTATGAATTTCACTTCAATAGAAAACCACATATCAGACTATGTGGCACACTATTCAGGGAAAATATTAAGCAAAATTGACTTTTATTTTTGAAATCTAAAAATAATATATATTCAAGTCAAAATTAGACAAATTATAATTTGGACACTCAATAGTGGCTTCACTGTCAACTTCATCACAGCATCTGTGCATGGAACCAACCAGTTTCTGAAAGAGTTGGGGAGGACGTTTCCTCCAACTGTCAACCAACACAATTTTACATAATCAGAACAAAAAAACCCTCCCCCATCAGCACCATAATATTTATTGAAACACCAATGATGTTTATAAGAAATTTAGTTTGTAACATTATTGGCATTCTGAATCGATTGTAGGTTTTTCATAATAAATCAGATAAAAAATTACTAAAAGCCCCCCTCCACTGCACAACTTGGTATTGTCCAACTGCTACTTCACAACACAATGCTTGATTACTGCCATGTGACTGGGAGAGCTCAGGTAGCATTTAAGAGGAAGTGAAGCGCTGCCCAGCAGACTAATTTGCATTGTTGTCAGAGAGGTAACATGAAGGGTAAGAGGAAGAATAATATGGTGTAACTCACCTAAACACAATCCATATACATTTTAGCTAGCTAATTAGTTGCAAAACAGCTTAGTGTTATTTTATGTTAAATTATATAAAAAAGCTCAATTATATTTGAATAGTTCAGTTTATGATCAACAACAACGAGGTTGTTCACACTGGACATTGTGTCACACTGTGTTCTGTTGACAAATGGTCCAGTTTTATTTTATACAGTGGGGCAAAAAAGTATTTAGTCAGCCACCAATTGTGCAAGTTCTCCCACTTAAAAAGATGAGAGAGGCCTGTAATTTTCATCATAGGTACACTTCAACTATGAGAGACAGAATGAGAAAAAAAAAATCCAGAAAATCACATTGTCTGATTTTTAAAGAATTTATTTGCAAGTTATGGTGGAAAATAAGTATTTGGTCAATAACAAAAGTTCATCTCAATACTTTGTTATATACCCTTTGTTGGCAATGACAGAGGTCAAACGTTTTCTGTAAGTCGCCACAAGGTTTTTACACACTGTTGCTGGTAGTTTGGCCCATTCCTCCATGCAGATCTCCTCTAGAGCAGTAATGTTTTGGGGCTGTCGCTGGGCAACACGGATTTTCAACTCCCTCCAAAGATTTTCTATGGGGTTGAGATCTGGAGACTGGCTAGGCCACTCCAGGACCTTGAAATGCTTCTTACGAAGCCACTCCTTCGTTGCCCGGGCGGTGTGTTTGGGATCATTGTCATGCTAAAAGACCCAGCCACGTTTCATCTTCAACGCCCTTGCTGATGGAAGGAGGTTTTTACTCAAAATCTCACGATACATGGCCCCATTCATTCTTTCCTTTACACGGATCAGTCGTCCTGGTCCCGTTGCAGAAAAACAGCCCCAAAGCATGATGTTCCCACCCCTATGCTTCACAGTAGGTATGGTGTTCTTTGGATGCAACTCAGCATTCTTTCTCCTCCAAACACGACAAGTTGAGTTTTTACCAAAAAGTTCTATTTTGGCTTCATCTGACCATATGACATTCTCCCAATCCTCTTCTGGATCATCCAAATGCTCTCTAGCAAACTTCAGACGGGCCCGGACATGTACTGAGTTAAGCAGGGGGACACGTCTGGCACTGCAGGATTTGAGTCCCTGGCGGCGTAGTGTGTTACTGATGGTAGCCTTTGTTACTTTGGTCCCAGCTCTCTGCAGGTCATTCACTAGGTCCCCCGTGTGGTTCTGGGATTTTTGCTCACCGTTCTTGTGATCATTTTGACCCCACGGGGTGAGATCTTGCGTGGAGCCCCAGATCGAGGGAGATTATCAGTGGTCTTGTATGTCTTCCATTTTCTAATATCCCACAGTTGATTTCTTCACACCAAGCTGCTTACCTATTGCAGATTCAGTCTTCCCAGCCTGGTGCAGGTCTACAATTTTGTTTCTGGTGTCCTTTGACAGCTCTTTGGTCTTGGCCATAGTGGAGTTTGGAGTCTGACTGTTTGAGGTTGTGGACAGGTGTCTTTTATACTGATAACGAGTTCAAACAGGTGCCATTAATACAGGTAATGTGTGGAGGACAGAGGAGCCTCTTAAAGAAGAAGTTACAGGTCTGTGAGAGCCAGAAATCTTGCTTTTTTGTAGGTGACCAAATACTTATTTTCCACCATAATTTGCAAATAAATTCTTTAAAAATCAGGCAATGTGATTTTGTGGATTTTTTTTTTCTCATTCTGTCTCTCATAGTTGAAGTGTACCTATGATGAAAATTACAGGCCTCTCTCATCTTTTTAAGTGGGAGAACTTGCACAATTGGTGGCTGACTAAATGCTTTTTTGCCCCACTGTATTACTCTTCTGTTGGGTATCTGAATGTTCCTAGGTGACATGAAGTGTTAAGTTCAGGTGCGCAGTTCTCTTCAACTCGCGTAAGACAACAAGCAAAATGTTACATGTCTCATTATCCTCTTCTTCATTGTCTATTTTTTCAATGTATTTATTTCTTTAATTAAAATAAATATTGTTAAGCATAACGATAAGCACTTCAACCCCCAATGTTCAAACCAAATCTCCCCCCAAGCTGACTGCTATTACATCAACAAGCATTTTCAGTGTCTTTGGTTTCTCTGCAGATTCAGAAGCACTCTGTTTACACAGCTGATGAAGCATTACACCTGTGCTTTCACTTTTCTTTATCACCTGACGTTAGCCTGATTGTGTTGTGCATCCAGAAATACTGTAGTATAAAATAGTGCACTTTCTTCAACACTACAATCACCTACATTTCTAACCTCTCTTATTTCTAAGGCAGTTTAACTAAATTTCATTAACATTAAAACTACAGCTTTTCCACAATAAAGTGTATTCGGGATTAGGCAAAAAATAAATAAATAATTGAGTTTCCACAAACCAAACTTCATTTAAACCGAGTCTCACTCCACCGTTTTCAACAGGCTTTACCCTTCATCAAATTTTCCCTTCATCAAATTTATCCTTCATCAAATTTACCCTTCATCAAATTTACCTTCATCAAATTTTCCCTTCAACAAATTTACCCTTCTTAACCTCCAAAAGCACCAAAAGCACCTCCTGTTAAACCAGCCGCTCTTCCTTAAAGTACAGTTTAATCGAACCACACAAAGATTTCTGTAGATTTGATATTTGAACATATAAAATTTTCAACTTTTCAGATTTGAACTTTTACCAGTTCATATTAATCTGACAATGAATTTTATTGTAAGAAGCTCTTTTCGCCGCTATTACCGCTAATAGTCTAAAACTGCTCCATAAAATCTACATGCGGCTAGATTAAGCTGGTTTAACCACAGTAAAAAAAAATTACAGTCTTAGAATTTAGTATAACAGGCACACACACACACACACACACACACACACACACACACACACAGTAAGTGTGTTACCTGATTGGGATTCCATAGAGTTGTATAGGAAAACAAGGAGAACTACACATAAAAACATCCCTGAAAGAGTGTATCTTTCTCGCTCCAGTCTGTTTCACAAGCTAAATATCAGCATGCAGATTACACTAGGTACACTCAAATGTCTTAATAATTAGTAGTTTTCTCAATAAAACGTTAAACACGCTAAAAGAGACTGTTTGTCTGACAGGTGTGCATCCTGTTTTGTGTGTCACGCCCTTTTCTCCTGTTTGCAGTGTGGACTTTCAGGCAGCTAATTTACATACACATTGCAACGGCCAGAAGTTGTAATATAAAACCTAAACCACTCACTCGGTTATAAAAGGTATAATACACCCTGAAGTGTTTACATCCTACTATATAATTATCTCTAAATTAATTCTGTAACGTCATTGCAAGTTGACTGTAAAATTTTTACATTCTCAAGACATTTTCAAGCCAGTCTGTATAGTTAAAGGCTAAGCAGGTGAATTTCTCTTGATTTCTCTTGAATTTCTCTCTGATAGTCACAACTGAAACACTACTGCGGGAAAAGCTGTGAGGTTTGTCAGTGTGATGTTGTGTGCACTGTGTGTTTGTGATTGCATGTCCTTCAGAGTGACCTTCATTGTCTTCCTCTCAGATGCCCTTCATCCACATGAGAGAGTGAGAGGTAATATATTAGTGTATGGTATTATTGGCTTGTGTAACAGCAGTGTCTATGTAGAAAGTGTCCCTTCTAAACATGGACTCTTCCAGTCACCCCATCTTTCAGTGAGAGATGGACTATTCCTAAACTTCCCAAAGTACAGGTAAAGAGAAAGTATGCATGCAAATTCAGATTCAGATTCAGATAGTAAAGGAAAGTGAGTAGGATCAGTATGCTGTAAATAGTTTTAGAGAAAAGTGAGTAAGTTTGTTATGTTTAATGCTGTTCATACTATTGCTCTCTGCTGCTATTGCATTACTGCAATTCAGTATTTATTTATTTATTTATTCGGGTCATTTAATATACAGTGTCATTCATTTACAGTAAATACTGATGTCCAGTTTTATTTACCCTTTCAACAGGATAGCACGTGTGCAGCAGCCAAGATCATGTGGCCAGGGCATGCACAGCTTTGTATCAGATATCCACATTTCCATTTCTATAAGCACTTTTAGATAAAGATTGTGATATGGTATGTTTTGTACATTTATATGTACATTTATCTCTACTGATCACTTTTTTTGTCTAATAGTCTATAACAGTATTGTTTTATGTTTTATAAACATTTTTATACATATTTACAAAAAACTATTTGGAAAAGGCTTGATTAAAGAAATGTGTTTTCAGCCTAGACTTAAATAATGAGACTGTGTATGAATCCTGAACAATAGGCTTTTCCAGCTATATTTACTAAACCAGTGCAAGAAAAGCACAGGAATGAATGTTTCATGACCTGACGCATGTATGCCACAAGGTTTCTGGTGTAAAATGGGCTTCACACTCATAGAATTACATGAACTGCAGTAAATAACTATTGCTACCATTTCCTAGCAGTTATTATAAGTCCTCAAACTGGGCCATTAAAATAAAATATTTGTTGGAATGATCCGTATAATTGAAAAAGCAAATAAAACAATAAATCAAACAAAAACCCATTATACAACCATAATAGTTAAATAAACCAGCAACGAGATCATTGCAGTACCATGGGTCAGTTGTCTATGTTATTCACCTGGCTAACACATGCTAGCAATTTAAGAGGCAGATCAATGTTGCCTCGAGTCAACTTTAAGAGCCAGCTCCCTCAAGGTGAGGGGGAAAGTCTGCCCCAGGTCAATTAGTTTAAGTATCTCTGGGTCTTGTTCACAACTGATGGAAAGGAGGAGTGTGAGTTTGATCATAGGCTGGGTCAATCTAGCTTCTGCAGTCACGCGGGTGCTGTACCGGGCCATACTGATAAAAAAAGAGCTGAGCCATAAGGCAAAGACCAATTTATCAGTCGACCACATCCCCACCCTCACTTATGGCCATGAAATTTGGGTAATGACCAAAAGAACAAGATGGACCTCAGACAATATAGTTTGCTTTGGAGATAATGTCACAAAATACATCTGTAATAAATTAATAATAAATTCATGTATTCTACTGTTGTATTTTTTTGATACATATACATATAGTATACAATAACATAATATCAACACACAAACAGCAAGATAGCATTAGATGCAAGTATGTTGAGAAGTCCAATGTATTGGACTAAATATTCCATAAACAATGTAATACATGGCCTTGCAAAAGTATTCATCCACCTTGGAGTTTGTTTTTCTGCTTGAAATTATAATTATACAAACCCGATTCCAAAAAAGTTGGGACACTGTACAAATTGTGAATAAAAAATGCAATAATTTACAAATCTCATAAACTTATATTTTATTCACAATAGAATATAGATAACATATCAAATGTTGAAAGTGAGACATTTTGAAATGTCATGCCAAATATTGGCTCATTTTGGATTTCATGAGAGCTACACATTCCAAAAAAGTTGGGACAGGTAGCAATAAGAGGCTGGAAAAGTTAAATGTACATATAAGGAACAGCTGGAGGACCAATTTGCAACTTATTAGGTCAATTGGCAACATGATTGGGTATAAAAAGTCTCTCAGAAGTCAAGATGGGCAGAGGATCACCAATTCCCCCAATGCTGCAGCGAAAAATAGTGGAGCAATATCAGAAAGGAGTTTCTCAGAGAAAAATTGCAAAGAGTTTGAAGTTATCATCATCTACAGTGCATAATATCATCCAGAGATTCAGAGAATCTGGAACAATCTCTGTGCGTAAGGGTCAAGGCCGGAAAACCATACTGGATGCCCGTGATCTTCGGGCCCTTAGACGGCACTGCATCACATACAGGAATGCTACTGTAATGGAAATCACAACATGGGCTCAGGAATACTTCCAGAAAACATTGTCGGTGAACAAAATCCACCGTGCCATTCGCTGTTGCCTGCTAAAACTCTATAGGTCAAAAAAGAAGCCATATCTAAACATGATCCAGAAGCGCAGGCGTTTTCTCTGGGCCAAGGCTCATTTAAAATGGACTGTGGCAAAGTGAAAAACTGTTCTGTGGTCAGACGAATCAAAATTTGAAGTTCTTTTTGGAAAACTGGGACGCCATGTCATCCGGACTAAAGAGGACAAGGACAACCCAAGTTGTTATCAGCGCTCAGTTCAGAAGCCTGCATCTCTGATGGTATGGGGTTGCATGAGTGCTTGTGGCATGGGCAGCTTACACATCTGGAAAGGCACCATGAAATGGCATTTCAGGGTACTGAAATGGCCAGCCTCCAGTCCAGATCTTTCACCCATAGAAAACATTTGGCGCATCATAAAGAGGAAGATGCGACAAAGAAGACCTAAGACAGTTGAGCAACTAGAAGCCTGTATCAGACAAGAATGGGACAACATTCCTATTCCTAAACTTGAGCAACTTGTCTCCTCAGTCCCCAGACGTTTGCAGACTGTTATAAAAAGAAGAGGGGATGCCACACAGTGGTAAACATGGCCTTGTCCCAACTTTTTTGAGATGTGTTGATGCCATGAAATTTAAAATCAACTTATTTTTCTCTTAAAATGATCCATTTTCTCAGTTTAAACATTTGATATGTCATCTATGTTGTATTCTGAATAAAATATTGAAATTTGAAACTTCCACATCATTGCATTCTGTTTTTCTTCACAATTTGTACAGTGTCCCAACTTTTTTGGAATCGGGTTTGTATATCATTGCAGCCTGAAATTATAATGTATTTTTATTTTTGTAAAGGACCTCTCAAAATAGACCAAAATGTTGAAGTAGAATGAAAAAAAAAAATTAAAAACTAGTAACTGGTAAAGTACTGCATACATGTGCATAAAGCTTACAAGAAAACCGTTCACAATTTTTACACCATGAAAGACCACTAACATGCAATCAGGTTCAGTAGTCTCTCTCCTTCTTTTCCACAATGACACGAAACTGAAATTATAAATTAAATTTGAGAAATGGCGAGTTAGACTTTGCAATATGAGAGGCTACCTCTCTTATCGACGGTCTGTTTAGTAAATTGTAGGCTCATGGTGTCAAGTGTCTTTCTCTCCCTCACACACACACACACACACACACACAGTCTGACTATTTGCCTCCTTGTAATGATGGATGAGAAGGGTCCATATGATTTGTAAGGTATTGTAATAGATAATGGCAAACAAAGCAAAATCGGCAGGCAATGTCAAAAAAGGCAAGAGATCAAAGAACCAGAGAAAACAGTCATTGGAGCAAACAAACCAAAAGGGCAAATCCAAAATCCAAAGAACAGAAAACTGGTCATACACAATTGCAAAAACAGTGACAATGGTTCTCTCTGCTGGGCATGAGGGGAAATAGTCCCCCCTTCAAGGAACACCTCCCTGTGTTCTTTTCATGGTCAGCCTCAAGGTCTGGCAGCTGGATGATCAGGGTATGCCTGGTGAAATTCTGTGATTAAGGACAGGTCTAAGATGTCATTGGGGTTTGCCCCGTGATTTTTTCCCCAGGACCGTACCCTCCCCAGTCTACAAGGTATTGTAATGTGGCTGGCAAAATATTAATATTGAGTGTGATGAAGTTATATCTTCAATCAAAAAACAGAAACTTTGGGGGCTTTGGGGTGTTCTGGAGAGTGTATCATAAAACAATTCACATTCCTGTGTGTTCCTCCCCTCTTCAAGGAGACAATGGTGGAACTATCTTCTGGATCTTATCAAGAAGGCTTCACCCTAATTTACCTTCTCTTACCCCATTCTCTTCAGGTTCTAATCTCAAGAATATTGAAAAAATATGATGATCCACTTACTATATGATGTGATTGATGTCTAATGTCATCCTAAAGGTCATGGTGCAATTGGTGAAAAATGTCTAATTTCCAAATCAGAGTGTACTAAAGTTTACACATAGTCTGTACTACTGTTGGAGATATGTCCTTATGACCTTATTCAACCCCCTCTCAGGTCACAAGATAACAATCCGAGCTATGCCTTTTACAACACTTATTTGTGTGTTATCTCTGGGTCCCAAAACTAAAAACACAAATCACAATCAATCTCTGATCCAGATGTGTCTTTACGACCCAGTCAAAACCAGGTCTTTAGTTGACCCATAGATTTTACAACCCTTTGTCTCTCATGGGTATATAGGGTGCACTGGCAAGGGACTCGGGGAAACATCTGCATTCAGAACTTCCCACACTATTATTGTGTGTCTCTATTGCCAGGTATGACTTTGATTCTGTAACTTGTGTTTTTCATACTATGCTGATCATTTTAACTGTCAGTGAGTTTTGTATTTTTCTAATTGAATAGATTGATTTAAGTGTAACCTGCCTGGCAAAATAAAACTGTTAATTTTGACTTATTCTGAGCCTTTGGAAAATCATTATTACAAACCTCTGTAATCTTTGGTTGTGAACTTAAATTGGAATGGAGAATGCCTTAGTTTAAGTTGTAATGGAGTAGCCTCGACTTAAACTTGAATGGAGAATGCCTCAATTTAAAGTTAAATTAGAACAAAAGGATTAAGTTTAAATGGAGTTATGTTCAATCATTTCAGTTTTCTATCTACTTAATAAATTAAGAATAGTCAAACCCTCTAAATTGTGATCAGCATCAGATTATATTATATTACTTATTAATTGGAGTCAGATAATAATTATACACAGAGGTTAAAGACCGAAGCCAAATTCTAATAAATTAAGCAAATTCTTCTAGAAGCGCAAAGGAAAGGTAGAATACAAGATCCCTTCACCCACGCCGCTGGATTCTGTCGTTGGGCCAGTGGGTGGTCCTTACAGTATTGTAGGTGGCCACTCCTTCGCCTAAAGGTGACAAAAGTATGGACCACATAGGGGCTCCGTCGACCTCTATGGGTGGTGGTTGTGTGGGATTGTCTACGGAGGAATCGTTGGTGAGGGCTGGTTTGAGGAGAGAGGAATGAAAGGAAGAAGAGACAATAACTGGCTGGGAGTTCACTGGCCCGTAAGTCACTGGGTTGACTTGTTGGAGGACTTTGAACAGGCAAACGTAATAGGGACTCGTTTGCCACAACGGAGTTTAAGGCATAAATTTTTAGTGGACAGCCAATCCCACTGACCTGGCTGATACTGTGGGTGTATGAGACTGTGTATGAATACTGAACAACAGCTATATTTTCTAAACCAGTGCAAGAAAAGTACAGGAATGAATGCTTCATGACCTGACGCATGTAGGCCACAAGGCTTTTGGTGTAAAATGGGCTTCACACTCATGATAGTATTACATGAACTGCAATAAATAACTGTTGCTACCATTTCATAGCAGTTATTATGTCCTCAAACTGGGCCATTAACATAAAATATTTGTTGAAATGATCCATATCATTGAAAAAGCAAATAAAACAACAAATCAAACAAAAACCCATTATACAACCATAATAGTTAAATAAACCAGCAACGAGATCATTGGCTAACACATACTAGCAATTTAAGAGATAGACCCAAGTTGCCTTCGAGTCAACTTTAAGAGCCAGCTCCCTCCAGGTGAGGGGCAAAGTCTGCCCCAGGTCATTTATGTTCAGTATCTCTGGGTCTTGTTCACGACTGATGGAAAGGAGGAGTGTGAGATTGACCATAGGCTGAGACTTTGAACAGGCAAACGTAATAGGGAATTTGTGGGAGAAAAAAGCACATGGGAAGAGTTTTTCAGGGTCTCCATGGTGTTGTGAAAGCACAGCCCCTATCCCACAACATGAACGGGCCACTTCCACTATGAACGGGCAGTCAGGTGCCGTAGAATGGGTGCAGTAGTGAAGTGGCGTTTGAGTGTTTTGAAGGCCAAGTGAGCTGCCTTGGACCATCGTATCTTTTTGGGCTTGCTTTGAAGCAAAGCTGTGAGAAGGGCGGCCACTGATGAATTACCTGTAAAATTTTGCGAATCCTAGGAAGCGTCATAATTCCTTGATAGTAAAGGGAGTGGGCCATTCAGTCACAGTACTGACCTTACTGGAGTCCATTTCCACACCCCAGAAAGGTTATGAGGTGCTGATGAAATTCACATTTTTTTCTTTTTATGTGGTGTTGGAGCAGATGATTCAATAAAAGGGGGATGTGTCCAATGTGGGAGTTGTAGCTTTTGGAGTATATTAAGATGTCATCAATGTAAACTATGACACAATGATTCAGGAGATCATTGAAGATTTTATTGATAAATGACTGGAATACGGGGGACACGGTGGCTTAGTGGTTAGCACGTTTGCCTCACACCTCCAGGGTTGGGGGGTTCGATTCCTGCCTCCGCCGTGTGTGGAGTTTGCATGTTCTCCCTGTGCCTCGGGGGTTTCCTCCGGGTACTCCAGTTTCCTCCCCCAGTCCAAAGACACGCGTGGTAGGTTGATTGGCATCTCCAAATTGTCCGTAGTGTGTGTGTGTACCCTGCGATGGGTTGGCACTCCGTCCAGGGTGTATCCTGCCTTGATGCCCAATGACACCTGAGATAGGCACAGGCTCCCTGTGACCCGAGAATAGTTCGGATAAGTGGTAGACAATGAATGAATGACTGGAAGACTGCTGGAGCATTAGTCAGCCCATGCAGCATCACCAAGTACTCATAGTGCCTGCTGGTTGTCATCAATGCTGTTTTCCATTGATCCCCTTCTCGTATCCTTATGAGGTTATATGCACTCCGTAAATCCAGTTTTGTGAATATTTTGGCCTCTCTGAGCTGTTCTAGGGCTGCTGGCACTAAAAGCAGAGGGTAGGGGTGTCAAACGGTTATGGCTTAAAGTCCAGACCTTGTAGTCTATACAAGGTCTCAGTTTGCCACACTTTTTCCTCTACAAAGTAGAATCCATAGGCCACAGGCAATGTAGAAGGCCTAATGAAGTCTGCCACTAGTGCTTCCTCAATATATTCCTCCATGTTCAGGTTTCAGGAGGGGACAAGTAAATCCAGCCTTTAGGAAGTGTTGTGTTTGGCAGAAGCTCAATGGCACAGTCCCAGGGATTGTGAGGCGGTAATTGAGCAGCACATAATTTACAGAAAACCTTTTCAGATTGTGATACTCTCGTGGGATGCAGACTGCTACTTTGGTACTTTGACAAGGCAGGCTGAAAATGTGCTTGAAACAATGACGTTGGCAATAAGGGGACCAGTGTGTGAGTTGTTTGTTGGCCCATGATATTCGTGGATTGTGGTTCTGGAGGTGACGAGGTGATGAGTAGTATAATTTCCTCATTGGCGACATTGGTGTTCTTCAGGTTAGGTTCGGATGTGGCCTATCTGCATGGGCTCGGGAGATTAAACATAGTGAGCAAACTGATGAAAATGGAGAAGTGCTGAAACCAGGGATGAATCCCTGCCATCCAACAGTAAATGGAAGGCTGTTCCATCTCTGCAGGCTTTGTAAGAGAAAGCTCTGCCCCCTGCTATATACCATTTGGGCACAGTTGGTGTGGCAGATCTAAAATAAAAAAAGGTTCCCTCAGGTACTGTGGTGTGAGAGAATTTAGTGGTCAGTAGCAGTATTTTATAATCACTGTGAAATTTGACTGGGAGATGATGTAATGTGTTCATATCCTCTGGTTATAATTAAAACTCTAGCTGCTACATACTGGACTACCTGGAGCTTGCTTATGCACCTACTGGAACATCCAGACAGTACTGCATTGCAGTAACTTCTTTATACTATTTCGAAATATTTGCACATTATATTTACTAAACCTGTGCTGTAAAAGTACAGGAATGAATTCTTCAAGACTGGGCACGTATAGGCTGTGATGCCTTTGGTGTAAAATGGGCTTCACACTCCTGATATTTTTATATGAACAACTTTAAATGATCCTAAATAAACTAATGAGCACATCTGTTGCTACCATTTCCTGTTATTTTAAGCTCTTAAACTGGGCCCTTAAAATGAAATATTTATCGGATTGATCAGTATTATACACACACACACACACTTCATACAACCATATCAGTTAAATAAACCAGGAACGAGATCACTAAGATCACAAAGAGTACACAAATCTTTATTCATCAGTGCATAGAGGGCATTTATAAAACATTAATTAAACTAAATGATGTGGAATGGCCACAAGTGCTGTCTAAGATTTGGTCCATTCTGTAGAAAACAGAAGTGCATTAATAAAATAGTTACTACAATAAATGGAAGAAATCACAAGGCCTTTTAACAGGATTTGGCTTGTTCTTAAGACACGGTGTCAATGAGTAACAGAAGTGAAAACATTTTCAAGCTAAACTGTACCTTCATGTGAAGACTAAGCAGGTAAATTTTTCTTAGCCCTGATATACATAACCATAACACTATCGTGCGATAAGCTGTGAGGTTTGTTACTGTTTGCAATGTGTGTGATTGTCAGACAAAAGATGTATCAATTCTAAAACTTTGCATGAATCTGCCATAGATTAGCTCTTTAGTTTAACTAATGCAGTATATTTGTCAGACCAGACCAGCATTCATGAGCAATAGCGATGTCTTAGTCGCTGTTCCCAAACACAGTGTTTAGTTGTTGAGTCACTCTAATGAAGGTGGTACGGCGACTCAGCTCCTTCAGCTTAGCAGCTCCCACATAGGTGCAGGTAGAGCGAACACCACCCAGTATGTCCTTCAGAGTGTCATCCACTGGCCCTTTATAGGACACCTCCACTGTCTTACCCTCAGATGCCCTGCAGCCACATGAGAGAGTGAAAAGTAATGTATTAGTGTGTGGTATTATTGGCTTGCGTAACAGCAGTGTGTATGTAGAAAGTGCCTCCACCTAAACACGGACTATTCCAGTCACCCTATCTTTCAGCGAGAGATGGACTATTCTTAAACTTTCCAACAAAGTTAACAAAACAGGGCGGTGGTAGCTGGGGGCATAGTTCAAGTGGTTAAGGCTCTGGGACGTTGACTGGAAGATCAGGGGTTCAAGCCCCAGCACCGCCAAGCTGCCACCGTTGGGCCCTTTAGCAAGGCCCCCAACCCAACCCTGCTCCAGGGGCGCTGTATCATGGCTGACCCTGCGGTCTGACCCCAACCACCAAGGATGGGATATGCGAAGAAAGAATTTCACTGTGCAGTAATGTATATGTGTCAAATAAAGGCAACTTAACAAAATATAGGTAAAGAGAAAGCGTGGATGGTAAAGGGGAGTGAGATGGATCAGTATATTGTAAACTGTTTAAGAGGAAGGTTAGTTATGTTTAATGCTGTTCATACTATTACACTCTGCTACTATTGCATTACTGCCATTCAGTATTTATTTATTTGGCTCATTTAATGTACAGCGTTATACATTTAACTTAAACACTGATGTAGGGTTGCATCTCAGTTCATGCACAAGCACTCTAGAGATGTTTACCCTTTCCGCAGGATAAAGTGAATGTCATATTTTATATACTGCATTCTGATATTATTACACGTATCTCATTTATCAGTTTATTTGTCCTATAATCTATTAGAATATTGTCTTGTATTATCTCAATACATATTTGTATCTGTATTTTATGTTCACAGAAACACACTCGTTCTGTAGCCTCCTGCCAATCTAGAATAGCATTCCATTAGATATAGCAATCTATTAGATGCACAGTTGGTACAGACATTTATATTTATGGGACTTGGTAGACACCCTTCTACAGAGTGATTTACATTTATGTCATTTATACAGCTGATCAGTCAAGGGTCTTGCTCACCAGTGGCAGCTTGCCCTCATGACCTTCTGATCAACATCTTAACCACTAGCACAAGGCCTGCCAGTCTTTCTCTCACCTGTACTCTGCTACTCCTCCTGCGTGTTTCTTCATGGCCGTCTCAGAGCTCATGCCATAGAAAAGTTTGTACTTTTTGCCGTTTTTCTCGATGGTCTCACCGCCGCTCTCAGAGTGACCTGCCAGCATTCCACCCAGCATCACAAAGTCCGCCCCCGCTCCTGACCATCACACAACACAATCAAATATATTTCACAGAATATCAGACACGTGGAGCACAAAATGCTAGTCTTCCACTTAGCTGGGGAATTAGTTACCTTTGTAACCTCTTTGTAAATTCTATAGTCTTTCATTTTGTTGACCATATGAAAGGTCACATGTGTTGGGTGCCACTAAACACCAAATGGTGATATCTTTGGGAGTTTGTGAATGTACAGCTAGACACACAACGTTCATTTGGGGAATGCTGATATGCTGTTGAAGTTCCCAGCTTACACTGTCACACTTTTTTTCCAATCTAAAGCCTTTACATTTACCCTCCTAGATCTGCTGATTTCTAACGGTCACCCTTTATGCAAACAAGACACTCATGCCAAAGTAAAGAAAACTTCCATTAGCGAAGCCTCAGGTTGTGAGCACATGCTATTATCACCATCACTAACACAGGCCTTTGTGTAATGGCTGAAAAGCTTATCTAGATATACAAAGTCTGTGCATGGCAGCCTGGCCACGTGAAATATCATGCCACATATCTCTTTGCTGTGAGGGTCGGCATGCGGTGTGAACTTTTACAAACAACCATCCAAAACAAGTAGAAAGGCAAATCTACAGTATAGATAGCACTCTCAGATGTTTCTGAAGAATTAGCATGCACAACGTATGACACAAAATCTATTCCATTGACATTGTAATATTTTAACACTGTCAGATTATTTTAATAATATAATTTTAACAAATCATATTCCAGAGCAGTGAAACATACCAAAAGCCTTAGAGACATCACCAGGACAGGTGCATCCTCCATCCTGGATGAGAAGCCACAAAAAAAAGATTAAGAACATCTGCTCTCCTTTATAAATGCCTTGGACAAATTAGATAACTGTAGCTCACAGAGATGATGTGTCCACCCAGGCCATGTGCAGCATCAGCGCACTCGATTACAGCACTCAGCTGAGGGTAGCCCACACCTGTCTTCTTCCGGGTTGTACACACTGAGCCTACACAGAAGACCCAACATATGTGAACCTTATATATAATAAACCTTAAAGAAATTAAGACGCATAAATAATAAATGACAACAAACAGATACCGGTGTATGGTGTTTACAAGCTGTTTAACCCAACATCAATTGTTCTATCTGTATGTGAATTAAACAACATGATTTAGTGTTATCACCTGGACCGATGCCCACTTTTACGATGTCAGCACCAGCGAGAATCAGCTCCTCCACCATCTCTCCCGTGACCACATTACCAGCCTTGAATGACAGAAGGTAACAGTTATGTTTACGACAAATCCCATTGTCTTATCAATCACACAAACACACTGTAGCTCGCTATCTGTCTGTATAAACAATGTGCTGTGTTTGCCATCCTGGGTGAACCACTGACCATGATGGTGTGCGAAGGGAACTTCTGCCTCACGTCCTTGACAAAATGCACAAAGTGTTCTGAGTAACCGTTTGCTACGTCGACACAAACGTACTGGATCTGAGGCACAGCTGCCAAAATATCAGCAAGCTTCTCGAAATCGGTCTCGCCTGTTCCGGTACTGACGGCCACACTCTGAAGACAGACAGAGAGACACAAACAGAAAGAGGGAATGTGACCTTCACAGCAGCATTACAGTGTAATCATTACAAAGTAAGGAAAAACATAACAAGGTGGTGTGATGAAGCCTACTTCAAAAATGAATTCATGTTATCATCCTGAATTTAATACTTTTCTTCCGGTGAAGGATCTTCTGTCCTTTACCATGGTTGAAAACGTAAAGGTAGTTTTATATCTCTCTGTTGCAAAGTACAGACCTTGGAGACTCCTTCTTATAAATGCTACATAAATGTCTTTTTACAGAAATCTTCAGGATATTAACAATTATAGGTTTTTCTTTATAAAAAGTAACATGCTTTCAATCTGTTTAATATGACACTTAAATTACATCTAGTAATAAAAGAAAACAAATATATAAATAAATAAAGTCCTCTTCTTTTTCTAGC
Source organism: Hemibagrus guttatus (assembly GCA_033459395.1). Classification (NCBI taxonomy): domain Eukaryota; kingdom Metazoa; phylum Chordata; class Actinopteri; order Siluriformes; family Bagridae; genus Hemibagrus; species Hemibagrus guttatus. The sequence goes on along the minus strand of JAUCMX010000005.1, from coordinate 15,281,487 downwards.
GTCCACTATGCAAGTCTCTAGGAATGAGAATCTGAGAATCATACTTCAGAAATGGACAGCCGTATAAAATAGAAATAAAAACATTGTCCTGGGCAAAGAATCTAGTCCTTTTTTTTTTTTTTTTTACCTCTAAGCATTCTGGGTGCTTCGCTGCAAACTCTTTCCAGTCGTCTATACAGTAATGTTTGTGGACGGCTGTGAAAAGTGAGAACTGGAGGAAAAACAGTGGATTAGTAAACCTACTTACTGACGTTTGTGAGATTAAGTGTGCTTTAAACCCAGAACAAATAAATTACTTTCTGTATAAACAATGCTCTTATTGTACAGCGCTGTAGTCAAATATTGTAGGTTGCAGACAGGAAGTGTGTTAAGACTCATACCGAATGCATTGCCACAGCCATCCCAAACGTTCCAACCGTGTCCATGTTTGCAGCGATGATGGGAATACCTCTGTAACTGCCTTTTGAGTTTCGGAAAGTATAGCTGCGCATCAGATCCACCTTACATACAGAAGTATAAAAGAAAGAAGAATGCGAGAGAGGGAGAAAGGCATAATGTATAATGAAAATAAATGTTTTAAAAGCCATTTTAAATGCATTTATGATTAAAATTAATCAGGTAATATGCTATTTCATTCATTGTCTACCGCTTATCTATGCTCGGGGAGTCTGTGCCTATCTCAGGCATCAAGGCAGGATACAAGCTGGACAGAGTGCCAACCCATCGCAGGGCACACACACAACCTACAATGCATGTCTTTGGATCGGGGGAGAAAACCCCCGAGGCACGGGGAGAACATGCAAACTCCACACACACGGCAGAGGCGGGAATCGAACCCCCAACCCTGGAGGTGTGAGGCAAACGTGCTAACCACTAAGCCACCGTGCCCACCTATGCTAGTTCAAATTTACAATAATTGTAAAATAACAGACATCCATGTACCTCACTGCGGGACTTGAGCGTGCTGCGTTTGGGACGGAGCAACACGTCCTTGAAGTCGAGTTTGATGTCGTTTTCGATGCGAGGCATGGCTACTTCACCTTGGGACCGTTATTGTATCTGTGTGTGTGTGTGTGAAAACAGTATCTCTGCGCCGTGTAGCAGTGTGTTCTTTGTACCGTCTATTTGTTTAAGCAGATAGGAAAACCATCTCACGTTCCTGCGGCAAAAGAACGAAAAGGGGAAATGTATCACACATGTCAGAAAGCAAAGAGACTCAATCTTACTGTGCATTCAAAAATGAATCATTTAAAAGATTTCATATCAAGACGCATGAACATCATGAACAGCATATCATGAAATTAAGCTTTCCTGAGGTTTTCTTAACGAAACAGTGGAACAATATAACCGGAAAATAAAACAACTGGCACAATGTGACCATCAGTAACACTGAAAGTGGTGCCTCGGTATGTTAGTAAACTGCTATATCAATATGGTATCATCTTGTAATAACTAGGTTGGGGTGAATTTTGTGTCCATTTTGTGTCAATATAAAATCCTCCCTACAAACAGTGTGTAGGAGTGTGTTCTTGTACATTATAAGGTCTCCAAAAACTCTCTCACACTTCAGCTGTGGCAAAAGAAAGAGAGATGGAAATAAATTCAATTGTATACAACATGTATAGCATTTTTTTTTTATTTTTTTACAGAAATCCGGATGTAGATGGAGATCTCTGGTGATCCCTGAGGCATTTATTGGATTTATACTCTTTACATCATGACCCACTTTTGTGTCAGATGCCACAGATCATCCTTTTAATTGAAGCAAGAACAAACTTTTAGAAGGTGTCTATAATAATTAAGCATTAATGGTTGGATTTGTGTTTTGTTTTTGTTTTTTTTTTTAAAAAGCCTTGACACTGTAGGTAATGTGAATTTCTGATGTTAAGACATATCATCATTGTAGAATAATGTGAGTGGGCCATGTAGAGCTGATGTAAGCTAGCTATAGCGTTGTTTCCGGTTATAGCTGCAGTTCATAATGTCCATAATAACCCCCAGACGACATACACAGTGCACAATAAGAGGTCATGAATGTCACACACACACATATATAAAACACAGTGTATACAGGAGTAATGTTACCTTGTGCTGCTGTCAGTGTCACTGGACAATGTCATCAAGGAGAGAAAAAGTGGTTCACCTTTTCTTTTTTTCTGCAGGAAGCGACATGAAAAAAAAGGCGGTATTTCTGTACAGTGAGAGTGCAGTGTAGTTTTATGACAAAATGTCCTCGCTAATTCATAGGCAGCTCTCTCTACATGCACTACAAAAGCGAGGACAGCTTTTACGTCCAAATGTCGACGTTCTCTTGTTGTTGCCAGGTTCGTGATTTTCACCCGTTATTACAAAACCTCCGACTATGGATCTTGTTTGTTTGTTTGTTTACTTATTTAATTGACAACAGGTGATTATTTGTTTGTTTGCTTGCTTCCTAGGGTGCAATAGGTGATTATTTATTTATTTATTTATTTGGCATCCTAATCTGCCATGCCTTATAAAAAGACTATTTATTTATTTATTTATTTATTTGGCATCCTTGTCTGCCATGTACATGAAAAATCAACCAAACAATTCAAGCACATAGAAAAGGTTGTAAACATGACCACCGTATATATTTAGAATCCATGTAAACTAAACTTTTGAATTGTATCGAATTTGTTTTGGTTGGGATTTAATCATTTATTTATTTATTTATTTGTTTATTTGCTTGCTTGTTTGTTTGTTTTGAGCAGTTGTAATGTGGGATATATGTTTGTAGTTACAGCTCTTAGGTGCATATTCTGTTGTGTGCACAATTTACACCATACTTTTCACCATACTGAAAATGATAACTGTATCAAAAGACAAACAAATAAGCAAAAGTGTTGCTTCTTTGTAACACTGACTAAAGTACTTTTAAACTGCTTTCTTAAGTGAAGCTTTGTTAGTGGTGAAGTTGCGAAACGGGTAAAGTTTTTATTTATAGAGGTCAATTTTTTAGGTAGACCTGGCAACCCTTGCAAATACACTATTTGCTTTTAATTCCGTCCGAAGTAAAACACAAACCGTTTGCGTATTTCTTTAATTATATGTGAAAATAATGATTTTTTTATTATATTGGCGTATGTGTTTATCGTTATAACTTTTATTTTCAATAAAAGTAATTTTGTACCGTCGTTTTTTAATCCTTTCGGAACTCGTTCAGACTAGTGTGCGGTAGGAATTATTTGAGAGTTACACAGGAACTTCAATTGAATGCCAAAAGCTTCATCCAGGGAATTGTTGATAGAGGAATATTCTGTCTTTTTTCACCTACTTCATTGGTTTTACTTTTTTTGCATTTATTCACCGCGTGTGTCCAAGCAACACAAAAGCCACAATGCTGATTAAAGTTAAGGTAAGAAATCGGAAATAATGTCGCCATTTCATTCACGCTGCCGGTTAGTTAGCGAGGTTAGCCGAGCACTATAGCAGGATGTAACGTTACTTCTATAAATGTTGATGTCTTACTTTGTGGAAATGGCTGCTTTTTAACACATGCGGAGTGGGCTTCTACATATTCTCTACATTATAACTATATAAGTGAAGTGTGTCATTTAGTCATATAGTTATAATTGATCGTTACAGAACTGGCGCTAAGCTTAATGTTAAGTTGTTAGCTAATCATCCTCTGTATGCTGCTTTTTTCTTTTCCTTTTCCTTTCCTTTTCCTTTCTTTTCTTTTCTTTTCTTTTCAAATCATCATCTAGACGCTGACTGGAAAAGAAATAGAAATCGACATCGAGCCAACAGACAAGGTATGTTTCCTTCTGTCATATTAAATCTTACATATATTTACCCATTATTATCATCATTATTATTAGCTTAGTGCCTTATAATTTGCCTATATTTATATATTATAATTTAAATATAATGTCATATATTTGCGAGTAAATGATCCACAGTTGATTTCTCAGCAAGGCAAATTTGTGCATGCACTGATTTTTTGTGTGTGTGTGTGTGTGTGTGTGTGTGTGTGTTTAGGTGGAGAGAATAAAAGAGAGAGTGGAGGAAAAAGAGGGAATTCCACCCCAGCAACAGCGACTCATCTACAGTGGAAAACAGATGTAAGAGAAGTCATGGACACACACATGCTTTATTACTGAATAATGTTTAAAACTAATGATCAAGTTGGTCCCATGTGAACGTGTTATGTAGTATAACTGATTTTCGGTGTGTTTTTAAACCAGACTGTTTACATATTCTGAATTGTAATACGGTTACTCATATATTTATGCCCCTTATATTTTTTTATATTATGTAATTATATTCATGATTAAGTGGTGTTGCAGTTAGTCATTTCTTCTGTTTTATGACCTAAACAGCTTCAAGAAATTCACTGCAGATATCTTTTGATGAAATCTTTGTGCGTTCTTGTATAAATTGCAAGCCAAGAGGACACAGAGAATCACATCCTGCATGTAATCGTTTATCTTTCTCACGATGGGATGAAATTTCCTATAAAATTCTTCTCACTGTCATGTAGTTAAAAATGAATGGTCATTTAGTTCTAGCCATGTTTTTTTTTTTTCCATGTTACCCGTCATATATGAAAGTTCTAGGAATAGCAGTAGTGATATCAATGCAGCATCTTTACAACAGTAAGAGATTACACAGCCAAAGTGTTTTGTTAGTGAAGTGTGTCCTGAATTCTGAGAAATGGAGACAGCCAAGTTGCTAAATTCAGTGATGAGATTATTTGTCTGGTCATTCAGTGTAACTACACATGGAAATGTGACACCAGAACAACCCCAATAGCAAGTAATAGAGAATATAAAAACTTGTGTTCCAGCCTTGAGATATGGTACACCATTTACCTAGTTTACTGTTTCACCAGTTACAAGATGTTGAGGTTCTCTTTGGGAGTGACAAGATTGGACAGGATTAGGGGATTAGGAACGAGTACATCAGAGGGACAGCTCATGTTGGACGTTTGGGGGACAAAGTTAGGGAGGCCAGATTAAGATGGTTTGGACATGTTCAGAGGAGGGAGAGTGAGTATATTGGTAGGAGAATGTTGGACATGGAGCTGCCAGGCAGGAGGCAAAGAGGAAGGCCAAAGAGGAGGTATATGGATGGAATTAATGAGGATATGAAGCTAGTGGGTGCAAGTGTTGAGGATGCAGAAGATAGGGATAGGTGGAGAGAGATGATTCGCTGTGGCGACCCCTGAAGGGAAAAGCCGAAAGAAGAAGACTGTTTCACCAGTTACATTAATGTCCCAACCTTCCCAATCACTCCAACACGGCTGATCACAACGGTTTAAAATCCACATTGTAAATCATGAAGTTTAATAATTCTTTACGCATTAAAGACACCCAATTTACTTTTCCATACTGCAGTGGTGGCTTGTATGCTCAAAGGTTTGAAATGAATCCTCAGCATCCTGTGATGACTCTGCACCTTTAATACACAGAGCACTAAAAAAATTTTCAGCATTTCAGATTTTTCAGCAGTTCTATGGGGCGTACCAGAGTCCTGCATACAGAGCAGAAATTGAGAGTTTTAACAAAATGTAATTTCATTTACAAAACGTTGTCTATTTGTTTGCAAACACACACAGATTAGTTTCTTCCAGCTTTGGCTCCCGGTGTGGTATGCGAGGCGTTTGCTATGTTTCCTGTTAAAGCCCATCGCAACCTGATAGCATCATGACAGCTTCCTGATTCAGCCATGAGAATGTCATTCTTAAAGCATATCTAAAAAAAAAAAAACAACCGTTAAGTATGAAAAATTGTGGAAGACATTTTGCATGCAAAGTGTTAGTTACCCTTGCTTATGGAGACATTTGCGGGCACTTTGTATTATACCATTAATTGTCTGTGCTGTGCAGTTATGAAGCATCGATGATTAGCCTCACTGTGCAGCATGTACATCTGAAAGTCCATATTTTGTGGCAGCGTACATGGCTGCTACATTATCCATGCTTAAAAAATTAAATGCTCATATTAGAAGTGATTAAACCTATTTAGTAAAATAATTGTCATGTTTGTCTTTGTATCCTCTGATATTCAATGATGATAGAAAAAAAAACAGCACTGCTCTCTCCCTTTTTTTCAGTCACAAATACTTTTTCTTTATTTCACAATATTCCAGTTCTAAATCTTCCTCTGCATGTTTTCAGGAACGATGAGAAAACAGCAGCAGATTATAAAATCCAAGGTGGCTCTGTATTGCATCTGGTCCTTGCGCTAAGAGGAGGCCGAATGCACCAACACCCTAACAACCTCCCGCAGGCCTTATAAACACCTGCCCTGCCTTCAGCAGCACACATGACCTGACAGCCTCAACAAACACGCCACGTTTCCCTAAACCAACACCTGACCCAAACTCCACAGTGGCGACTCTGCTGGTTATTGTGTAACAAAGTCTCTATGTTCCGTAGCAAACTACAGCATCTTCCTGTCCTCAACCCTTTTCCCCTAATTTATCCTTCTTAGAGAACTGTCACGCTTGGTTTGTTAAGTTTACAGAGTGACGCAGAAAAAAAATCATTGTTAAAGTCAAACTGATGCAATAGGATTGTCGGTCAATAAAACACAGTATTGACATTTTTCCCCCTTGAGTTTTGTGTCTGTCGTTATTACAGAGGATGTACAGGAGAATTACTTGGTTAATATTTTTACATGAACAACCACATTAAATGACCTGAAAAACTTTTTTCAGTTTATTGTCTGTTGTAGAAGTTTAATTCATTTACTTTTTCTACATTTGATTCTTATCTAAAGATTCAACACCTGTACTGTTAAGGTGGTGTGGGGGAAAAAAGCTTTCTTTAAAGCATTTTGCAGGAGGATATTTTTTACTTATGAAATATTTGGGTACATTATACAACACTATCAAGCCCAGTAACTAATATATATTGTTTCATGAAGTTTATATAAACACTTAACTGCTTAAACTGTAAATAAAAATTAAGAGCAAGAAGCTCTCTGAGAGAACATGCAGTTTGTCATTAGGTTATTTTTTTTTTACTCTTTATCCCATAGTTCTGTGTTGTCTTATGTAGTTCTGTGTGTTTTTGTAGCACCAGGGTTCTGAAGAAACTATTTCATTTCACTCTACTGTGTCAGCTATATGTGGATGAAAAGCTTCTTTATTTGATTTTAGGATGAAACCTTGAGAGGAACTAGACTGATTGACACCAGATTGTATAATGTGATTATGAATCATTAGTCTTGGCACTGACGCATTGACAAGAATGGTTCGTGCTGACAGAAAGACTACAGTAACTAAGATAACCACTCAGCACCTTAGAATGCACCACAACAGCAGAAACATGTGCAACCACGTGAGGTTTCACTTCAGTCAGCCAAGAACAGAAAGCTGAATCTGCACAGACTCACCAAACTTGCACAGTTGAAGCCAGGAAAAACGCAGGCTGATCAGATGAATCTGGATTTCTGTTGAGATACACCGATGATAAGGTCTGAATTAGTTGGCAGCTGCATGAATTCATGCACCCAATTTGCATTGTCTCAACAGTCCAGGTTGGTGGAGGTGGTGTAATGGTGTGTGGGATGTTTTCTTGGCACACTTTCAGTCTGTTAATACCAACTTCTCATCACTTGAATTCTACAGTCTATTTCAGTATTGTTGCTGAACATGTGCATCCCTTCATGGCCACAATTGATCAATTAAAGGCTCCATCTAGAAAAAAAAAGGTTTCATGAACATGACTATGAGTTCATTGTTCTTCAGATATCTTTCCAGTCAATGTATCTGAATCCAGTAGAACTCTTTTGGGTTGTTTTCACAGCATGAAAAATCAGCAGTAACTTAATGATGCAATCATGTCAACATGGACCAGAATCTCAAAGGAATGTTACCAACAAACTCTGGAAACCATACCATGAAGAATTGAAGCTGTTGTAAGAGCAAAGCCAGACCCTACACAGTATTAGTATAGTGTTCCTAATACGTGTTTGGAGCTTAAAATTGCAAAAATGACTCAGCGATGCAGTGGGTAATTCAATTCAATTTATTAGTATAGCGCTTTTAACACTGGACATTGTCTCAATGCAGCTTTACAGAAGTATAGAAACATAGATAAAACATTATAAAGTTTAAAGTTAAGTTGCTATTTATTCCTAATGGGCAAGCCTGAGATGATGATGGCAAGGAAAACTCCCTGAGATGATATGAATGAAGAAGAAAGCTTGAGAGGAGCCAGGCTGACAAGGAGACCCCTCATTTGGGTGACACTGGACAGTAACTAATGTAACTGTTGATAATGTCCTTTCTACAACAGCAACCAAGATCTTTTGAGAACTAATAGATCAGGTTACTTTCTGTATGGAGTTTCACATATATAAGTGTGTGAACATTTACATACATGGGAATTTAAAAGGCACCATTATACAGAGTGACTTACATCTATCTCATTTCTACAACGGAGCAGTAGAGGATTGTGTCCAACAAAATGGGTACTTCCTAGCTCTGTGCTGTTGTTTTAGTAATTACATGTTGTATATTGTTTTAATGTAGCACCAGGGTCCTGGAGAAACGTTGTTTCATTTCACTATGTACTGAGTCAGCTATATGTGGTTGGAATGACAGTAAAAGCTTCTTGACTTGACTTGACATGTCTTGATTAAGGGCATTTGCTCAAAGGCCCAGTAGTGGCAGCTTGGCATTACTCTGACCCTGTGTCAATGTTCTGAAAGCTCCAGATCTACCACAACTCTGACCAGGATAAAAGCAGGTACAGATGCATTAATGAATGAATGAATGAATGAATGAGCTTAAATTAGTTATGAATTCCCATGTAATGGCACTTGGCATCACCCACTTATTTCTGCAGGTGGCGCCGTTTTGCAACACAATCGTTCAGTCATGCCTTATGAAATAAACCACTCTATGTATTTGGGGATACAGTTTAATTTGTCTCCAAAGCACAGCTGAAAGACATACAAAATCCATAAGAAACGAAATCAGTAGAAACTTCATGTGGACGTAATGAGTGTTGGATGGCTTACACAATTTACCAAACTTGTCATGTCAACAAAAACCATGAAGCAAAATTGAAACATAAACCTGACAAAGACATTTAAAATATCACAGATATCAATCACATGGTGCTGATGGTGAATACAGTCATATTTTATGGACACACAAGTTTTCACTCATGGGTTACACCTACATTTTTGAATTGAATATGATGGAGATGTGCAACATTTTAAGATTTCCCATTCATCACATGTAACATGAGAGGTCTAGTAAGTTCTAAGGCTCTTGCAAAATGATGTGTCTAGGATTATAAACAGACATAAATCACACAGATTTTTAAGCCTGGATAAAGTTTTAATGATGTTTCTTTTTTTTTTCTTTACTTGGAAACCTAAGTGTCCTGAAAGTCAGCACTAACCATTCTATTGCTGGTTTATACAGAATGCACGCATATATTTATACAGGGATATATAGGGAACAATTGGCACTCATTTTAGTGATCATTTTTCACAAGTATTAATTAGCTAAAAGTGTGACATCACTACGTAGGCACATAGACAAAGACCCTGTGACCACAAACATCACATATCATTTTTAGACACAACAGCAGACTCTGAACTTTCTGTCCACTTTGCCATTGTTGGGAATTCAATCTGGGATATCATTTATTTAAAACCTCCAACATTGATGTATTCAAATCATTGCAGAAGCGAAGAGTTTTGGGTGACAAAATGTAGATGTTATTTAGAAGAATATAATCCTACATGAAAACACAAACTATCTCACAATAGCAAATATGGACAATATAAGCACAGTCAGCTGTGTATACCTTCATTTATTTATTTACAGTGGCAGCGCAGAGAGAATGTGACACTATAACAGACATAGAGTACAGAAAAGGGCTGGTTTGGTCAGTTTAAGTTAGTCAGGTTACTGCACACTTATAATACATCTACATTATTTTAGAGTGATATGAATATTAATAGCAAATGATTTATCCGAATACATTTCTTACTCAAGTAGTCACGTCAGCTATTTTTGTTTTTACATATTCGTGTCTTTTCCACATTCATTTCAAGAACAAAAATAAAGCACTCCCTTACTCCTGTCCTTTTCCTTTTTGAAAAATAAACTAAAGACAAACTACTTATAAAAACCTTTTACAGACATGAAATGATTTAAAATGTATGTCGTTCATTTAATTTACAATTAAACACATGCATACGAGTGTTTAGGCTGTGTCTTATACTTTCTAGGGTGTGTGAATATAGCAGAAAATCAGCAGTAAGATCATGTATGTTGTTATTCATTTAGTTCATTCTATCAAGCAAGTCAACAGCCAGCATAGAATTTCAGATTTCTTTTGTTTTTCGTAAACTGTTTTCACAAACAATCTCCAAAAAAAAAAAAAAAGATTGTTTAATAGTGATTAAAAAAACAAAACAAAACAAAAAAAAAACAGTTATTAAATGAATGCCTAAATACAGGCATATTACCTGTTTTATATTATATTATAATTAAGGCAATTAAAAGCATTAGATTTGTACTCACACCAGATAAAGACTCTGGTAGAAAACTACTCTGAACCACAAAATGTGGTTCTTAAATATATATTTTATAGACATCTCAAGCTTTAAAAGAAAATCCCAGAGTTATCGATTGGATAAAAAAAAAAAAAAGAAAGAAAGAAAACCAAGAAAAGCATTGAATGAAAAACACACAAAGTAATAATAATGATACTAAGAATGACAAAACATCATAAAAAATAAACAAACAATCAGGCTAAGTATGGGTTTTTAAAAAAAAACATTTGGGAATTTTGAGAACACAAAAAACCAAGGAGAAACAGTTCTTAGTGTATTGGCGCAGCTGAATCTACTATGAAATATTGGAGTCAAAACACCTTGGTATGTTCCTACTACAATAAAGTTGATTTTGTCGGTAAGAAAAGACTAATACTGCACTAACTAGACACTGTTCATCTGGATGTGGCACATATAAACATACATTTATAGTGTGTGTGCGTGGATGTGTGTGTAGGTGTGGAAACAGTACATTTCCACACATTATATGTGTAGTAAAAAAGGTGGAGGAGTACTTGAGGTCAGAGAATGAGAGGTCCAATTCTAAACCGTGGATGTTAAAATAATTTTAGTTTAGTTAGCTCTAGACATCAAAGAGAGTGGATTTATTTCTGTATAACAAATCAGACATTACCAAAATAGCATTGCCTTTTGTACATTCAGTTTGATTGTTTATGATTTTTATATTTCCCTAGGTTGTAAAACAGGACGTAGAGACGAGTTATGGAAAAGAAACCTAGCTGGATTCTTTACAGAAGCCGCTGCAGCATGGCGGCCATGTTGAGGTGTCAAGGTTAAAAAGAGGACTGGAACAGCATCCAGCTCCTTTACCCATCCTCACCTGTGTCCTCTCACCTCTACCTCAGTCTACCTCACTTGCAAAAATGACAACCCTGCAGAGGCAAAGGCAGATGCAGCAATCGAAAAAGGCGTACTAGTGTGTGCTTTATGAGTTCGCACCCATTTTACCAGTGTGGATCTGTGTCAGTCATGCAGCCTGCATTTGAATGCATGTTTGTGTGTGTATGTGTGTGTGTGTCCGCATTCTGGTGTTCAGCAATCGGCCGAGTTTGGTGTTGCACTCTTCACTGTAGACAGAGGAGTAGCCTCTTCGGTCATCTCTATCCCTTCTTCTCCGCTTCCGTCTTTGGGTTTCTCGTCCTCTGCTGGATAGACCACCACACAGAACTTCTGGCCCAGGTATGTCATCTTATCTGTTGGAAATTACATAGCACAGTATTAATACCATCATATTTTTAATTATCTACAAATGAATTAGGAGAAAAAAAAATCAAGTTTATTCCACATACCAACGAATGTGTTGAAGCACTGGGGTTTGTTGTCCCAGTACACACCCAGGAAGTAAACAGGCACTCCGGTGAGCATAATAGCCAGACCGATGCCACAAACCACAGGTTCAGAGTACAGAGAGAAGATCAGCAGGAAGGCCCAGAACAGCAGATAGATCACTGGCCACACGAGGCTGATCTGAGATCAAAATACAAGTATGTTATTAGATATTCCTGCGTTACTAGATATTCCTGAGAAAACTCAATGTTTTTCGTAAAACAGGAGCTCAGTTCTCCTTCAGATTCATATTTAAATAAACGTGGCTCACGGATCAGCTCAGTGTGTGTAACTGCAAAAAACCAGTCTTTTTTTTTATAGTTTAGAAAAAGTTGTCACGGACTTGTCAAAAAACTGTCATTTTCTGAATTCTGAATGCCTGCAACATTACTGAATATTTCATCAGAAAAAAAAAAAAATAATGTATTAGACAAAAGTGTTGCACCATGAAATAATAACCTATTATGTCTCAATATGGAAATGTAGGCTGTGTGACACTGGTTTCCCAGGGAGGGGTGTGTATGGCCAAGAGCAATCCCTAATTTACAGAACAATAAATGTGTTTTCATTCTTTTTTTGAATGATATTTGCCATTATAGTACTTATTTTTAACAATTTTTGTGTGACTTTAATAACCAGTCAACTAATAAGAATTTTAAATATTTTAAATACACACTCACTTTAATTGGTCGTGGCATGTCAGGCTGTTTGATACGCAGGACAATCTGCCCGGCGACTGTGACACCATAGAAGAGGTAGTTGATGAAGCCCACATAGTTGATAAGTGTGTACATATCACTAGTGCACAGCATCAGAAGGGTCGAGATGCACTGGGAAAGAAAAAAAAACAAAACAACGGAGACGAAGGAAATTACTACGTTTAGTTCAAGGAGTGACATTTCTTAGATACTGGTAGTCGATTAAGAATTGTATTTAGTGAACAGCTGACAGTGGAAGCAAAAACGAGTGTGCATGTGACTCACAGTAAAGAGCAGAGCAGGAATAGGTGTGCAGCGCTTCACATGGATCATAGCTAGCAGGCTGGGGAGATGGCCCTCTCTAGCACCGGCGAAGAACAACCTGATAGAGAATGGTGCACGCAACAATTTTAGGACATTCAGTTCAACAGCACACTTCAGACACTGAGTGAAAGAGAGAATGACAACCAGACAACAGGAAGACAGACATATCAGAAGAAAGGAACAAAGACCATTCTACACAACATGACATATTTATGAGCCAGAGGACATATCCACACTGACAGGTCAGTGTTTGGGAGAACATATGGAAGAACATAACATGAGACAATGAGCCCAAGGTGGAGGACTGTGTTCACATGTGATCACAAAGCATTAATGGATAAGATGGATGGATAAATGGATGGCGAGACTGACCGAGAGGAGGTGAAGAGGGAGCCGTTGACCCCCCCAAAGGTGGACAGAGCCACCGAGATGGGCATGATCCATGACATCACTCCCAACAGCTTCTCACCAAACGTCTGGGAGAGAGCAAAAGAGTGGTGAATGAGAGTCCGAGCAAGAGAGAGACAGAGAAATAGTGGAGGAGAAGTGCCTGGAAAAATCTGAACAATCCAAGTGGTACATTTTGTCGACCTGAATTTACAAATAATGCAGTTTTTCATATTGAAGTATGGCATAAGTATCAATTGGGAGAAAATGTAGGAACAATTGATACTTCGATATGTCATCAAACACTAAACAATATACATTTAATCAACATGATAGATACAGAGACAAAAGAATGTAAAGAATTTATATAAATCAGTACTATTTTAGACTCAGCTCTGCGCTTTGCTGACCTGTAAACGAGTTAAAGGTTTAATTCGGAGACAGAAAACTCACCACGGCAACAGCGTTGGAGGCCAGCAACTCCTGAGGGCTCATGGCGGTGACGTAGGCAATGTTAGCAAATACATAAACAAAAGTCACCAGAGGGATGGAGATGAAGATTGCACGAGGCAGGTTTCTGTTCAAAGAGACAGAGGAAAAATGGGAAATGTTAACGAGAAAGAAGCTGAAGAGGCTTCTCCTGCCTGCCATGTCATTGCTTCCTTGTCCGTGTGTTGAAATGAATCGCCATTAGTATATTATTTCTAGTCCTAGGGTTAGTAATGTAATAGTAGTAAGGTAAGTAATGATGGCTAATGCTAGTAAACCCGCTGACAACTATTCTAAACTACTACGGAACATTGCATAAGTATTTATCCCCTTGAGCTGTTTCATATTTGGTAGTGTGATAACCTGGAACTGTACAGGACTTGTGGGTATGTCTTGAATCTACACAAAATCAGCCCATAATACTGAAGTGGGGCAAGAAAACAGTACAGTGTATAGAAGTATTTACAAATGAAAAAGTTGTGAGTATTCACCTTTTTGCTCTGAAACCCATGAGTTAGTTCTGGTGCAAGCAGTAAATATTAGCAGTGACATAAATAGCTGACTATGTCAGGTGAGCTCAAAATACACTGGGTCCTAGAAACTGGAAACAATCCAGGTTTGGAACAAGTGTAGCCCATCCATCAAGTGACTGGGTAATGAGTGCACTACACAATGCTCACTTCAATTCTTGTGCAAGGTGCATGAAATATACAACACCATTGCTAGGGCATGAAGAAAGATGCATAATTAGTTTTCCTCCGTTATGCCCTATAATATTTTTAAAGATATTTTATACAATAACATTTGGTAATTAGCATCAATCAATGTCTAACATCGGACACTTACACATAGGGATCAACCAGCTCCTCTGTCACATAGTTAAGGAAGTTCCATCCTCCATAAGCAAAAGAGCCTTGCAGAAATGCTAGAGCTATCAGACCCACATCATAGTCCTGAAACGGCTCAAAGGCATTGACTGGCTCCAGCCAATAATAGTCACCTGTACAGAGAGACAGAAAAAGAATCATTAGAAACCTAAACCATTACTGGGCTCATGAAGGTTTTTCTCTGAACTGCAAGCTCTCAGTTCTTCTGCTCACTGATGAAGTCCATCTTTACACATAAGTGAGCAACATGAAAGCCATACCCTCACAGTGGCAGTGTCAAAAAATCTATTTTATTAAGCATTACTGTTTGCTTTCTGTATTCAAGGGTTGAGAACAGCTGTCACTGCAGTCATACCAGAACAGTCTGTGGTTTAAACCCTGTTATAACACACCCCTCTTTACTGAGATCCTGTCTAATCCCCGACAATGCTTCGGCTGAGAAAACAGAATTATCACAGCTTTGCTTTGGTGGTGCTTTTGAACTCGATGACTTTTCTCTTCAGACAACAATGGGAAGATGTAACTGTTTGATCAGTGGACTGGAGAAAAGGAAAAGCAGTAACACACACAAACATCACACATGTACACATGAATAGACAGACACATTTAGGCATGGTTCTTACCTTTGCAGATCTGCACAATACCCATGATGATGATAAGGATAAGGGCCAGAAGTTTCCCAGCCGTGAACACGTCCTGTACACGAGTGGCCCAGCGCACACTCGCACAGTTCACCCAAGTCAGCAGCACTAAAACAGACAGAAAAGAGACATCAGAATCCTGAACACATAAAGCATATTCATTCATTCATTGTCTACCGCTTATCCGATCTATTCTCGGGTCACGGGGAGCCTGTGCCTCTCAGGCGTCATTGGGCATCAAGGCAGGATACACCCTGGACGGAATGCCAACCCATCACAGGGCACACACGCACTCTCATTCACTCACGCAATCACACACTACGGACAATTTAGAGATGCCAATCAACCTACAATGCATGTCTTTGGACCGAAGGAGGAAACCGGAGTACCCGGAGGAAACCCCTGAGTCACAGGGAGAACATGCAAACTCCACACACACGGCGGAGGCAGGAATCAAACCCCCAACCCTGGAGGTATGAGGCAACGTGCTAACCACTAAGCCACCACTTTTTGTGACTAGCCACATTTTTGTTTCAAGAAAATAAGAGAGGCTGGTGAAGAAAGATCTGGTTATAGCCACTAAAACCAATGACAGGAATTACCAGGTTTCATGGATGTTATACGACATTAAATTTAACTTTTGTCAGTCTTTGAATAAACAAAATTTTTGTACATAAGAAACTATTCAAACTAAGAGCGCTGAACTCAGATCGGTCAGTACAAAGTGAATATAAATCGGGCCGTAGTAATATAAACAAAGCCATATTAATACTCTGAGATGATAAACGTAGGACTTGATTTTATCTGGCCATCTGAATTTAATTTAAAACTGAAATAAGGGAATATATCTGCATCTGTGATTCAGGTTTCAGGCAGTGGATCATGTTTTAGCTACAGGCTTTTTTGTCTGCGTCATGTAAAATTAGAAGTCACACACACAACACACACACATATGACAACTCCTGCAGTGACTAAAGTACACCTTTAGGTCATAAATGAAAGCTGAAAGAAACTGTGCCGCTCTTTCTTTCCAGCTCACTTGTCGAAGCTTTAGGTGAACTTCAACCTCTGGACTTGATGTTTATGCTGACTGCTTAGAGTTTCAGTCCTGAACATGTGGACATACTATGCAGGAAATGCCAATACGTGCTCAAAGTGCTCAGTGAAGACACAAGAAATGTCTATCACATCAATCCTGTGTCTGAAATCTCTGCAAAACTAACACGGTGCCTCAAGTTCTCACTGTGACACTAATAACGCTGGGTTTGGAATACAGTGTGTCCCAAATCAGTCAATAACAAGCCAGTGTTTATGGTGTCCGTTACACTGATCAACTGAGGAGAGATAACTTGAGCCCCAAACACCCTGTTAACTGGAATCAAACATAAAATACTCTCACGGTATTGCTCAGAAAAGAACATTGCAACTTAATTATCGTAATTTGTCACATCAGCCAAGCCTGATCTCAGGGTCTGGAGACATAAACAGGACAAGTGACAAGTGATACCTCGAGTGGTTTGTGTGACTTGAGCTGGTGAAAATGTTAAGAGTATTCAGTTCCATGTAAGCAAAAGCGGTGCCTTTATCTATTTATTGACTACCTCGACCAAAAAGCTTTTCATGATAGCTGGCACCTATACCAGTTTAAATGAGTAAACAGCTAAAAAAAGACGTTGCACTCAATGATAATAAATCTCTGAACATTAACCAAACAAGTGCAATGTGTACCTCAGCCACAAGTCATTTAAAATCTGCTGACAGGCAAAAATTTTGTTTATGGAGTTAATTATGGCCTGAACATTTTAACAGCTGGTAACTGATCAAGATCTGAGTCGATTTGGCTTGCATCACTTTATTTAGTTTATGAAGTAACATATCATGTAGATATTCAACAACATTTCGCTAATCGAAGCTCAACATTTACTGTGTGAGCAAAAACAAGATTTTAGACACCTTTAGGTCGACTGATTGTTTTTATCTCTATACATGTTAAACCGCCTATTTACACATCATGATCTTTATGCTGTATAAAGAACAGTTAATAAAAACATTTCATTTCATTGTCTGTACCGCTTATCTGATCTATCTTCGGGTCAAGGGGAGCCTATGCCTATCTCAGGCTTCATCGGGCATCAAGGCAAGATACAACCCATCGCAGGGCACACACACACACACACACACATTCATGCAATCACACCCTACAGGCAATTTAGAGACTCCAATCAGCCTAGAAGCATGTCTTTGAACTGTGGGAGGAAACTTACCAAGCATGCAAACTCCACACACACACAGTGAGACTCGAACCCAGGACACTGGAGGTGTGAGGCGAACGTGCTAGAATTTCATGTCACATTAAATAGAATCTTAATGTAAATCTGTTAAATAATTATGAGATTCATTCACATGTTGACTCCATGGGTGGAGAAGTCATATTCTCAGATACTGAGTAATGAGCAGCATGTTGTAAAAAAGAGAGAAGATACATGTGCATAAAAACCGGATTTGAAAGGCATGCATAAATTTACACGATAAAGGAGTGAAAAATATGGGAGTTGTACAAGAACTTCATTCCAATCATAACTATACCTTTTATAGACTAGATGCAGAAATGGACACGAAACCACTCCCAGAATTCTTTGCATTAATAAACACAACACTTATTTAGCCCAGAGCTAAAACGTCTTCAACAGCTTTCTTTGAAATGAAAGTGTGTCATTAAAGTAGGATAAAGTAGAAGTGTACAAGGCGAGCTCTCTTCAGAAACAGTGTATTCTTTGTGACTTTCCTTTCCTTATTCTTACTGTATCAAAAGGAAGAAAAAAAACGTTAGTACACAAAAACAAAAGAACAGCCCTTCCTTCAGCTTTTCCTGTCTAATCCGACTGTAAATCGAGCACAGAATCCTGAGGGCATTGCTTCTTCCTATCTGATGGTACTATTGTGAAAAACACAAGACAAAAACAGAGGTTGTGGAACAGCCCCCTGTCCTCCTGTAGATCCTCTTACACCATCTTTAGACAAACGGGTAAAACCAGGTCAGTGCTTCTTCTCCACACGATACTCACAATTACGATGACTAAAATGGGGTCCAAAAGCTCTTTACAAACACAAAATGTGTGTGTTTGTTGTTTTTTTTTTTATTTATCACACAAAGTTCCATAATCTGATCTGATTCTGTTAAATGGATGCGTGTAGCAGATTCTAATTCTTTGGATCTCTATTTTTTCTGTCTCCACACATCCTGTAGTATTTGTGATACAAGTGTGAGATTTGACAAACGGCGCCAGCACTGCTGAACCATCCATCTTTCCTCAACACTTTTCTTTTTTTCCCCACCCACCTTCCGTCTGTCATCTATCTATCTATCTATCTATCTATCTATCTATCTATCTATCTATCTATCTATCTATCTATCTATCTATCTATCTGTCTATCTATCTGTCTATCTATCTGTCTATCTATCTACACACAGACTGGCTGCATTAAATGCAATGAGGTTGTTAAACTGGCTTTGTGTGTTATAAACTAGGTAAGATTAGCAAGTCAAATCTGTTGTACAGAGAAAATCCCAGTTTTTGGATTGTTTTCCAGATTCATCCACAGCAGAAATGTCCAGACATGAGAGTCCATAGAGGTGGAACTATATCATGAATTCCTACACAGACAAAGAATTAATCCAGAATTCCTATATCTCAAGGGCAATTTTTAACGGCCTCGCTCCATGAGGTTTCTATAAGATTTTCAAGGCAAAAGATTTACTCAGACTGATGTAAAAATAGTGCATGAACTGACTGTTCATTAGCGCATTTAAAATATGCACCGAGTTGCAATTCCACATAGAAAACTGGTCCAGTTTGGGAGTTACAAATGCTAATATATACTGAAAATATACTTGTCCAGTTTTACTTGCAGTGTGAATGCAGTTAAATGAGAACTAAACATGTTTGTACAACTCTCAGAGCAAGACTGTTTGTCTCTGGTACGTTTGGCAATCGGATTATAAGAATCTGCATCATGAATCATCACCCATCTTCCGAGAGCCTCTCATGAGCACAGCCTTGATCCAGTAGCAGTTCTGATCTGATGTCAGTTTTCTTTCTGGTGCGCCACTACACTAAAAATGAGATCTGCTCCTGGATCAGCTCTATAGTGCTGATGTGTTGGTACAGCCCCCATGATTGTCATCATGACGTGTAGGTTGTTATGGCAACATCTTTATGAGAAAAGGCTGCGTACGCACCATGACTGAATACCTTCTGGTATGAATAAGAGGCAATAAACAGCAAGAAAATCACAAACAGATGAGAAAACAATGCATTTGCAAGAGCTGTTGTTTCTTTTGCGATTAATTGATGGAGGTCAATAGGAATTGTGCTCAAATGTGCTAAAAGTATATGCAGAGCTTTAACATCCCGTTGAAAGGTAAAGGAAACCAGTAAAGCTTCTGAGCAGGATGTCTAGAAATAACTGAGGAATCATTTCCCACAGAAAATGTTTACTTTCTCTGCAGTGAGAAATAATTCGGTTCATCACTAACTAAATATGGTGAATAAACCATGCACTGAAGCGTCTTTTAGGAAACCACAAATGCTCAGAAACAACCATGTTTGTTTTTAAGAGCATGCCCTGAGCTTGGTGTCAAAATTTGTGACATGCATTCGAAACGTCTTTATGGTTTTGTTTGTGGTATGTTACCACAGTGTTTCTCTGTCTCTCTATCATTCATTTCCAGTCTTTCTCCATCTTACTTTTTTGTCAACCCCACCCCACCTCACCCCACGTCACCCCTACTCATTGTAGTACTGCAGGACTTACAGAGACAAAGGGCTGCGAGTAGGCGAAGGCCGTTCTCTGGTGGGAAGCAGGTGGGAAAGAGCGGCTGGAGAACATAGTTGGAGAAGGTGAGAGCGATGACTGCTTGGTTCGTGGGGTAGATCACCAAAACAGCAATCCATAATCTCAAGAATCTGTAACACACAAGAACATGGAGCACACAAACATGATCACATGATCCTGTAAGTAGACTCATGTGTTTCTAAACGTTTAAACCTACTACATAATACTAAATCCACTCTATCACAGATATCACACTCATATCACAGTATCACATAATACTAAACCCACTATCACACTCTGTGGAAGCATCAGATATTGGATTCATTTCCACTATATTTGTCTTTCTCACACATTCCGTGTGAAACACAATGTGACTGAGGCTTAGAAGCATCGATTGTATTCACCGGCATTCAAATAATGCATAAGCCTATTAGAAGCTCTGCAGTAGCATTAGAAAATGACCGCACTTTTTACTAAATCCCCTTAATTATGGTGAGGGTCAAGGTATTTTGAAAACCTCTTGATAAAACGCTTAATTTAATGGTTCACATAGAAAAAGAAGTTTCTTGTTTAAGAAAAGGCCAGTAGTAGAGACAGTGGCATGAGATTTATCTGTGTGGAAGGAATGAAAATACAAAGGCTTTTCATTAATCTTCCAATTTTCCATCTGCCCCTAAGTTTCTGCTTTGATAACCTTGTAAGCTTAATGCCTGCAATTCATTACGCCATGAAGTTTAGAATAATAAAATCAATTCAAAAGGCATTAGCGAAAGCTCAGAGAACACAGAACAGAACGAACGCACTTTAATGTCCGTCATAAAGAGTGATATGAATTTGCTAGAATGTTCTATTCTTTATCAGTGAAAACTGTCTCAGTTGAAGAAATAGAACTAATAATAATAATAATAATAATAATAATAAAATAATAATAATAATAATAATAATAATAAGAGCGCTCATTTATATAGCAGCTGCTATCACATTCTGGAGGGCTTAAAACGTTTAGTAAAAAGATTACAAGAATTAAGATTGTGTTAGATTTCAAACTGGTATTACAAGATGATAGAATGGCAGAAACGAGCAGTCAGCCAAAATATTGTGGCTTGATATTCCCATGGCAGAGAGTCGACATAAAACCAAAACCCGTCTAGTGTTATCAGCAGTGAAGCAGCTGAGTGTGTGAGCTGCATCTGGATTGTCTCATGTAAAGGCATTCTCACCCTGCCAGTCCACCGAAGATGTCCTTGACATAAGAATAGTCACCACCAGATTTAGGGATGGTGACCCCCAGTTCAGCATAGCAGAGAGCACCAATAGCAGTGATGATGCCTGTAACGATCCATACGATGAGCGCCAAGCCCACGGAGCTAGCATTCTCCAGCACACCCTTAGGACTGACGAAGATCCCCGAGCCTATGATGTTACCTGTGACACACAGAGCATTGAATGGAATGGTTATGATGTGAAAAAAGGCAGTTATAAAAGTTTTAATATCTCTGAATTGGACAACTACCAGTTGTATGGTGTGTGTGATTTACTGCATTACTACACATATAAATGCTTTGTTGCACAAAAGACAGAAAATAATAGGTTCAGTATTTTATAAGAGCCAATCATTGATCATGACTGTGGATGTTTTTGTGCAATGCTTTGCAGGCTTGGGCCTTGTATAGCTGACAGGAAAGCATTTCTGCTTCAGATAAGTGTGCAACACGTAGCAGCCAAAGGTCACAATGCGACAATGCATCCTCAGCAAATCTAACTAAATCCTTACTGAAGAGACAAACAAGACTAAAGAGGTTGAAATAAGGAGACAGACAGACAAAAGGAAACTGTAAATAGAGATGTTCTGAATAGAAGTAGCACCAACAGAAATATATCACATAAAGGGAAGTGATTAATGCCAGTTGGCATGGAGGAGAAAAATAGAATGCTATAAAGAAACCAGCAAAGCATAAAAATGCATCGACCCACCTGTGTGAATCGAAGGAAAATGAGGATGTCAGGATAGAGCAAGAAAAAAAAAAAAAAAAAAAAAAAAAAAAAAAAAAAATCAAGGCCAGCGGACAGCGCGAGTAGTTTGCTGAGTCAGTACCAAGGGCAGGAGACACAGATTGAGGTTAACGGGTACAGCTTGTCCATGTCTCTCTCTCTCTCTCTCTCTGTGCCTCCAACAGCTTTTGCGTGCACGTGTGTATTTAAACCAAACACTGCTTCATTCCCAGTGGATTGTTCATGCATACTGGGAAGACTCTCCAGGAACAAAGGACATAGAAAATAACCATGAAGTCCACATGAAAATCCCTGTCTGACCTTTGATAAGAACAATGTGACCTTATCCTAGGACATCTTTACAGTCTTTTTGATGGTCAGCTTCTCTAATCTGCCTCCTACATCCATGTCTTACAAGAAAAACCATAACACAGCAAATAAACCCTCAAGACCCCATAAATGAAGAGCTTCATATGCTCAGATATGACAAACAAGAGGCAGATGGGTAAAAGCTACTGAACTGTGCTCAGGCTAAAATCTTACATGGATAAGTAGGTCAAAGGTCACACATAAGATAATCACATGATTCATGCTTGATGAGGAGAAATATGAGGAAAAAAAGTTTACCTGATCATTACTAATTCTTTTTGAGGTAGTATATCACACCAGTACATAAAACTCTTGTCTGTTTCATACACACAAATGCACAGAACAGAAAATCATAAAGTACCACCAATCACTAACAATATTCACTTCCTGTTTTGTAGTTTGGTTATGAAAGTTTAGGATGCTTAATGCTAGCCAACTGTGGGTTACACAACTATGATCTCTGGCATCACATGGCGCCTTGTTTGTGCAAGACCTAGGCAGTGGCTTTAGTAATCTGGTTCCAACTAGCTCAAATTGCAACTCCAGAAAGCAGTCTGGTATTATTTGACTTAAACACACCTGACCCATGGGCCGGTTAGAGCCAGTTTCTCTTTACGCCTCTTGCAGAGAGCTTTATGTAGCTCCAGTGCAAATGGAACCTCAGTGCAGTGCTGACTCCAGTGGAATAGCCAAGCACGAGGACTTCCTGTGCACGTAGTACTTCCCCTCGCTTCCTTTTTCTGTATGTGTATCAGTGTTTGCTAAAACAGAGTCAGTCATGTGACCCATCAATCCTACCCGAGTGCTCACAAGCATCTCACACTGTCAGATATTAGTAAAACTACGCTCATAATTTGAATGCAACCAAATGGTGCAGTTCTTTTAAAAGCTGGGATTAAATCCTTCAGTCTAAACTGTCTTTAATCTGTGGCCAGATTATTTTATTGAGGCCTAGACCTTGATTGCTCTTACTAGGTATTACAAGGACAGAACACACGTCTCTTATGATTTATACTTACATTACCTTTAGACTTTTAACTCATTTATTAAAAGCTTTTACTGAGAGGCTCATAAGGATGTGTGAGTGGATAGTTAATGAACCTAGTCAACACAATGGGGTTATAATATGATTTTTTAACAGTTTACATTTGTGTTTAATGTTGTGGAACAAAAACAATAAAAAATATATGTTTCTTCCTGGAAATTGCAGTCAGTTCCTCATGAATTCCTCTCTTTTTATTCTCTGTTAATTATACAAAATTGTAGCTTGCAGAGAACCTTCTGTTCTGAAGGTGGCTGAAAACATACTGGGAGTTAAAATGCCATAACACTATAGACTCCTTTCATAAAGGTTAAATCAACATTTTACAGAAAACTTCACCATGTCGAAGATTATCATTTTTTTCATTGTTAAATTTGTATTCAAAATTCAAATAACAAAACTCTAACCTACATTTCAGTGCCCTATCACCATCTCAATGATGTTATCATGTGTTGCAGTTTATAAATCACCCAAACAGGCAAGCTCCCACTAACCTCCTCCCACTTCCTGTATTGATTCTCCTCTGTCACTCTATTGATCTGGCTGTATTTCTGTGTCCTGCTAAAGGGAACCACTGAGAGTGAAAGAGAACAAGCAGGATGGAGAGTAATCTCCAGTCCTGGGGTGGTTTATCCGGCAGTCGGTTTAATCGCCAACCATTTAGCAGCAGTGCATTCTAAGAGGATTATTTTATTGTAATCAGAGTGTGTTTATCTGTGTGGTACAGCACTAGTACAAGACAGAAGCCACACTGATTCCTGTAGAGTAGGAAGTTAACTACAGACACCATATCGACCAGTGTCATTCAGCATGAACAGAAACAGTAAATAAATATTAATATTCTCAGGATGACTACAGACCATGAGCTGCCATTATTTTCCAATGAATCAAGCAGTACTCCTTTACTTAGCTACTAGCTTGAACATCACACATTGGAAATCTAGCCTTTCAAAATTAACCCTGACCTCATCTGAGCTTTAAGAGCACTGCCAGTGAGATGAGCGTGACAAGAAGCAACTTACTAAACAGAGACACGACAGAGAAATTAAAGCTTACTGGTACTTACAGTGCCCAGTTATTCAACGCAACGTTAAACATTTGCCACGACATTGAGGGAAAAAAATAGTCCATGCTGACAGTTCAGCGGCAAGACAGTTTTTTTCTTTTAAATTAAAAGTTTCCAGAAAAAAACCTTCTTACAAAGCAACTACGTATGGAAGATGTTGTTTAAACTTAACTTAAATTAATTACAGCAAGAGCAATGTGGCGACATGAAGAAAAGCTAAAACACAGAAGACAAAATTACAAAAGAAAAAAAAAAAAAAAACTAGTAACAAAACAGCTTAAATCCCCGAATTCCTACATTCTTATTTACTATAAGACTTACTATATAAAAAAATTAAGAAATGTTTGTGCTCATTCAACTGTGATTGTGGTTTTTAGTAATACGCTTAACAATACTGTAGAATTAGGCCTGCGAGTATATTTAGGAGTTTAGCGATATAAATACTAAGAGACGTAGGATGTCTCCAAAATAAAATCTTGCCTAGGACTTCCTGGAATCGTGTACCTGCTGTGGTTCATATATACAGCTCTTTGAACGTTCTGTGGAAGGAATTTTATACATAAACATTAAATATCCTGTTTTGAGCTATTGTGACCTTGTTAATATTTTGTACTAACAATAAATACGGAGCTTTTTTCAGCAAAAGGAAAACAGAATTGTGCTTTTTCTGTTTCGCAAACAGGCAGCTTTTACTTCCGCTTTCAAACCACACACAACTGTGCAGAATGATGACAGCAGCCATGATAGCATGACACCCCTTTCCTCAAAGAAACTTTCAAGATCAATGATGACATCAACCGGCGTTTTTATACTTCACTCGCTTTTCGAATGCTTTGCGAACTGCAGTCAGTTCCATCACACTGTCACTAAAGTCATGGTTAAACTATATAACCTCCACAACCCCAGATCCATATACCCAGCAGGCAGCTACTAGACATAGTGCTTGGATGCACTCCAACTAAGCCAGCAGTAAATCTCGATCAGCTCCCCTAACCTGCTTTTGAGTCAAAGCAGTTCCAAAGATAACTGAGGTGAAGAATGTTTAACACCCTACAGTCTAAAAACACTTCAGTCAGCTTGATTGCATCATGCTGATTAACCACCTTTGCTTTTCTAGCATTTAATAGTGCCGTCAATCTTAATCATCAACCTGGAACTACAAGAAACAGTCACCTTTTTCTGATCATGAACCCTGTGGTTTCTACCTGAAACTACAAAAAGGTCCTAATAAGGGACTACAATTTAGATAGCCTTTAAGTATGCCTTGGACAAAAGAAGAACATATTGAAATTATCCCCATGGCTGAATCTGGAAACTGATGCAAGGCTGGAAACATGACAAGCACGTCACTGGGAGCCAATGAAGGTGGGACCAACTCTGTGTCTGTTTACCAAGAAATGACAATCATGTAAAGGATATGTAGGGAATGCTTTGTAAATAAAGTTACATTTTACTAAAAAGTGTTAATTTCCATCAAGTATGCAGACAGTTGAAAGACTATTATTAATATATTTATATATACACATACACACACACACACACCCTAGCTTAAGCAAAGCTGACTGGTTGATCTGGATTAAATGGGATTGAAGTGATGTTCCTCATACTTTCTGAGAAATTCATTGAAGCGAGCACAGAACAAAGGCCAGTTGGTAGGCATGCAGGAGGTCCAATATGACAGTAAGCTTTTAATAATATTCACGTGATTAGCATGTGGACAAGTGGCAATACTAAGGCCAAGGGGCTACTTAAAGGAAAACTCCACCCTAAAACACATTCTGGTGTTCATTTGTTGTGAGACATTGAAAGAGTGCTGAGCTGATGGGACACATTGTTAGCATAATTACAAGGGGAGATGACAAAATTATTCAAAACATTAAACAGTCAGACTTGGGTGTCAAGAACAAGAGCTTCTTATTTCATTCATGTCAAAGAAATTCCACTTAGATATAGTGGAAAGAGCAAATCTTGGACATAATGCAAAGCAGTTTATATACAGTGGTGTTACAACGCACACTTAGATCAACTAGCTAGTAATCTAGAAGATGCAGTGTGTGATAGTGTTGACAGTGTTAGCATGGAATTTGAACCTGATCTAAGCTAGCAGATTGAACAGATGACAAAAATGCTGCTGCATTGCTTATTTGGGGTAGAGATGAAGGGTTAATGCTTACTGACTGGCACCACTATTCACACGTGGCCAAATGTGTGAGCAGTGTAGGAAGCCAAAATGAAAATAGACCATGGCATTTTTGTCATTTAGTCTGTCCAGCCCATTTGTACAATGTGCTAGCTTAGATCAGGTTCAAATTTCATGCTAACACTGTCAAATATATATATATATATATATATATATATTTTTTGTGTGTGTGTGTGTGTGTGTGTGTGTGTGTGTGAGACAGACATATTTGTGACTCTTATTTATACGGTCACGAAATTAAGCTAGTACTGCTATTAGAGTTGTAATTGGAAGGCAACCTCTGGACTCAGTTAGAAATACAAGTCATGTTTCCTGTTTGTTTGTAGAGGATGATCTAGTGGCAGATTTCCCCTATATAAGATCTAAATGTATGCATTTTTAGACAGCACTGATCGGTCTGCTTCCACTAGCTGTGCATATCTCCCTAGCAAGACATCGAACGGGCCCAGACTATTCCGTTTCCATAGAAACCCCTTGGTCATGCTCCTTTTCAAGGTCACAGCTCCTCCTTCGCACTCTCACCTGGCTCGCTCAATCCCATGAGAAAAACAGTCTTACACTAATGAGAGCAGTACTCTGAGCCCTGATATGAACATGAGATGTTATAGCACAAGCAATGCTGCTGCCAGATCAGTAGGACGGCACAAGTGGTTTGTTGACATGTGCTCGGAGTCTTTCAATGTCAAACAGTGTTTACAAACCTGCAGCTGTTCACCCTGGAGGACTTAACAGCTGTGTGCAGGTAGAAGTCATCAAGGATAAGGACCTTTAACCTTCTATCTTGAAGATCAACCTTAGACTTTGATACTTAGATACTACAACCAGTTGAGTAGTAGGACTAATAAATGTGTTCTTTATCGTTCTTCCTCAGTAATTGAGTTCAGTATCAGTTCCAAGTAAGATTAATTAAAATCCCCAGGACTGCCAGATGACCAAAGATCCTTGAGCAATGTCCTTAACCCTCAACTGATCAACCATTTTAGAAAGTGTGTGCCAGACTAACCAATGTAAATACACTCTCAGCCGTTTAGGTCGTATCTGTGCAATTTGCATAGCACATTCCTCTCAGCACTTTGTGTGCTTTATACGCAAAGAACCGCATACATCTCTCATTAATCTCGATTAGAAGAAAGAAAATGCTTTATTACTAACCGACAATAATCCCGCAGGCGCTCACAAGCCCGATCTCCTTCTTCAGAGCCACGGATGATTGTCCTTCTGCTTTCCCGGCTTGTGTCGCTTCTTCACCGCCGCCGGAAGCAGCGCTTCCTCGGTGTCTCGGTCCGTCCCGTCCCCCTTTTCTTGGGCACTAAGTAGAGAAAGCGCTTGGAGAAGGCTGTGCTGGTTATGTCTGCTGGTTTCGGTGAGGCTTGGTGAGAAAGACAAACGAGCGCAGTATTCTCGGTAGGGAGGGACAACAACGGATTTATCTCAGTTCAAGTGTGCTTAAGTAAACGGGACCCGGTCTTACACGGTGAGGAAGAGCGGAGGTAAAGAGATGGTCAGCATCCCCTGCGTCTTTCACCCAGCGAGGTGCAATACGAAATACAGCGAGTGTCGGCGACGCGGATAGACAATGTGAAAGTCCAGCTTTCAGTTTCAATCACTGTAATCTAGTCAATGTGACCGCACAGTTTTATAATAAACTAAGAAAATATCCCAAAAGGAATGAAAGAATCAATTCAGTGGAGCGTCTCGGTGTTTATCTTAATGTGTAATTTAGGTATCTGGCTTACCCTGAGACTCCACAAAAATATATAGGTTTTTAAATTACAGCTTCTTCCACCTCCTCATGTAGACCTGACCTGAAGGTCCTTCCTGTCCTTACTGAGATAAACGGTTTTCAGGTGCTGTATCCAAAGCGCATCCTCCAGCCAGAGGGACGTCTCTCACACTGCACTGATGCAATAGCACTGAAGATGAGGAGGAGGAGGATGATGTGTGTGTGCATGTGCGTGTTTGTGTGAGCGTAGTCGCCCTTTAAAACCCGTACAGCAATGACGTTATAAAGACCAACCTGAAACTAACAGTGGCCCCTCCCCTTTCTTACCCCCCACCCCCACACCTCGTACCTCGACACTCACTCACTCACACACACACACACACATACACACAGAACTGAAATCCTGCACACTTTCTGCACATAGTGACTTAATTAAGTTCCTAATTAAGCTCCACTGTATTCTGCACTGAGCTGAGGAGATGTTATGAAATTTGCATACCCTTGGTGTGGCATGTGCATGAATGCACTCTACATGGCTATATGAGCTAGATATCCCCAGAGGAATGTCTGATATACATTGATTCGGTGATATTAGATATCTCTTGCAGGTGAACTTTTGTGTGCTTTTAAATCAATAGTTTTCCCAGATCACTGAGTGGGTTGGGGGGAGGAGCAATACAAAATTTTCTGTGACATAGTCATTCGGGGGTGGAAGGAAAGCAGAAGTTTCAGGTTGGAAGTGGAGGAGTGGGTCCTTTGTGCTCTGGGTTTTTGTTTTTGCTCTAAGGTGTTGGTGTGGCTGCTAACCTGGTTCACATATGCAAGAAACTCACACCTGGGTACCTGTGGAGAAAACGTTACAGTATGCTGTAGCATTAAGATTTCCTTTCACTGGAGACCCAAACCTGTTCCAGCATATCAATACTTCTGTTCACAAAGCCAGATCCACAAAGACATAATTTGGCATGGTTGGAGCAGAAGACATCGAGTCTCCTGCACAGAGCCCTGTCAGCCTGAGCTGAGATTTAAGATGATAAAATTAGTTGGTCTGAGTGGTTGATGAATCTGGTTAAGTGTGAATGAGATTACTGAGGCAAATGTTTGCTCAACATCTTTTTAAGGTGGTGTATGATCATTCGTAGGCTGACCTAGGCTTGCTTATTTGTTAATTAAATTAACCTCACACCTCCCGTGCAAAACTATCAGATGTGCGGTAAAGTGAAAATGTAATATATATATATATATATATATATATATATATATATATATATATATAGTATATATATATATATATATATCATATATATATATATATACTGATGCAGCGTTGATAAGGGAAATTACATAGTATTCCAACTAAGCTTCACTGTGTTGATCAAAGGCCATTTTGTACAGAGATAAAGACAATGAGAGAAAGGACATTGACTGATATGGTGAGGGCACTACATTTCCTCATAGATAAATGAGAAAAGAATAAATCATCTTCAGACTTATAGCCTTGGCTGTCACATATACATAGTTTAATTCATTGTCTACCACTTATCATTATTTCTCAGATCACAGGGATCAAGGCAGGATACACCCTGGATGGAGGGCCAACCCATCGCAGGGCACACACACACACACACACCCCAGACGATTTAGAGATGCCACTCAACCTATAATGCATGTCTTTGGACCAGGGGAGGAAACCCCCAAGAACATGCAAACTCCACACTAACGGCGGAGGCGGGAATCAAACCCCCAACCCTGGAGGTGTGAGGCAAATGTGCTAACCACCAAGCCACCATGCCACCTGTACACATAGTTTAAATCTTCTAATTCTTATTCTCATCACATTTCACATTCCCATATTCACACACGGACACAGCTGGGCATGTTCGGATAATTTACTTGCACCATACTATTGACTAGAGATGCAATAAAGTAACATTACAGCTCAGCTACAGACATCCGTATTAGAAAAGCTGTGTCTTATTATTTATTCATTTCTCCTTAGTAACCACTTCATCCTGGTCAGAGTCACAGTGGATCCAGGGCAAATCCCACAAACACTGAGCATGAATTCCTGAACAACAGAAAAATGTCTCCTGGATCTTCTGCTGGTCAGTGTGTGTGTGCCAATTGTAGCCGCTGATTCCTGTTCTTAGGTGACAGAAGTGGAACCCAGTGTGGTTTTCCTCTATTGTAACCCATCTGCCTCAAGGTTTAATGGTTTGTCGTGACGCGAGATGCTTTGCAGGAATGAGCTAGCATACAGCGTACACTAGCGATCCTTGTGTATTTCTATTATAACTCATTTTTAAAACCATACACATGCTGCACACATGACTTGCTTCCATGAGGTCATTAGGTCAAAGATAAACAAGATAAGTGCCAGCTCAGCAAGCAGCAGTTAGCTATGGCATATTCAGAGTCATCACCCAAGTAGACAGTTTCATTGTACCATACCACGTAAATGTTTAATCCAAGAAATGATGTCACTTCTCTAACACTACTGCTTCACATATGTATGGCTTAGATATGCATGACATTAGATACATTAACCTGAGTGTCTCCATTCTAATACATAATTGTTTTTTTCTTCAATATAACAAAGGCAAAAAAGTAAAATAAAATGCAAAATAATCCAAATCACACTAAGACGTAAGGAAATGGACAGGAAGAAGCTACAAACCATGATGGCTGTGTTATCTACCTTGACCTCTGTCATGACTAAGGAGATAATGTGTGTACTGCAAGTTACTCAGGAAAAGCTTAAGGAAAATGGTTCAGAAAAGCATGGATATAGAGAATGGAAGAGGAATATAGAAATGCAAAAGGCGAGTAATTTCAGTGAGTGCCATCTAATTACACTGCTCTTATAAAGCTAATCCGTCTCATTCAAACTCATGAAGTGGGCATGTTGGAACAGAGAAAGTATTATGTAAATGCTATGAATGCAGTCGTTCTTCTGCCGGATCTGGAATTACCACATCTGCATTACAAAAGTGAGACATTAGCACAACGGAAACATAAGAACGACTGATAGGCACAAGGCCGACAAATTGGAGGAGTTTTGTAGGACAGATTGTGAAGCAGCAGATTTAGGAGTGTTGGAGGAAGACATGTAACCTTGCCATGGGTTTAAACTCCAACACATTGTCACTGATCAGCAGCTCTTAGAAATGAAGATAAGTGAGTTACTCAGACTGATTATGACCCTGGTCTATACTCTCTCTCTCTCTCTCTCTCTCTCTCTCTCTCTCAGATTCATGGCGTACTTTCTTAGTAATAACAGGGCAGTGAAAGGTGCACAGATTTACAAAAGAGATATGCGGTTAATAAATAACCAAAGCTTTTAAGCCCATTTGCTGCCCAGTGGCTGGAAAATAGGGGCCAATAACATCACCTAAAAGCAGATATAATTTTAAACACCTTCTGAAAGAATATTAGCAGTTTATCTGATGATGAAATCTGAAATGGTTTGCATATTTATTTATTTAGAGATTATTTACCTAATGCCTTTACAGCACCCAATGTTGATGTACAAACAATGTATGCAATTTAAAAAAAACAGTAGAAATTAAAGAGAGACAGGTTTTGAGATTTCAACGGACCAATAGAAGGCATGGGGAGATTGAGGTAGGGCAATTCCACAGTTTATGAGACATGTGGAAATTGAGGAAAGCCTGGTGTGGGGTAGTGTGTGTGTAATCCGCTGCCAGAGAATTTGGGGTACACAATGGGATGCAAAAATAGAGAAGCTGAGTTAGTTGGCATAGTTTATCCATGTTTTTATCAAATGTGCAGGCATCCAATTCATTCAGCTTTTCTTGCTTTGCAGCATTCTACAGCTGCAATGTCTTTTATCTTTAATCGAGGAATCAAGATAAGAAGGAGCTTATTTTTCAAACACACACACACACACACACACACACACACACACACACACACACACACAAACTCACAAACTGCAGTAACAAATATGTACAAACAGTTCTCATTGGAGTGGTTACCTCTAAGTAGGGAACAGTCTGAATCAGAACATCATGACCAAATTGATCTTCAAGAATGGACAGAAAAACAATAAAACCTGTTGGTGTAGTTAAAGATCAACTCCCTGGTTCAGTTGTGTGTATGTGTGTGTATGGGGTTTTTTGTGTGTGTGTGTGTGTGTGTGTGTGTGTGTGTGTGTGTGTGTGTGTGTGAGAGAGAGACAGATAAAGAGGTGTGCAAAGTAGAAGGAGTGCAAAGGCGAAAGCCTCTGTCCTGACAGCAAGACATAGTGGAAAATAATTCCCAAGGGCTGTTGACCAGAGGGGTATTGTAGAGGATGATGTGATCAGCTCTCGCTTGCATACCTCATTTACAGACCTACGAGACGACTGACTTCTCAGTGAGTTGCGCAACCTACCCAGAATTGCTAAGTAGAGACAGATGGATGGAGAGGAATAAGGGAATGAGCGTATGAGGGAAAAATAAGAACATGATGTGACAACTAAAAGGGTGTTTGTCTGTGTGTAAAAGCAAAAGACTTTGCCATGGAGAGCATTTTGTGACTTCAGCATAAAAAACGAGGATGAAATTGAAAGATGAGTGAAGAGAAACAAGGTCCAAAGTGAGAAGCGGAGAAGGAGGTTGAAAGGGGGTGTGAGTATTTTGGAGAGAGTGTAATATGAGAAGCATGTTTACCATGCACAGAGACACGTGCTCTAAGAACAGTGTTTCCAGGAAGACTTCTCTCCCCAGCGATTTTGTATTTAGCTTAATCCTACCCTGCACGTCTGGCCAACGGCAGTGTTGACGATACAAGTAGTTCCCTCTGTCTATATTTGTGTTAGTGTGTGTGTTTGCGTGCAGGACAGTTCTAACATATTATATTATTATTCAGCATTGTGTTCTGTTTTGCTGTGTGTGTGTGTGTGTGTGTGTGTGTGTGTGTGTGTGTGTGTGTGTGTGTGTGTGTAAGTGATTCTGTTTATGAGTTCAGGGTGATGTAGTGTAGCTTTCTGTTTGTGTGTGAGTTTAATAAGCTTAAGGTTACATCTGATTGCATTTTTCTTTGTGTTGTGTGTGTGTTTTCATGCCTGAGGTCCACCGGAGGCTATGCCATTAATCACAGCATCCACTCTTATGTTAATGGGAGATAATCTCTGATTAACATGAACATGTGTGTTTATTTGTAAGCATTCATGCGATTAAGCCTTTGATGGCCATTCACACAGACTATAATTACTGTGTCAAAGCCCTTGGCCTTGTTTGTCCACACCTTCTTCTGTGTCTGTGTTTACCTAGCCTCTTTTTTTGGCTAAATTTGTGCACTCTCAGATCAGAACATTGTGTCTCAGAGTTGTTGTTTTAATCCGAGAATAGCTCTTCACATTGTTTCTTAATCATCATTGTGCAGTCCAGCTGTGCTGTGCTTTCCTTTAACGTGACCACAGACGGCTGTCTCACTGTTTCTCGGATTTGTCACTGCAGGTCAGTGATGGCTCTGTGAATGGGTTTAAAGGCTTTCATCACACAACCATTGTGTAAAACGTGCTCAACGTTAACAGCCGAATGGAAATGAATGATTTGCCCTTTGTTTGTTTTCATTAGGCTGGTGGGAATTTTATAGCTTAATGGTTTTGATTGAGTGAGTGAGAATTGGATTTTCAGGGAGGAATGTGTTGGTACTCAATCATATGGACAACACCATATCACCAATTATACAGTATACAGGACACATCGAAATTGTGATATGATGTGATATCTTTCAGAAAAATAATCAATCCAAGTGGGTGCTATAATTTACACTGGAATCATTTGTAATCTTTTCCAGTGATTTTATTATTTTACACCATGTAAACATTTTTGCTTTATTTTTTTTTATTAATTCAGTAATAGCATGTCAACTATAGAGTGTCCTAAAAGTCTTCATACATACGAGAAGTGAAAGCTGTTTTATCAAAAATAACTTTATTTACAAAAATCCACTGCATGAACATTTGTTTGTAAACACACATGGAGTCTCTCTTTCCCAACACGAGATCCCAGTTCATTTTCTTGACGTATGGAAAATATCCAAAAGGCTGACTTTCAGAACACCCTGTATTTGTCTCTGTTTATATTTAATGTAAAATGAAGGAAGTTCCTGTTATCAGTTATATTATAAGAGCTACAAAACTGTAGCACCAAAAAGAGCACTATAATCTTAACTAACACTAGTTGTTTCTGTTTGTAATCAGTTCAGGAACAATGTCAAAGCTTTGTTTCATACCTAGAGTCTTTACTAAGGGAAATGGAGCTGAAACAAAGTGTTATCATTTCTTTTGTTATTTAACATACTTCCTGGATTTTTGTGGAACATTCATACTTTAGAAATCAAAAGACATTTCACCTTATTGTACTATAATACATTATAGAGCACCAAAGAAGGGAACCAAGCATTATCATTAGGTTTCAACCAACAGGCTGAAGAGAACTGCACACCTGCTCACACATCTGTTCATACACTAGGGATAGTTTAGAGATGCCAATCCACTTACAACACGTCTTTGGACTGGGGGAGGAAACCGGAGTACATGGAGGAAACTCCTGAGACATGGGGATGACATGCAAACTATGTGCAAATGGTGGAGGCAGGAATCAATCACCCAACCGCTGAGATGTGAGGAAACATGTTAACACAGATCTTATGTATGTAAAACACTGTATTTTGCCAAACCTGTTGAAGGTTCTTATTACTCCTCGCACTGCACCACACTCCCTCAGATCCTCTAGCACTGCTCGACTTGTCCCACCCTCTCTCAGGGTACAAGGTAGGTATACATCTAGACTCTTCTCTGTTCTGGCACCAAGGTGGTGGAATGAACGTCCCCTAGATGTCTGTACAGCCGAGTCACTGACTGTCTTCAAGCGACGGATGAAGACCTACCTCTTCCTGAAGCACTTGAACTAACGCTTATTTATTTACACTTAACCCTGTTTGTTTAATGTATTGTTAAAACTTCCTCCAAACACAGTTTTTAGGCTGATGCTATCCTAAGTCTGTCACCTATTGAACCAGTGTTAATTTATTAATTCATTGATAGAGACTTCAAATCACCCTTGTGCCACAAATGTAAATGGCTCTACACACACTTCCACTTCACTGTCCTGCTTCCACCAGGATCAGTGTAGATCAGTGACACCATCTCCATACCCTTCTGTGGTGTTCTTGTCACCACTGTCTCATCAGGAGTAGTGACAGACCTGTGTATAGAAAGTTTCTGGTGAAGCTACATCACACTGCAGCTAAAGCAAGTCAAGACATAACCACAAAACATTCATTACACTCACTTCAATACCCAGGCAATAATGAGGCCTAACACCTGGTAAAGGCTTTAATAGATTTATTGAAATATTATTCCTTCAGTTTGGAGCAGCTCACCTCAGTTACATGCTTGATATGACTAGAAGCTATTATTGATTTTACTGTGAAACTGAGAAGGCTGAATAAGCCTCAGTAACAAGCAGATCTACCAAACCACCAAACATGAGCAGAGTCAGCTTATCAGTGATTATAAAAAGCAGAACAAAGTTCCTCAAAGTTATAGCTAAGAAGCAGGTGGGAAAAATCATTCACACCACAGCAGATACTTTAAGTGATGTGCACATAAAAAATACCAGACTCATGACTGTATAACCCCCTACACATATAATGTTTCTCTCAGCAGTTGTGCAATTTGCAATATTTTGTATTTGTATTTGTGTCAACACCAAAAAGAAAACAGCTTAATTAGTTTATTCAAAATGATTGAATGAGTCTCGCTCCTGCCCACTGTGTGTGTGTGGAGTTTGCATGTTCTCCCCCGTGCTTGGTGGGTTTCCTCCGGGTGCTCCGGTTTCCTCCCACAGTCCAAAGACATGCTTCTAGGCTGATTGGAGTGTCTAAATTGCCCGTAGTGTGTGATTGCGTGAGTGAATGAGTATGTGTGTGTGTGTGTGTGTGTGTGTGTGCCCTGTGATGGGTTGGCACTCCGTTCAGGGTGTATCCTGCCTCGACGCCTGATGACGCCTGAGATAGGCACAGGCTCCCTGTTACCCGAGAATAGATCGCATAAGCGGTACAGACAATGGAAAAAACATTATTGAATACTCTTTGATATCCACATATGACTACCTAAATATGACCTTTTTTTAATTAAAATAAACAAAATAAGTATATTTCTTATTCCAATTTATTTATTTATTTATTTATTTATTTATTTATTTATTTATTTATTTATCTATCTATCTATCTATCTATCTATCTATCTATCTATCTATCTATTTATTTATTTATTTATTTATTTTGTCCTTTTTAAAAATTGATTAAAAAAAACAAGATCACAATTCAGCAGGCATACTGATGATTCTAACTGAAATGTATACTTTTAAATGACTTCGTGTCTGTCATCCATATACCAGCTTTAAAAATAAAATAAAATATCACAATCAAAATAGTTGCCATTAGTCAAGGAAATTTCTCTGTAGGTTTTGCTGAATTGTTGCTGAGCAAACAAATCATGGGAGATGAGCTTATCCTGCAGATTTGTTTTCATTATTTACAAAACCACATAAAATAGCTACATGCAGCAGAATGAATAAGCACAAAGCGTTAAACCTAAACCACAAGATGTTTGGCCCGGATAGCCTGAGACTGTCCTAGTTAAGAAATCCAGCTTATTATCCGGCGCACAACGCAGTCCAGACTTATCCATCTTCAAATGCACAAAGACAACTACAGCACTATATAGCAACTACATTGTGTAGCATGTGAAGGTCACAGATTATGTATGGGCAGTTGATTTTTCTTCTACAATCCAGAACATAATTGGATGCTAAACAAACAGATATAACTGAATGCTTATAGTTTTGGCATTTGGGTAAAAGCCCTTATCCAGAGCGACTTACATTTTTATCTCATTTTATACAGCTGAGCATGTGAGGGTTAAGGGCCTTGCAGTAGCAACTTAGTGGACCTGGGATTCAAACTCACTCACAACCTGTAGTCAAACCTTAACCACTAAGCTACCACATCCCCTTAACTGAGACTCATGTGGAGCATACCGTCAATGTCTAGATGAGAGATAAAAACACAGTGATACAAAGAGATAAGTACACGGTGGCTTAGTGGTTAGCATGTTTGCCTCACACCTCCAGGGTTGGGGGTTTGATTCCCACCTCTGCCGTGTGTGTGTGTAGTCTCCGTGCTTTGGGGGTTTCCTCCGGGTACTCCGGTTTCCTCCCCCAGTCCAAAAACATGCGTGGTAGGTTGATTGGCATCTCTAAATTGTCCGTAGTGTGTGAATGAGAGTGTGTGTGTGCCCTGCGATGGGTCCGTCCAGGGTGTATCCTGCCTTGATGCTCAATGATGCCTGAGATGATGCCGGGGCACAGGCTCCCCGTGACCCGAGTATAGTTCGGATAAGCGGTAGACAATGAATTATTACATCCACATACTGCACAAGGTTGCAAAACTCTGTGCTTGCAGGCCAGAGGCAGGAATAAAGTGTTTAAACATAGAGGTTAAGATGTTGAGCTACTGATCAGAAGGTTGCAAGTTCAAATCTCAGGGACAACCAGCTGCCACTACTGGGCCTTTGAGCAAGGCCCATATCCCTCACTTGTAAAAATGAGATAAATGTAAGTCATTCTGGATAAGGGCGTTTGCAAAAAATGCCGTGAGAGACAATTGAAAAAATTACTAAGACACCATGTCCCTAATACATTCTGATAACCTTCAGGAAACAAAAAGTGACAAAAAAAGAAAACAGAAGAAGAACGTACTGAAATCATTCTCATGGCTGAATCGGGAAACTGTTACAGAGTAGTGATGGATTTACATGCAATTGCATGCCACTGATACACAAGTTGTACAAGTTCTTCATGAGATAAAGAGATGACCCTGTGTGTGTTTACAAAGAAATAGCAATCACATAAAGATGTTTCATAATTAAAATGACATTTTGT
The DNA here is from genome assembly GCA_033459395.1 of Hemibagrus guttatus. Lineage (NCBI taxonomy): Eukaryota > Metazoa > Chordata > Actinopteri > Siluriformes > Bagridae > Hemibagrus > Hemibagrus guttatus. The sequence continues at coordinate 15,242,973 of JAUCMX010000005.1, read as the reverse complement.
TTAAAAAAAGTTTCATTGTCACCATGTTAATGCGTTGCACTAGCAAGAGTTTTGGTCCAGTGCACATTGATTTAAGCTGTTGCTTTCATTTCTGCTTTAGAAGGATTAGTGTGTTGCGTGTGACCTGGATTCACATGTGTTACAGCTTCCTGTGTGTGTGTGAATACACGCTGTGTGTAAGTGTGATTTTTGTGGGCGTGTATATTAAACTGTATTGTATATCTGCAGCTGGAGTCAGTGTGAATCTCCTAATCCAGCTGTTAAACTCAGTAGGTCATGTGGTAGTCTGCCCTCAGATGTATTTGAACATAGTACACACTATCTCTCTGTTTTCACCTCTCACTGCAGGCTCTTTCGACGACTGGTTCAATCCAGTTCCCTCTGCTTCTTCCCTTTCCTCAGGCACGCCACAACCCCTCCAACCTTGACACTCCTGTCTGTCTGAATGTGTGATAATTCTGTAGTCAGCAAACTGACAAATTGTTCAGCTGCAGAAGTCAGTGTAGGCTTCGGACCTGATTTTGTCTATACACTGGATTGTGTGTGTGTCTGTGTGTGGGAAGATTATTTATATCATTTTTCTCTGTGTGTCATTGATGAAGTTTCCCATGCTGCCCTTCTCCTGAATTTAAACACACAGGGTTTTTATATAGTTCTTTAATTGAGCAAATGTAGTTTCATAACTGGCAGTGCAATTCCGCTGTGTGTGTGTCTGTGGATACATGTGTCTGTGGATATATTCACTCACACCATCCTCTCTCAGTACACTCATGTTACAGATTGCTCAGGGTCAAAGCGAATCTGGAGACTATCCTGGGAATATAGCGTGAAGAACGGTATCTCTTTGCTGATGCGTGTCATATGCAGTGACGTATGACAGCATCAGTGTGTGGGTGTGGCCCTTCATCCAGCCGCAGAGCTAATGAATTATTCACACACACACACACACACACACACACACACACACACACACACACACACACACACACACACATCACTGCTCTAAAATACCTCAACAGATTATACTCACACACACTACACAAACACACTGAGCTCCTTCACATGAAAACACACAAGCAAGTACAAACCCGATTCCAAAAAAAGTTGGGACACTGTACAAATTGTGAATAAAAAAGGAATGCAATAATTTACAAATCTCATAAACTTATATTTTATTCACAATAGAATATAGATAACATATCAAATGTTGAAAGTGAGACATTTTGAAATGTCATGCCAAATATTGGCTCATTTTGGATTTCATGAGAGCTACACATTCCAAAAAAGTTGGGACAGGTAGCAATAAGAGGCCGGAAAAGTTAAATGTACATATAAGGAACAGCTGGAGGACCAATTTGCAACTTATTAGGTCAATTGGCAACATGATTGGGTATAAAAAGAGCCTCTCAGATTGGCAGTGTCTCTCAGAAGTCAAGATGGGCAGAGGATCACCAATTCCCCCAATGCTGCGGTGAAAAATAGTGGAACAATATCAGAAAGGAGTTTCTCAGAGAAAAATTGCAAAGAGTTTGAAGTTATCATCATCTACAGTGCATAATATCATCCAAAGATTCAGAGAATCTGGAACAATCTCTGTGCGTAAGGGTCAAGGCCGGAAAACCATACTGGATGCCCGTGATCTTCGGGCCCTTAGACGGCACTGCATCACATACAGGAATGCTACTGTAATGGAAATCACAACATGGGCTCAGGAATACTTCCAGAAAACATTGTCGGTGAACAAAATCCACCGTGCCATTCGCCGTTGCCGGCTAAAACTCTATAGGTCAAAAAAGAAGCCATATCTAAACATGATCCAGAAGCGCAGGCATTTTCTCTGGGCCAAGGCTCATTTAAAATGGACTGTGGCAAAGTGGAAAACTGTTCTGTGGTCAGACGAATCAAAATTTGAAGTTCTTTTTGGAAAACTGGGACGCCATGTCATCCGGACTAAAGAGGACAAGGACAACTCAAGTTGTTATCAGCGCTCAGTTCAGAAGCCTGCATCTCTGATGGTATGGGGTTGCATGAGTGCGTGTGGCATGGGCAGCTTACACATCTGGAAAGGCACCATCAATGCTGAAAGGTATATCCAAGTTCTAGAACAACATATGCTCCCATCCAGACGTCGTCTCTTTCAGGAAAGACCTTGCATTTTCCAACTTGACAATGCCAGACCACATACTGCATCAATTACAACATCATGGCTGCGTAGAAGAAGGATCCGGGTACTGAAATGGCCAGCCTGCAGTCCAGATCTTTCACCCATAGAAAACATTTGGCGCATCATAAAGAGGAAGATGCGACAAAGAAGACCTAAGACAGTTGAGCAACTAGAAGCCTGTATTAGACAAGAATGGGACAACATTCCTATTCCTAAATTTGAGCAACTTGTCTCCTCAGTCCCCAGACGTTTGCAGACTGTTATAAAAAGAAGAGGGGATGCCACACAGTGGTAAACATGGCCTTGTCCCAACTTTTTTGAGATGTGTTGATGCCATGAAATTTAAAATCAACTTATTTTTCACTTAAAATGATCCATTTTCTCAGTTTAAACATTTGATATGTCATCTATGTTGTATTCTGAATAAAATACTGAAATTTGAAACTTCCACATCATTGTATTCTGTTTTTCTTCACAATTTGTACAGTGTCCCAACTTTTTTGGAATCGGGTTTGTAAGTAAAGTGCTGCATTAATGAAAGTGCTGTATGATCGGTTGATATAACTGTGTTGTAAACCTAAATGTCACACGCTGTCATGCACTGCCATGACGATTTTCATTCACTGCTACAAGTGACATGTTACAATGACACCAGCAATGTTACACCACTTACAATGAAATAATATTAATGCAAATATCGCTAAGCAAAACACAAAGGCTCCATATTTCAAATGCTGGTAATTAGCCAAAGAAACATTTGCTATAACGTCTCCATAAAAGACTATATCTTGGCTGTTTATGCCTAGCATTTTTTTTATGTTTAAAAAGCACTAACGGGTTTTGTTAGATTAAAAATATCACACGCAGCATTTACAGTGTTGCCATAGATAAGGCAAGGACATGTGAAAGACCTCATAACCTTTTCCTGCAGTCATCTAACTGTAGTAAACACTATATCCTGGTCAGGTCTTGAGGGATCAGGAATGTGTATCTCAGGAACACAGGGAAGAGACCAGAATACACACATGCATGCCATGCACAAATATGCATGCAAATGATGCCTGTTGAGTGATGTTTTTATGAGGTCAAAAATGGATGTAACACGTAAACTAAATGGCTTTAAAGTGTGTGGATGCCTGAGCATCACAAATATATGAGCTTGTTGAACTCATATGTGCTCCACTCTTCTGGGAAGGCTTTCCACTAGATGTTTGAATGTGACCGTTAGGATTTGTGATCATTTAGCTACAAGAGCATTAGTGAGATCAGGCATTGATGGGGTGCAGTCATTGTTCCAGTTCATCCCATTTCATCACATTGTTCAGTGGGGCCGAGTCAGAGTCAGGGCTCTGTGCAGGACACTTGAGTTGAACCTGAACCTGAACACAGCATGTCTTCATGGAGCGCTGTGCTCTGTGCACAGAGACACTATCATGCTGGAACAGGTTTGAATTCCAGTGAAGGGAAAGTGTAATGCCACAGCATAGAAAACATTCTATATAATTGTGTTTCCAACTTCTTGGCAACAGTCTGGGGAAGAACTACATATGGCTGGGACTGCCAGGAGTATTATTTTTTTGGTCATATTGTGTATTTGTTCAAGGTGTCATGTGGGGGTCATGGTAGTGTAGTAGGAAGTGTTGCTGCTTTATGTCTTTATGGTTCAATTCAAAGCTTGACTTACTGTCAGTGTGAGCTTTTTTTATTCTCCAAACATATGCATGAATGAGTGTGTGTTCATGGGGCCCTGTGATGGACTGGTGACTTTCCTGGGACAAGCTCTGGACTGACCATGAACATTACTCTGATAGAAACCCTTCCTAAATGAATGAATGAATGAACAATGGAATGAACACTGTCATGGCATTAAATATGATGAAAGTTCTTATTGAGAGTTACCAGTAACATGGACATGGCATGCTATACAACTGAACATAAACCATCGTAGCAAATACTCCCAGCTTATTATATCCACTATGACACCTGGACGACGTAATTAAATCAGTGGTATAAGTGTTTTTCTCACTTAGCTGTAAGAAGCAGTGTGTTCCGATGAGTTGAGAGTGTTTGAAGCATCCAGCAGATGGAGCCAGTGAAATGCAAATAATCACATTGCTATCGGAAAAGACATAGACCTCTGCAATTCTCTGTATTCTTAGTATGTATCTGTAAACATGGTGCTTTTGAAAAATAGACAAAGTAACAGAGTTAATCCAAACAGTTTGGACAATTTTAGTATGTGAATGAAATTTAATCTTGCTAAATTATATTATATATATATTATATATATATATATATATATATATATATATATATATATATATATATATATACATGTATGTATTATCAGTGCCTGTGTAGATCTGTGACTCAGACAAGATTAGTTGATCGTTGTAACGGATAGTTCAGGCATTATCATGGTGTTGCACAGAGGACAGGGACAAAGCAACCTGCTAGAGAAAAACCTCTTTACAAAACAGGATGTAGTAAAAGAGCAAAGGTGACATTCGTCAGTTCTTTATAACCCACTGAAATTTCTTTTTTTATGACCATATAATAGTTCTATAAAGCAATTTGCTTCAGCATATATTACAGATGGTTGTGTAAATGTGTTTAGTTGCCTGAGTAATTAGTGAACTGTGGATCTTTTATCAAATAGTAAACTTCCTCTGTTTTTTTCCAGATTGGTTGCTGAGTAAACAAATCATTGGATATGAGTCCAGATTATTCTGGGGATTTGTTTAATGGTTCAGAAAACCATTTAAAAACAGCAAGAATACATGCAGCAGAATGAATAAAGCACAAACCATTAAGATCTTTTGAGTACTGTTTAGAATAATTGCAGTTTGTTTGGCCCGAATAGCCTGAGATTGTCCTAGCTAAGAAATTGAATCAGTTCACTGGGGTTAATACCAGGGGCTCACTTTCAAGATTCACACTGCAGTCCAGTGACTAATCCATGCACAAAGATAACTACAGCGCTACCTACATTGTGTAGCATGAGAAGGTCAGCGATTATGTATTGTCAGTTCATTTTCCATCATTCATTTATGTTCATGACTGGATGCTAAACAGATGTGTACTGTTGGGCACTGACTTTCAATACTTTAAGGTCGAAATAAAAATGCAAGGTGTGAAAACAATTTCTTCTTGGAAAGCACAAGTATTTAACTTCAATAGTTCTCAAATAATGCATAAATGCAACAAAAAAAAATCTTGCACAAGTTCAGATACTGAGGTATTTTGCAGCCTTGCCTGTGGTACTATTCCTGCCTCACACCCCATGATTCTGGGTCAAAATCCAAATCCATTCTGGCCCTTAGGATACAACAGATCCTGAAGATAAGTGAACGAATTAATCCTCTGCTGCTTTTCTCTGTGTGTGTTTTTATGAAAACTGCAGAACTCTGTCAGAGAGGATTGTGACTTATGAACACAAGCACATTTAATAATAATAATAATAATAATAATAATAATAATAATAATAATAATAATAATAATAATAATAATAATAATAATAATAATAATAATATGCGGCACAGTGGCTTAGTGGTTAGCACATTCGCCTCACACCTCCAGCGTCCTGGGTTCGTCCCACTCACTGTGTGTGTGGAGTTTGCATGTTCTCCCCGTGCTTGGTGGGTTTCCTCCCACAGTCCAAAGACATGCTTCTAGGCTGATTGGAGTCTCTAAATTGCCTGTAGTGTGTGAGTGAGTGTGTGTGTGCCTTGCGATGGGTTGGCACTCTGTCCAGGGTGTATCCTGCCTTGATGCCTGAGATAGGCACAGGCTCCCCATGATATGGTGATAGATCAGATAAGCGGTACAGACAATGGAATGGATAATAATAATAAAGATGTTTGTATGCCAGATATTATAAATGATAATGTATCACATTTAGACAGTAAATGATAACTATTTAAATTGTTTATGGTGATCTTGACAATGACCTTTTCTCCTAAGTAATCATTTGCCTATGACCATATAAACAGAAATAAGGCAGGTATTGGATATAATGGCTATTAAAGGGATGTTACAATCATGCTGTGACTGTGGTTATGTGGTTGAAAGCGTTGAACAGTTTCCAAGTTAGTATGATAAGCAGTGAGTTCTCTGTGTTGAGTGTCAGCTGAAAAAGTGATGACTGGGTAAATTTGTCTTCCAACAACAACCTCTTCAGTTACTTCCTCCTATGGAGTTGTGGTGGAAGGCAAATAAAAGGAAGAGCTTTGTCAGTATTGATGATTAAGAGCTTTTTTCTTTCTTTAATGACTCTTTGTTCCCTTTCTGGGACAATAATGACTGTGTACCAGCAATATGACTGACTGTGAGCTGAACGATTAACAGCGCTGGATCTTGCCCGAAAAAATAGAAAGCGCTTGATGTTTTTATCACCAAACTGGATGACCATCTTCTGGACTTCAGCCATGAATGTGTTGCATTATTTCACAGCATATCTCTCTAGAGAAGAAAGACCAATTGATAAAAAAAAAAACAGTGGTCACAACATGCAAAGCTAGACCATAATTAACCCCATGAGCTTAGCTCTAATGAGGGATCAGTTCAGTGGATCATTAGAATCTGATGAGTAGATTGTTGGAAATACATTTAATTTCTAAAAAGGGAAGATAAACATGTTTGCTTTCCTCAGAAAAGCTGTACAATCATCTCTGTCAGTGTCTATGAGGAAGTGATGCTTAAAATAGCATGCTTCTATCAAAGGTGACCAACGCTAACATGTTGGCTGCTGGACGTGAAGCACTGCATCTCCGTACAAATGAAACCTTTCTGAAGTCTTAAACTGCACACCAGAAATGACTGGATAATGAATAAACACCAGCAATTCCATATTCATATCATTTATATCACCATATCAGTCACTGTATTCTCATGTTATATTTTCCTATTTTTTTCTATTAATTTTTCCTTGTACAACTAATCCCATTTTATTGTGCAGTAAATGCCACATTATTTCCTTATTATATTTTATTTCATTTTTATTTTACTTTACTTGTGGGGTCCCTGGTGGTCCAGCATCAAGATCCCATGCTCTCACCGCCATAGCATGGGCTCGATTCCTGGGCAGGGAACCAACCCAGCCAGTGAGGGTTTAACTCTCAGTGCTGGTCCAAAGCTCGGATAAAATGGGACGGTTGCGTCAGAACGAGCATCCGTTGTAAAACCTGTGCCAAAATCAAAATATGCAGATTGTATGATCTGCTGCGGCGACCCCAGGAGCCACCAAAGGACAGTGGACTTATTTGACTTTATTTCTAAAACATGGACAGATATAAAAAAGCATTTCACTGCAAGCCATACTGTGTATGATTGTGTATGTGAAATAAATAATCATTTAGCAATTACAGTCATGTAGCTCAGTGTGAGATTCCTGACTTATGGTACCAATTAAAATTGAAAGCTCTGTCAAGTTGTTCTGGGGCTATTTTAATTGCTGTCGAGTTTTGCCACATGGAGCTCTTAAAGAACTGGATGAATTCATGCTCTATTCCTGTAAAATGCCTTGTGCTTTACACTGTCAAGAAAGTGTTCTTGAGTTTAAAGATACCTTAAAGAGCTGGAGACAATCCGATGGATAAAATATACTTTCTTCAAAACAGTGATGGACTTGCTGTCCTATTCAGATTCAGGAACACGCCGTAATCTGAGCCAAAGAAACCAAAAAGGCATCTAGTCAGCTAAAGAGAAGCCTGGTGATGATGACAGCCCTCATATAAATCAACACTTTTCAACCTTTTTGTAGCCAGGGATGTCTTTAACTCTAAAATAAATTCCACTGACCATTGAGTAAAGATTTATTTTTTGAACGAAATCCTACTTAAATATTGGGCTAGTTATTAGAGCCATAGAGTTTTCTGCTCCTGAACATTCTACTGCCAGAACATAGAGCATTCAAGCTGATATGATTTACAGACAGACTTATTTTAGGGTTATTGGGGGTTTGGATTAAACCCGTTGAAATCAAGTGATCAGTCAAAACAGGCTGGAAAACAGAACTAGATAATAAAAATAATCATTTTGGTTGAGCTGTGATTACAGACCCAACTTTGAGAAGCAGTGATAATGTATTAGTCCAATGAGCTATAGTACAACTGAGCACCTGTTGTAGACATGATCAGACCTATCAACCTTGTGCTCTTTTTCTGTTCATCTCACTGCCATCCACTGGTCAAAAACTGTAAACACAAACATTCTACACTTTTTTTTATACACTATACTCCTTTGTGTACAGTGTGGGTTCAAAAGTCTGAGATGAATATCTATTTTAAAAGTGAAAATAAGCAAAAAGTTTTAGAATTCTTCAAGTCAAGTCAAGAAGCTATTATTGCCTTTTTGACTATATTTAGCTGACACAGTACATAGTTAAATGAAACGATTTTCCTTCAGGACCATGGAGCTACATAAAGACACAGAGCTACTTAAAATAACACAGAGCTAAGGATTAAAGAGTAAGTGCATCCTAGTGTAAACAGTGCAAGACAAGAGACAGTGCAGGCAATACAATACACTACAGGTGGCTTGGTGGTTAGCACATTTGCTTCACACCTCCAGGCTTGGGGGTTTGATTCCCACCTCCACCATGTGTGTGTGGAGTTTGCTTGTTCTCCCCGTGCCTCGGGGGTACTCTGGTTTCCTCCCCCAGTCCAAAGACATGCATGGTAGGTTGATTGGCATCTCTAAATTGTCTGTATTGTGTGATTGCGTGAGTGAATGCGAGTGTGTGTGTGCCCTGCGATGGGTTGGCACTTCGTCCAGGGTGTATCCTGCCTTGATGCACAATGACGCCTGAGATTCACGCCAGAGCACAGGCTCCCCGTGACCTGAGAATAGATCGGATAAACGGTAGACAATGAATGAATGTTAGTAATGGGCGGCGCGGTGGCTTAGTGGTTAGCACGTTCGCCTCACACGTCCTGGGTTTGAGTCTCGCTCCTGCTCACTGTGTGTGTGGAGTTTGCATGTTCTTGCATGATTGGCGTCTCTAAAGTGTGTGTGTGTGTGCCATGCGATAGGTTGGCACTCCGTCCAGGGTGTATCCTGCCTTGATGCCTGATGATGCCTGAGATAGGCACAGGCTCCCCGTGACCCGAGGATGTTAGTAATGTTCAAAAGGATTCTGTGCTATTTCTATTTAAATGTAAATAAATGTGTGATATTGAACATGTTAACTGCTTTATACAAAAGGTGTTCAGCTGACACTCTAATGAATTTGATCTAAAATAGATCATAAGTTTTTGCACACACCTGTGGAGCTCATGCCAGCTCGAGTACACACTGTCATGAAAGCAAAAAAAGGGAACGAACCAAACAATTCTGAAATGTAAAAAAGTTGTTATATATAATAATGTCATTTGTAATAAAATTTGATTCAATTCAATTAGAGAAGAATGCAAAATCGAAGCATTTCACTAGTTCTGCCAGACTTTTGGATTCCTCCGTATAAACACTGCACTGCCTTAGCTGCTATTTGTGGATTAAGTAAGTGATATAATATGCTGTGATGGAAATTGAAACTTCAGTATCTAATACTCAAAGACGATATGTTGTGATATCTTCCGACTCTTTCTGAGTTACTGTTACCCCCTGAAGATTATTTTCCAACAACCGCATCCAAGTGTTTTATTGCTGTTATACATACCATAGCATTTTGCCAACAGTTATAATATTTGCTTAATATAAAACTGACACATCATACATTTAACCATTTATAGTTGAGTTTGTGAACCATACTATAAAACAAGTGAGCTCCTTGTGATATAGCTATAAACAATCATTTCTTTGCCAGCTTTCCTTTTTCTCTCTCTTAAAGTCAATAAGACAGAAGAGAAGACCCGTTACGGAACACATGTGAAGTGTTTTGTTTATTCCTATTGAGATTTCTTTAAGATATAGAATGCATTTCAAAATGTTAATGTCTGCTGCGGAGTCTAAAGACATTGTTAAACACTGTTAACTCGATAAGTCTGTGTTTGATTTGTGTTGCTTTTTCTGCTAATGTGAAACAGACTCTAAATCTGTGACTGGTTTTGTCTCTAAAAATAAAAATCAGGTCATTCTAATTAGGAGGCATTGTGGTTTAGTGGTTCGCATGTTTGATTCACACCTCCAGGGTTAGGGATTCGATTCCTGCCTCAGCTCTCTGTGTGTGAAGTTTGCATGTTCTACCAGTGCTCCTGGGGTTTCCTCCAGGTACCGGTTTCCTCCTCCAGATATATGATGCTGTATGATAATGTAGACTGATTGGCATCTCTACAATGTCAGTAGTGTGTGAGTGTATGTGTGATTGTGCCCTGCGATGGGTTGGCACCCCATCCGGGATGTCCTCCGCCTTGTCCTGAGTCCCATGGGATGCTGTAGACTCCCTGTGGCCCTGTATAGTATAAGCACTACAGAAAATAGTTGGATGAATCTCCTAAACTATTCATTTTTCTTCCATATCATGTAACACATCTTGCTGTTAAGGATTCTTTATGGCCTAAAATTCTGTCTGTTTTGTTTCATTCTCTGTTTTTATATTTATTGATTTAACAGCTCTGTTTGCTATGAAAGGGAGGAGTTCGAATGGCTGTATTCGAATGGTTATCATTTGAAAAAGCAGCTGTTTTTACATTGGAAATGAGCACAATGGAATTATATAAGTAAAAATATCATTCTGATGGGCATGATACTCTTGAAGTACATGATGATTAAAAGGGAGTGTCATGTAGGGGGCACCGTTCTACAAGATATAAAGAGGAAGACCATTCACCTGCTTTGTGTAACATTGTACGTCAGAACCTTTACATGCCAAATATATATAGACAGCAGAGCTACCAGAGTTACCATACATAATGTTTAAAGCATTTATACTGTAATCTTTATGTTCAGTATTGGCATGTTGTAAGGTTTTTAAAATCTGTGTTCTGTTATGTACAGCATTAGACAGAAATTAAACATTCTAACAAAAGGAATTGATAAAAATGAATGCAAAGTTAGTCAATTCAGTTCACATAAGAACTTTAGATATGAAGTTACGCAAGAACTTGTTAACTTTAAAACTGCTAAGAAGCTGCTAACACAATTGCATCATTACACGCTAATAAAGTGGGGAAAAACTGGAAAGATTACACAAACAGAGACTGCTAAATTACTTCAGAAAACAGTGACACCATCAGGGAGTCACAGATGTGAAAATTACAGGGGGAAAAAAAATAGAAAATAGGAAACTATTTAAGATTTTTATTTAAAAAATAACAGGCTAAGTGAGCTAGCAAACATTAGCTTCCTTGCCAGGCTACCATTACTTAGCATTGCTTTTACTCTGTTTCACTAAAATGGCTAAAGCTATAAGTGTGGAAAAGCTGCGTTCCTGTGCCGCTTCAGTGCTCTTGTTTCCTAGTTTTACAGTAAAGTTACTGATAAAGTGTCTTTACTGTATTATTACAGCAATATAACGGTGGAGTAGCTATACAGTGATGTCCTTTAATACTGATTTATGTGTCAGTACTGTAAAGATTTTCACACAAAACCAGATTACGGGTTACAGTATCAAACGTTAAAGTATATTTAAAGCATCTTACTGAATTTAAAAGTGTGTTTTTTTTTAAAATACATAAATTCTTTACATGCTACTGCTTTAACTGTGACTGCTAGATGTTATTGGGAAGTTTGAGCAGACTTACATACTAGTTAATACTCACTGTGTCTGTTGATTTATCGCTTAGGCTTTTTTCGAGCAGCGTTTGGCACAAGATGAGGTTGTAGAGCAGAACACAGCAGAAAATGTTCTTGACCTCGTCATTCACATGGGTGTGGGTGTGTGACTGTGTCTGGGTTTCTTGTTTAAAAACAAATCGGAGCCATGCATACAAATATAAAAATTTCTTTAAAAAAGAAATAGATTTTATGTACATTTGGTCAATACATTTGGCCTCACACCTCCAGCGTCCTGGGTTCTCCAGCGTCGTGTGTCCTCTCGCTCACTGTGTATGTGGTGCTTGGCCCCGGGCTTGGCGGGTTTCCTCCAGGTGCTCCGGTTTCCTCCCACATGCTTCTAAGCTGATTGGAGTCTCTAAATTGGAGTCTCTAAATAGTGTGGGATTGTGTGAGTGAATGAGTGTGTGTCCAGGGTGTATCCTGCCTTGATGCCCGATGATGCCTGAGATAGGCACAGGCTCCCCGAGAATAGATCGGATAAGCGGTACAGACAATGGAATGGAATGGAATGGAATGGTCAAAGGCGAAGCATCAGTGATTCCAAGAGAAAAGCAGACGCTTACAGAGAGATGGAACTCAGCGTTTGGTCTGTCATGTATCTTGTGGTCATGAAAGTAACGAAGAGAGTTAAATAGAGACAACCATAAGTATGTTTAAGGTCTTTATGTTCTACTAAAATAGCTAAATTTCTGCATATACACTCACTTTAATAGGAACACCTGCACATTCCTGCTGTTATCCAATCAGCTAATCATGTGGCAGAAGCACAATGCATACAAATACAGGTGAAGAGCTTCAGTTAATGTTCACATCAAACATCCGAATGAGAGAAAAATGTAATCTCTGTAACTTTAACAGTGGCATGATTACTAGTGCCAGATGTGCTGGATTGGATATTTCATAAACTGCTGATCTCATGAGGTCTCTGGAGTTTACAGAAAATGTTGTAACTAGGTAGGATGTTGAAATAATTATGCTGAACACGGAATGTTTAACTTGTGTAGAAAACTCGCCATTAACATTCAAACTTTTTTACTAGTTTGACCGTGCTTGAAAATGTCTACTTCTCCCTGGGAATGCCTGCTACTTTGCCTTTCACCAACTTTACATATTAATATTTAAGACATTTGTATTTTCAAGGTTTATTTTCTTTTATTTATGGTTCTCACTTGGGGTAGAGAGAACCATCGCAGAGCACACACACACTCTCATTCACACACACACACACACACACACACACACACACACACACTACGGACAATTTAGAGACGCCAATCAACCTGCAATGCATGTCTTTGGACTTGGGGAGGAAACCCCCAAGGCACTGGGAGAACATGCAAACTCCACACACACATCGTGGAGGTGGGAATCAAACCTCCAACCCTGGAGGTGTGTGGCAATCCTGCTAACCACCAAGTCACCGTGCCCCCCTTAAATGTGTCATGTATAACTCAAATATATTAAATTCATATTCAAATTCCTTTGCCTGCTTCCTATCTCCATAGAAAACCTGTGAGTTTTGACCCAGCCATGGCCTCCTTTATCTCTCTATCACTCACCTCACAGTCCATCTCCAGACCGTCATTTTCTCCAGGCAGGTTTTTGACAGTACGCATGCTGCCTGAGCTGAACCTTCAGCTGAAAGTCGGTAGCTGATGTTAAGTCTACATGCTCGGTTTCCTCTCCAGTCACTTATTGTAAGGGATTATTTATTATCTAAGTCCAAACATTGTTTTTTACAGTTTTGATATGGAAACTGGATCTACAGCTAAACCGTGTGTCTGAACCCCTAACACTCTGTGACGTATATAGGACTTTGTTTTGGTTACAGATAAAATCACAAATGAAAACGTGTGTGTGTGTGTGTGTGTGTGTGTGTGTGTGTGTGTGTGTGTGTGTGTGTGGATGTGGGGGTTGTGGGGAGATCTTGGGGGTCTGTTGTCTTTCTGCAGAATTTTCTCCTCATAAGGCACCCAGGGGAAGAATGAGGAAGTGATAGGGTCTACATGGAATGGTGATCTTTCAAAATACTTTCACCGAACAATGTAGCCGAAGTTTCCTATAGGCTTCATTCCTGTGTGTTATCTGTGAAGTTCTCTCTTTCAGAGTTTTTCAGATTTAAGACTTAGCTGAAGAGTGTTCACTGAATTCAAGTTATGTTAAAAGCAAATCCATTCAAAACTATTCCCAAGGTGTGTTTTTACCAGCCGTGGAATTAAAAACACTGAGCTACGAATCCTTGGATGTTATTTAAGTAAAGACTGTTTCAGAAATTGAGTGTTTTGCCTTCTGAGAACTAAACCAGCAATTTTGGTTTAGTGAATTTAAGCCAGGCTTGGAACTTAATTTTTGGATTTGGATTTTAAGTGCAATTTGTCTGTTTAAGGGTTTAACTAATCCATTTTCATTCCCTTGTGTGTTTTTGTACCAGCTTCATTCTTGTCTGGCACTTTCTTATTCTGTCTGTCTGTTTTTCTCACTGCGTCTGTCTCCTTCTCTCTTTCTCTCAGTGTTTCTCATTAGCGATGGCTCTTTTGGTATCTGCTGGGAGGCACAGTGTGTTGTGCTTTGTGTTTGTGTGTGTGTGTGTGTGTGTGTGTGTGTGTGTGTGTGTGTGTGTGTGTGTGTGTGTGTGTGTGTGTGTGTGTGTGTGTGTGTGAGGGAGAGGTGGCGAGTGCCAGACATATGGAGTTGATCAGCAGGCTGGGTGCTGATGTTTTCTTTGGGAATGTTGACAGACTGACAGGCAAACTATTGCGATCCAGTGACACAAAATCTCACTCAGACACTGCTGAACAACCAGAAGAAGAGAGTGAGCAGAGGAGAAAGGAAAAGAAGAAGACAAAAAAGGAGAAAGGGGGAAAAAAAAGGAAAGACATTTATTGTGACTGCCCCCTTTTTTTTCCTCTCTTGCTGAGGTTGCTTTCTCCCTCTCTCCTCACACTTACTCTCAGTCTACTCTTCTCATTCCCTCTCTCCTTCACCCCAGGACAGACACGCATGCACTCCCTGACTCTCTGTCTCCCGTGGAACTTTTTTCACCCCCTCTCTCTCTCTGTTCCTCTCTCATTTGAAACGATTCTGAGAGGGAGGGAAATATTTGAAGGCTTGCTGAGATGCAGAAACTCCCCAGACGCCTGAGACTGGAGCGGTGAGAGGAGAGGATTTGCACTGCCGCACACTGACCACTCAACTAAATTATTGCAAGAGAAAGAGAAAACAAGGGGTCACAGGGAGAGGAGGTGTGCAGTAGACTGATATAACTAATTCTCCTTTTCTGGAAGTCACTGCTGGCACTTTCACCTTCCTGCAGCGTGGATGTCATGGCTGCTCTGCGGTTTTCAGTGACGGTGTGGTTCTCGCTGGTGATCTGGAACCTGCTGAGGACAAGTGGATCCACCGTTCCGTCTCAGAGCCATCGCAACATCTCAGAGAGCGCAGAGAGCAAAATAGAACGTCTGGGCCAGACCTTCAGGCGTAATGTACGTCTGCTGCGTGAGCGTGCTGGCCGCCTTGAACTTGTCTTCCTTGTAGACGAGTCCTCCAGTGTGGGAGCGACCAACTTCAGGAGTGAGCTGCACTTCATACGGAAGATGCTGTCAGATTTCCCAGTGGCATCTGAAGCCACGCGCGTCGCCCTCATCACCTTCAGCTCAAAGAACCACGTGCTGACGAGGGTGGACTACATCTCAGCACCCAAAGCTCACCAGCACAAGTGCGCACTTTTCAATAAGGAGATTCCTGCCATCACATATCGAGGAGGAGGCACGTATACCAGGGGAGCTTTTCAGCGAGCAGCAGTAAGTGTGTGGACTTGTTCAAAGTGTGTTTATAAGTGTGTGCATGAGAGAGAGAGAGAGAGAGAGAGAGAGAGAGAGAGAGAGAGAAAGAGAGAGAGAGAGAGAGAGAGAGAGAAGAGATAAGTGAGAAGACACTACACCACCTTGACAGCATGGACACGTGAGCTTAGCGTTCTATTATTGTTTTACTGTCTGACTGTCATGAATGGTTAAAGGGTTCAAAAGGAAATGAGTAAAGATGGAAATGTAAAGTGAGAAAGAGAGATGAAGCCAGAATGGAAAAAAGGGTTGTTTCTGTGCATAAGGAAAAATACAGAAATGATGCAGTGTGGGTTAGACTTATGGGTGACTTATTATAGGTAATGCAGTTCACAGATGTAATAATGAACAAACCAGCTTTATAATATCTTATCTTTTGCCTATTCTCACATCCATGTGCTCAAGAGCGAATCAGATCAGTATCCCTGAACAGCTTCAACATATTGCATATAAGAAAAAATGAGCTATCACCAAAGCCATTAAACTGAGATGAAGAGGCTATGGAGTGTGAAAGTGATTCATTCCTCTAATGCATAGGGTGAAAGAGCAGTGTTGTGTAATGTGGATATGGCTCTATTTCTCTTCTCATCCCTCACTTCACTCCCTTAACTTTCACTGGGTTCATGGATAGAGTGATAGTAAAGCATCTAACTGGAGAGGCTGTGTGAGTCCAGAGTGAATCGAGGCCACAGGAGACACACTGACTATCCGTATGCTCTGATCCACCTCCAGCTACACTGTGTCATGTCATGTCATTGCACTGTGTTGTTGTTGTTCTTCTACTCTGTTGTTTTGAGATACACAATTGATATAGAGCAGCTGAACTAAAAGTTACTGAAAAAAGACAGACCATTTTAATGGTGAAAACACGTACAAAAATCAAAACCTTGCTCAAGTCAATCACTAAGCCATTTAGAGTCATTTTGAATTGATTAAAGGAATAGTTTGTAATGTCTCTGCTGCCTCCTAATGGAATTACAAGTACAAAAAAAGACAAGCCTTCCTCTTCCTCTTCCACTAACTGACTCCATGCCCTCTAGGAGGACTGTTAAAACTTCCAAGCAGGTTTGTCTAAACAGTCTACTACTATACCAGAAGGTGAAGCTGAGTTCTGGGCCAGAAACTGTAATCATAAATCTTGAATTGAAGAACCCGGCAAGACTCTTTGCATGGAAATAATCCACACCACAGCTTTTCATTGGTATTTTTGAAATGTTATAATTAATAACACAGCTATAGACATTCTGGCCATAGACACACACTTGCTCTTGACAAACAGGACCTTTAATTGATACAGTGGTGAATAAGACAGTTAATGATCTTTCTTTGGAGAAACGTCTCATCTTTTAATGATCACCTTCCTAAAATGACTTTATTACACTTCTCTCCATGACAGAAGCTTCCTCTGACTCCATTCTCACCCTCTTACCTCGGCTCGTAGGCCTTTTCCGGAAATGACTAGCGTCATATCTGTTTGTGCTTTCGAGACAGAAACCTGTGATTCATTTTAAGTTAATTCTAGGATTCAGACAAGAGGCAAGGATAACATAAAGAGTTTCCTATTTCTGACACATGACCTTCCCTCCTTCCTTTTTTCTGACACATATATATGACTTAGCACCACATCTGGGTTGAGCAAGAGGTTTCTCTCTGTCTTCTGTCTGTCTCTCTCTCTCTCTCTCTCTCTCTCTCTCTCTCTCTCTCTCTCTCTCTCTCTCTCTCTCTCTCTCTCTCTCTCTCTCTCTCTCTCTGTCTCTCTCTGCCAAGGCATGGGATATATTAGACAGCAAGTGAATAATCAGTTCGCAACACCGTTGTGTTGAAAGCAGAAAAAACAGACAAGTGTAAAGATCTGAGCAGCTTTCACTAAGGCCAAATTGTGATAGCTAAACTACTGGGACAGAGCATCTCTAAATCATCAGGTCTTGTGGAGGTTCCTGCTATGCAGTGGTTAGTACCTACCAAAGGTGGTCCAAGAAAGGACAACCGGTAAGTCCAAGACTCATTGATGCTCACACAGAGTGAGGGCCAGACTGTCTGGTCCGATCCCACAGAAAAGCACAAATTGCAGTTAAAGTTAATGCTGGCTGTGATAGAAAGGTTTTAAGACACACAGTCCATCACAGCTTGTTGCAGACTGATTAGATTGGCCATGCTGACCCATGTCCACTGTCTACAGTGGGCACATGGGGCATTAGAACTGGACCATGGAGCAATTTAAGAAGATGGCTTGGTCTGATGAATCACATTTTCTTTTATATCATGTGGATGGCCTGGTGTGTGTGCATCACTTACCTAGATGAGCCAGTGTGATACCCTGGGCAATGTTCTGCTGGGAGACCTTTCATTATACTTCGACACATTGCACCTACCTAAACATTGTTATTGGCCCTTTCCTGGCGAAAATATTCCCTAATTGTAGTGGCCTCTTTCAGCAGCATAATGTTGCACTGCAAAAATTATTCAGGAATGATTTGAGGAACATGAAGAAGTGTTGAACTTGATCTCCAAATTCTCCAAATATCAATCTGATCATGGGATACGCTGGACAAAAAAGTCTGATCCAACGATCTTCACAACTTACTTATATACAGTATATATAGGGACTCGGAAGGTAAGCTGTAATATACTACAGACCTCCTATGGTCTGTTAAGCATAGATATTGTCTTTTTTAGTGATAACTAAATAATAATAATGAATCAAGTGTTGAAATGTTGAATTTTGAGAAGTTAAAGGTTTCAGTTAAAAGGCTCCATGGAGGAAGTTAATGAGTTGGAAAGTTAATGAGTTGTTCATTCCGTCTTATCTATTCTAAATCAGACCCTTTTAGGCACTAAGACATCATAATTATCCAAAGAACTTCTCAAGTAACCTCTTAAGAATATGCAGAGGTATTTTAACCGTAAGCATCTCAAAAATTCGTTCTAATCTTTCAAAACTTTTTTTTTTTTTTTTTTTAAATCTGATATGCTGTGGTTTGTGTAAGCACCCAGGCGAGGTAAATGTAGCTCCACGGTTCTCTGTGATGGTGGGATAAAGGTTAAAGTCGGGGGATTGGATGCTGGAATGAAAGTCTCTGCGATTACAAAATTCCACACAGTCAGCTCTTTAAGGCCTTGTGCACTTTCCTAAACTATATAAACGTGGAACTTTCTTCTTTTAAAGTAGGCAGGTTCTTTCCTCTCTGATGATTTGCTCTTTGTATGATTTACCTGCTTTCAAAAGATTCCCATTCCCTGCCAGAGACTGTAGTCTTTCCCCCAGAGAATAGCAGAGCCAAAACAACTTCATGCTCCCCCCTCTGTTGTGTGTGTGTGTGTGTGTGTGTGTGTGTGTGTGTGTGTGTGTGTCTGAATTCTTTTGTGTTCTCCAGATTTTTTCACCTGCCCACTTTTCTGATTAAGGCCAGGAAGGATGTATAATAGGTTGAGGATGAAGAGGTTTAAACTTATGCATTAAAAATAAAGGCTTTTTGCCAAATCAGGGATTTTGGAAGGTTTGCTGTAAGGACAGTGATTGTAGCATGAGTGAAAATGATTTTTTGGGATTTTCGATAGCATTTGGGGATCTCACATACATGCAAACACAAATGCAAGCAGCTGAATCTCCTCAAATCCCATGCAGCGGACGGCCTTGTCAATTCCGTGTAGGCAGTACAAGTTTTGCGGAGGAGGGGTGAAAAGGATTCTTGCATAATAATACTGTCTTCCTTTTGCAATCCTCCTTTCCCAGCAGAAATTCCAGAGAGAGGTGTTTTGATTGCCACTGACCCTTCCAACGTGGTTTTTGAACCCTGGACTTTGGGAGAAAATTTGTCGCTGGATGTAAACAGACCAGCTAGTTTTAATTTCACTTACTAGCTGTGCAAAGCCAGGTTCTGTCAGCAAGTCTCTGTCTACTCTGAGGCCCTGATTTACTGAGATCCAGAATAATGAACGCTAATTTGCATACTTTGCATAACTTTATCACATGAGCATCATTTCACAATGAGTAAAGGCTGATGGATGTGTCGAAAAACTGGGCAATTCAATACAAATGAAAAATAAATGCTCTTGTAGATATGTAGAGGTGTAGATATATTATTATTGTATGAAACGCTTTGATCTTTTTACAATGAGCCATAAGCTGAATACATTTTCCCATTAAAACCTAGTCAATGCTTTTTGGAAACTGACCTCTGCAAATTTAATACGTGTCTCTGGATGTATTCTGCATGCAATCACTCTTCTTGTAAAAATGGCCTAAAAGTTGCATATTCAATAATGTGAGCATACAAAACAGCATATGCTTTTTTAATGCAATCCTCCATAAAGTCTGTTAGTATATTATAAAAAAGCTTGCACGGTTGTTGCAGGTGTTAGTAAGTCTGCATGGGTTTTACTCAACCCAATTCTGACCCTGAGCATGTCTCTGTTTTCCTGAACAAAGAAGCATAAAAGCACAAATGAGTAATGTGTACTGGCAGATCAAAGTTTTTTTTTTTTATACTCTTGTGATATTTACACGCACATGCTCACACACACACACACACACACACACACACACACACACACACACACACACACACACACAATATAAATGTGCTGACAAGCCTCTGCTCTGATCTGAAGTGTAGGTGTAAATGAATGGAAAAAGCAGTGGGTTTAGTAGAAATGTTTAAAGGATAAAAAGGAAAACAGAATTTTCCAAGCCAAAAGTGTTAATTAGAGAACAAATAAAAAAGAAGTGAGATGAAAAGGAAAGACAAAAGGTCAAAGAATAAGGAAAGGAAGACAAATGAGAAACAGCAAACAGCTCTGGCATTCGCTCCGTCCCTGCTGGGATGATAAGAGAGGATTGAGTTTCGACAGAAAAACCTTGCTGCTTCCTGCACACGTGTTTGTGCTGCTAATAGGGATTGATGAGCAAGATCAATACGAGAAACGGGCCTCTTTCTCCCCCGCAGTCAGATAAGGCAGGCAGGAATTTCTTTCAAGCACCCTGAAAGCCTGAGATATGCCTGCGGAGACAGAGACAGATAAGACCCAGAGGCCTCTGTCGACCCCCAGTAGACTACAGTATATCACGTACAGAGGATGAATGAGACGTCTGACGGGTCTATGTTGAACAGAACTGGCTGTGGTTTTGTAGTAACAAATGAGTTGCAGTAGGGAACAGTGTACGTGTAACGCGTGTAAGTGAAGAACCTGAGGTTTCTTGGTTGATCCAAATGGAAGAGTCATACTGATGGCAGTATATGAGACTGAAGCATCATTCTGGCATGTGGTGATGTTGTTGTAGCACACTGTGTGCTTACACCAAGTGTGATTGAAGAAGTGCTTAACCAATCACGGGCTTTTAAAAATGGGGAAAATGTTCTTTATATTATCGCCACACATACATTACAGCACAGTGGAATTCTTTTTTTCGCATATCCCAGCTGAGGAAGTTGGGGTCAGAGCGCAGGGGCAGCTATGATACCTGGAGCAGAGAGGGTTAAGGAGCAGTGGAGCTTGGTGGTGCTGGGGCTTGAACCTTTATCCTCCAATCAACAACCCAAAGCCTTAACCACTTGAGCCACCACTGGCCAGAATTTTATATTATATTACGTAGTATGTGTAATTAATCAAAAAGAATCAATGCTAAACCCGTGTCCAAGTGTCAACAGTTCAATTCGGGTTTCGCTCATAAAGCAGCTTTACAGAAATCCAGATGTAGGACTCAAAAGGAGCGCATCCTCTCTAAGGGACACCAGACAGTGGGATTATAAATCATTACAGTGCACAGGTGTAGAAGAGTAAAAGCAAACAGTACTAATGTGTTGAAAGGATGTACAGGGCGTGTGTGTGGGTACGGTGAATGAGCACACAAGAGTTTATATGAGTATACAGTATCCAAAAAAATGACAGAACTGTTATCTTTGAATAATGAAAAATCACAGCTGCACTTTTCTAGTGCCAAAATGTAAGTACTTTCCACGGCTGAAGAAGATTCTTAGAAATCTGATTAGAGTTATAAATGAAAATGAACAGAACAAAACCGCATTCAGACAGGTGGAGACGTGTGGAAGCTTCAGTGGTGTTCAAATCCATGAACTATTTGATTAGGCAGCTCAAACCTCACTAAGTATTCGCTTTTCATGCAAGGTTCAATAGTAAGTACGTGAAATGTCTCTTAAAAGAAATAACTAGCTTTGAAAATGGTTTGTTTGGTTGTTCTGAGTAAACCCTAAAACATACGATATAGACGTATGAAGAATACAACAGCTTTTTTCTCTGTCAGAAAGCCTTCTTTGTGAAACTCTTTTAGAGCGCTAAGAACTTTCACCTATGCAAAAAAAACCCAACTTGAACAACTCCTAAAAAGGCTCTGACCTGAAAGTTTTTGCGATTTCAGATGCTTGTTCAAGTCGAGCAAGAGAGCGTCGTTTTGAAAGAGTAAGTCAGATCCTTGGGTCCTGTAGTGGATGTTTCCTGTCTTTTCATCTCCTCGTGGTCTCTGTTTTCCTTTAGCTGTTACAAACTGAGTGAGACAGCTTTAAAAAAAAAAGTGATACAACAGGGTTTTCTTCTCATTTTGTCTATATGGACCTTTCTAACTCTTATCAAACTTCCTTCTTTACACACTTTTTTTGTGCATGGGTCTTTGAATTGTTCTATTTAAATAAACTTCTCAGAGTAAGTGAACTCAGCAGGCCTCACATCAATCAAAGACCATTTCTATGATTTCTATGAGTTTGTCCCAGTCACCAATTCTTTCATTCGTTTTAATTGCATCTGTTAAGAGTTCAGAGCTCCTGGTTTTTGCCAACCTCGTGAGGCGTGTGATGGAAAATTCGACAAGGCAAATAAAGTTTCAGTATAGCGAGTGACAGAATGTGGAGAGGTTGATGACAGCCGAGCTTAGAGGACTGATTTGAAAGCTGGGGTACAGAAACTGTACAGGGTACCAAGAATGAGTCAGACAAAATATCAATGTGATCGCTTTAAACAGTTACAAATGTTTCTATGGGGAACTGAAGAGAAAAGATGGAGAGACAGGACAGACAGAAAGAAGCAGATGCTTAGAGGATGACACTAACCAGAGAGAGAAGAACTGACTATGGCATAGAGACTGAAAATCTATTACTTCCTGATATTTAACATTTTGGAACATTACACTTTGAGTGATTATATGACGGGGGGCACAGTGGCTTGGTGGCTTGGTGGTTTCCTCCTGGTACTCCGGTTTCCTCCCTCAATCCAAAGACATGTATTGTAGGTTGATTGGCATCTCTAATTGTCCGTAGTGTGTGAATGAGAGTGTGTGTGTGTGTGTGTGTGCCCTGTGATGGGTTGGCATTCCGTCCAGGGTGTATCCTGCCTTGATGCCCAATGATGCCTGAGATAGGCACAGGCTCCCCGTGACCCGAGAATAGATCGGATAAGCGGTAGACAATGAATGAATGAATGATTATATGACTGTGATAGTTAATATTCATGTAAATCTTAACTGTTTAGTACAGAGATGTCATAACTTATATTTCTTATCCACTTGTCAAGTTCATTAACGCAGATGTAGATTGGACACAATGGCTTGCTTACATCGTACATGGCAACACATTTACCACATTTATTCATTCTGCTCCAGTGAATGCTTTATTCTGGTTGTGGATTAAATTCCATATTAAATTCCATATTAAATTCCATATTAAATTACATATTAAATTACATATTTTTTGTGAATTCGATTATATATATATATATAAAAAAGATCTAAGATTAGACAAATTTGACAGGGACAAACAAAAATAAATGCTATAATGGTGGTCAAGGTTCATGAAAATGTAATCATGTCAGTGATCTCAGTTTGACATCCATTTGGTTAGAAAGAAAATCTGAAGCCACACTGGCCCTTAAATTATTAGATGTTTTTGGATGGGATTATTGGATTGGATTTGTTATCTAGTCAAAGCTACTGAACTTGCAGTTTAATTTGAAGTTTGGAGCCTAAGACGCCTTATCAGTGGGGAAAAAAAACTTTTCGGATAATTGGATAAATAACTTTTGAGTTATACTATGCTCTTATAAAAATGGAAGTTTTTCCAGCTTCATGATAGCCTTTGGCACTGGAAACAGTTATGGTGTCATTGGCTTTTGTAGGGAATAAACAAAGCTGTTGTTTACACTAAGTAATCGCCGAGAACAGAACTTAATCCTTCAACCCCACGTTCAATGTATTTTGGTTATCACACATGAACGGATGTGTGTGTGTGTCTGTGTGTGTGTGTGTGTGTGTTTGAGTGTGTTCAATACATTTCCTCATTCCTTCACAAAAATATTTCCTAACTGATCCTGAAAGAACACTTTTCTGGGGCTACTTTATTTCCAGAGCAGCATTTTTAAACGCTTGCTGAATTTTTTCCTCTCAGAAAATGACCTGTTTCAAACGAGCTCAGGATATGAAGATGGAAAGCAATCCTGCTGATGCAAATGTATGAAGTTTAGAGTGCAGCCAGGCATGAAAGCCCCAGACTGCAATACAGGAACCTACATTGTAACTCTATCCAGAACCTGGCAGTGCCTCACATCAACATTGTGTGATATTTTTTCCTTTTTGGCCGTTGGCTCGAAGCAGTGAAACATAACCATCCCTACAGATATAAAGCATTATATTTTTATAGCACAGTGCCATTGAATTCTTCACTCTGGTTGGTCGTAAGGTTAGAAGAAGCTCTGACAGTACTGCTGCTCGAATTCATATCAGAGCTTTATATTACTGCGCTCATTCTCGTACATTATTCAATTTGGCATGACCGGTTTAGTCACAGGGGCTTGTATGTCTGCAACACTTAATCTATGCTTCATAATCCAAGGATTTTTAAATTTCGTGATTATACTACATGGGGGGTGGCATAATGGCTTGGTGGTTAGTATGTTTGCCTCACACCTCCAGGGTTGGGGTCCGATTCCAACCTCTGCCATGTGCGCGTGGAGTTTGCACATGTGGGTCCTTTGGCTAGTCCAAAAACAAGTTGTAGGCTGATTGGCATCTCTAAATTATCTGTAGTGTATGAATGGGTGTATTATTCTGTGAGAAATTGTGCCCTGTGATGGACTGGCATGCAGGGTGTACCCTGCCTTGTGCCCCAAGTGTCCTAGGAAAGGCTCCAGGATCCCTGCAGCCCAGTAGGATATGCGGTGTAGAGAATGGATGGATGGATTGTAATACGTGTGAAATCAGTGAGATGTTGAAAAGTCGTGGGAGGAGCTGTTTAATCAACATGTATGGAAGAAGCGTCCAGTTTTCTGCCAGTGGAATTTGCACTTGCTGTAATACGGCAGACTGTTTTTGTTATTTACTCTAATTCAATTAAAGAGAGAGAGAAAAAAGAGGCTGGAGAGGGAATGTCTGTTTATAGCTTCTATAATGTAAGTGATAAGAGGATCTAATGTATCTCATAAACGTTAAGTATAAGTGTAAAAGGATAACCAAAATATTGTAATCATTGGCAAATTGCTGTGGTATAAGAGGAATAAACACTATGTGCTGTTTGATGTGCTGTTTTGGGGAAATAATCATCATTGGGAGTGAAAGCGCCACCCCATTATGCTTAATATTCCAATGACAGCTTTATGAGGCTTTATTATATTTTACTGAGTGTTTTGGAAGCTCCACAGCATGGCTGAGAGAGTTCATGCTTTAAATAGTTTACATCCCAGCACTCTTTAAACTAAGCGTGAGTTAACACTTTCAATAAGATACAGAAGGTGCTACTGACACCAATGTGTGTTTGTGTGAGTGGGTGACTGATAAGACTTTATAGGAGTTTTCACATTACTGGCCTGCTTCACTGTCACAGTTCTTGTAGATGGTAGTGTAAGTCACACTATGCTCTTTAAAACATTGAATTATGATGAAATTCTTTGGCAGTGAGTATGAAAAGTGCCCTTGCACTTTATTTGGTATCTGGTATATATAAAATATATTTCTGTATTCTGGTATCGCTTTTAACAATGGACTTTGCCACAAATGCATACCATGGAAAAGTTGCCATGGGGTGGAGCCTATGGTGTTGGAGCATTTCTAATTTGCATAGTCATTAATCTAGTCTTAAAGAGGGTAAACATGTAGGGCATCTCCTTTTTTGCCATGTAAGGACAAGTGGGACCACCATAAATAAAAACAAATGTTAGACCGATGTGTCTCACAATATGAACATACAAATAAGAACCAAGAAACAACATGAAGCAATGCCCATATGATCTGTGTTTGGTTGTATGCTGACAGTCACATCACAGCTCCAAGCTATCTGTATTCCTCAGCTTACGTGCCTTGTATCCAATATTCCTGGGATAGGCTGCGGATTCACTGGTATCTGGCCATGCAAAAATGATTATTGAAAAGAATGAATGAATGAATGAATGAATGAATGAATGAATGAATGAATGAATGAATGAATGAATGGATGCATTTGTTTGATCCCCCCCAAAATACATCCTTCCAATACCAGACATAACACCATGACCAAGACATAACACATTTCCCCAGAAAGATGCAGATGTTATATACCACTGAGCCAACAGATGTTTTAGCTTTTTGTTTGCTGTAAATTATTATATTTGTATTGACCAAATGGATAACTACATGTGTATCTTGTTACAACACTGGAAGTTGGAGTACTATAACTCATCAATAGTCCAACTTCTCTTTGTCAAGCTTTGTCCTGTTGAGTACCCAAAACGTCTACTAATGACTGTTTTATATGTAGATTATAGGCTTTGTGGGTTTTGTTCACATTAAAGCCAGTAAACTTCGCAGGCCTTTAATTTTAAAAATCTTGCTACATTGGGAAGCCTAATCAAGTTTCTGTTTTTTCCTTGTGTGTATCTCTGTCTGTCTGCCTGTCTCTTGTCTCCTGAAACTTGGTCAAGATCAGTGCCATTGTGCCAGGTGCTCTCAATCAGCTGCAGATGGGAAGGCACAAGCAAGGCTGGTATTTGTACGCCCCTTGAACAAATTCTTCTCACCAACCCCAGTAAAGGATATATAGGATCTGAAACAGGTTAGAGAGATCAGAGTTAAGCCAGTAGTAGGAGGTTCTACTTAACCTGAGGGCAAACAGCTTAAGATCTGGAGGCTTAGACTAGAGGAAGCAGATAAGTGGGATCCACTAGCTGATCCGTGAGCTGACAAATGTGGCACTTCAAAGCTAAAGAACTCTGAAATGACTCTAGAGAAGAATAAACCCATTGGGAACTCAGAGAAAGAGTCAGTGATTGGGAGTTTGTAACCTACTATACTAAGTAACCCCAAGCTAAGGGCATTTCCACACCTACACTCTATGTCCAGTATGGCCAGTGTGCCCACATGTGGGTTTTCCCCAGTTTTTTAGTACACAATTGTCTAGAATGTCTTTGAATGTTTTATATTGTAACTTTAAGATTTTGCATAATAGAAATTATGGAAAATAGGCCAAACCAGCATGACAAAGCACAAAGCACTCTCCATAAATTCATGGCTTGCCAATAACCATACTGAACACCATTGTAATGCAGATTGAACCCCAGATCACCTTGCTCAAAATCAGAAGAAACCTTTGTTATTATCGCCACACATACATTACAGCAGAGTGGAATACTTTTCTTTGCATATCTCAGGTGAGAACGTTGGGGTCAGAGCGCAGGAGCAGCCATGATACAGCACCCCTGGAGCAGAGAGGGTTTAAGGGCCTTGCTCAATTGCCCAACAGTGGCAGCTTGGCACTGCTGGAGCTTATTAGTACATTGCCTGGCCTTGGGATTGGGATGTTCATAAAGCACATATGGGCCTGATGGTCAGGTGCTTGAATGCTTACAGTAGACTAGAGACATATAGTATAATTTGTCTTTTTGCTGCATCCGAATCAGAGTGAAATTTATACTATTGGTTTGCTATTTACTTAAGTCTGGTTTCACACTGCACATTTAATTTGATATTTCAGCCATGGTTAATTTCTTCTTTCTGTTCATCTGTCCAAATATTCATAAAACATTAGATTTCTGAAGTGCTGATGCCTTACAGCAAAGTTTAGCAGCTCATATCTACAAAAAAGGTGGTCTCAGACTGGTTCATTTGGTCTGGAATTGATTAAAAAAAACATTGAAAAACATTACACTTGAAAGCACCCCAAGAGTGACAGTGCCATAAGACCTAAAGGAGATGGATAATAGGGTCAAGTATCCTCAAATGCCAGAACTCAACTCTTAGTAGGAATGTAACCAGTTCATGACTAACTGGTTGAAAAGGCGGTGGAAGGAGCACCAGAACAGTTCCCTCGTCCTTTTCCCTTTAATTTGTCCTTCATTTTCCTTTTGAAATATATCTAGTATCTTGTGGGCTTGTTGGTTTTTTAGTTTTTATGCCTGCATTCTCCTCTCTTCATTTTTCTCTCCAACATTTGATGAGGCACTGATGAGGTTCTCTCGGTTTCAAATCCATCTTCCTCCTATCAATTATGCTGCTTTTCAATTACAGTCAGGTTTGCCAACTGTTTAAGGAATCTTTCTTGATTCAAATATAGTGCATGTATAATTGAATATACCAGATTGCACTACCAGTAGAAACTTTATCTGATAAATTGCTCTCTCTCTCTCTCTCTCTCTCTCTCTCTCTCTTTTGTTATTATGACTACGATATTTGTGAAGAAATGAAGTTGTTAGACTAATGCTGCTTGACAGGAATCAGTTAACCATGCCCTGCAAAATATTTGGCCCAGTGTGCCACCTTGTCAATTACTTGAATGATACACACACCCACAGTCACATTATTATACACTTCACACACAAGTGGGTAATAATGATGGAGAGAGTCAGTGGAACATTGGTTTATATACCTACAGTAAGACCAATGTCCATAAAAATGACAGAGTTACAGAGCGTTTCTGACAGTTTGGGGGATTAAGCTAACCATGTTCAGTCATCAGAACAGCAGCTACATAATGGAGTGGTTTAGTATCTGTCATTTAAGGTTTTAGTTATGAGTGGGGTTAAAAAAATAGCCATGAAGAATGTGCTGTATATAAGATAGATGTTTTTTTCACTTATATCTATCAACCAACCCAGCTTAATTATTGTAAACAATAAGTTGGGCATGACTGATACATTTCTATATAAAGGTTAGCTTGATATTTCTAATATAAATGTTCCATGCACCAATTTATTAAACCAATCGAAGTGGCGGTCTCTGTAGGGTAAAGTCTACCTAGAAACCAAGAGTGCTTCAAAAATAACATCTGTGGTGGTGAATTTAATAAGGCACCTTTATTCCTCTTATAAAGCACTGTTATTAGCCGACAATGTTTTTTTTCTTAATGAATGACATGGTATATTTTATCTGTTTCTAGTTGTGGATGTGGAATGTCTACATCCCAAATTTTTCACTGTAACAGATAGCACATAGCCAGAGGTTTAACATCTGACTAGTTTAAAGAGCTGACACTGGAGACTCCTTCCATAAATGTGAATCTTCTAACATAAAGCTTCACCATGTTACTAATTCTACATGTGGTCTGTTTATGTGCATCCATCATCCATCATCCAATTTCCTGTGAATATGTGAATGATCTGTTACTAAAGGCACGGTTATGTATTAGAGTGAGCACATTAATATACTAAACCTGAGATTTTAATTACAAGCACCTCTCCTGATCACCAGAGGACGAGAATTCATCAGCACTGTGGTTTAAAAACCTTTATTTTTTCGATTAGTCTTCGTCTTAGTTGAGAGGTTTATACTGGAAGAACATTTGCTCCACATTTACACCACATATCATTTTAGAAATGTTCCCATGACCACTTTAGGATTAGTTTAAGAGCTAATGTTGCTCAATAGTACAAGATTGGAAGCAGTTCATTTTATCCAGATGAGGATGTTTTTGACCTGCGTGATCATGTTGATGTTGTTAGTTTATGGCACCAGAGCCAAGAACTGATACTGAGTTAAAAAAAAAAAAAAAAAAAGGCTGCTTCCAATTCTGACCAAGCATGGAGTATGCTCCATTTGGATGCATCTAGTTTTCTTTCTTTATCTGTGTTAGATTTTTTTAACATGAGATAACCCAGACAGCACATGGAACAAAGTCCTGTAAATAAATTATGCAAAAATTCTCTCATGAGAGATGAAAGTGGACTTTTTTCGTTCCATTCCATCTTTTCCTGATCTACATACCATAGTGTATCATTGTGCAGGTGAAATCTCATGGGATTCATCATTCAGAACAGCTCTAACCAAAGACACTTAACACTTGATCTCAGACCGGTTGAACATTTTCTTTGCAAGTTCTTAATAAGTAAATCAAGGCAAAACGTGTGCAATTGTGTGCTATCTTGAAACAGGACAATGTGGTGTGGTGATGATTCACTCAGCGTGCTCTGTGGAGGCGGGCAGTAAGTAGATGATAAAAGATTATTTCCATGTTATCAGGTGTGAAAGTGCCAGGATCAAAGACACAGCATGGCTCTGAATCAAGCTGTTCAGTAAAATGGTTTGACATGTAGCTGATGATTCGCGAGCCTGAGATCCTGTCAGGTTGATGGTAGAATATTGGCAGAGTTTTGGATTCCACTGTGCAGATGATAGGAATTAGTGTTCTGTGTGTGTGTGTGTGTGTGTGTGTGTGTGTGTGAGAGAGAGAGAAAGAGTGAGAGAGGGAGAGAGAGAAAGCAAAGCCTCTCCGGGGTTATCCGGTGATCGTTATGTGAATCACACATTCTTCAACACCAACTTAAATACACATACATCATGCTTAAACTTGACCAAAGCCAAATATTGAATTGAATTTCACTGGAGCCGTGACAGTTTAGCTGAAATGGAATCTTCTGGACAGATTCACTAGACGCTGTAGTTAGAAAGGCTCATGCACTGCTGAAAGGCCACGGCTCTGCAGTCAGATAAAATGCCCTGTATCTGGTACAGAAGAAGAGGTTTGAATAACAACTGACCAATCTCAGCTACCGTGCTCGTAACAGGAAATCCAGCTCCAATCATAAGAGCATTACGAGTGAAATTCATCCGGCTCTACTGTTACAAAGTAAAGGCATGATGCAAATGTGTCAAGTCAGCGTGTGCTTTGTTTAAAGAAATCCTAAGCGGTGTCTATGTATGGGGGTCAAGACGAAGCGCTAAAATGAAACTAGAACATGTCAATCACAACTCAAGTTTTTGCTTTGTATCACTACACGATGCGGCGTATTTCTAGATTATTCTGAGAAAAAAAAGAAACGCATTCTCTTGCCAGTGACAACATTAAACGAGTCAGAAAGCAGCTGCATCTGATGCTATACCCTGATCTGATCTACCCAAGTTACTACCAGACTTGATGAGTATCTAGACTGATTAGGATGGCTGAACCGATGGTGCTAGTCAAGGAGCACGATTGAGAAACACTGTTCCCATTCATCTGGTTCTGCTCATAAAAACAATGACTGTAAATGAAGCAGTATGTTGGAACAAGTGCATTAGATTATAAAAAGTTTAAAATGGTTCACAGTATGAGGACCGGTATTCGGGAACCACAGTCACAAATACATTTTGGGGAAGGGAAAAAAAAAGGTTTGTGTGTGTTGTGTGTTTTTGTTTGACCACCATGTGGGCAAGAGAAGGACTAGTTCAGGAACAGTGGTTCACAACACAGCTGTGCCACCACATAATTACAAAGGCCTGAGTGTGTGTGTGTGTGTGTGTGTGTGTGTGTGTGTGTGTGTGTGTGTGTGTGTGTGTGTGTGTGTGTGTGTGTGTATTGGACCGCTTGGATGTTTTTAAGAGTTAATGTTTGGAACATGTGATGGGAAAGATGTACTGAAAGTCTTAATTATGAAGTTAGTGTATACTTTATTGATGAAAACATTATATAACACAGTTGATTTGCATGCAAACACTCTGTCAATATCAAAATACATGATTTTAAAAAAGGAAACCACACTGTGTACAATGTTTTTAGTATTTGCCCAGTTTCATAACCCAAAAGAGACCAGGATATCATGTAGCTCATGTATACCTAAGAGAGCAGTTAAAGTTCTCCTCCAAGTGTGTTTAGCTCTGTTATAATGTTTCATAAGCACTAGTTGCTGGCTTCGTGCGTCTGAGAGAAATCATGTGCTTGTCCAAACCGCTAGATTGATTATCATGATGGGGAAACCCAGCTACTGGGTGGGTTTGGGAGATGACATAATTTGGAAAACTTGGGTTAAAAAAAAACAAAACACACAGACTGAACCAAAATGTGCTCTTTATCATCATTTCAACAGGATTCCTTAGACAATACAAAAAATCCCTAATGAAAGCTTGGCATAAGAGAGCGTGCACATAATTACCATGTTTGTGCAGACCGGCACGAGTGCCACAAGTGTTTAATCAGGAGCTTCACCATTCTGGTAAATCTTCCAGCGTCCCACCTCCATCCCATAATTATACCTTACCCTGTGTTGATATCTGGGTTTCCAAATTTTGACTTTATACCTCTACACTGTGGACTTGAATCTATAAACCAAATCCTGTATAGAGCCTACATGCAATTTGTAAAACCAATTGCAAAAACTAAAGCGTTTGATTAAACAGTTCTAGACTAAATGATCCGTATTTTTTAAGAATTCAGACGAACGTTTCAGATAAAAATGCGTATGACTATGTAGCACATCACTTACTGAGTCAAATGTTTTGTTGAAAAACATATGTTTTAATGCTTTTTTTCTCATTTCCCTCATCCACATTCCATGTCTCATCACCTTGACTCCTGCGTAATCCCATTGCTGGTTATTGACTCACTTCCAAAAGCTATAAATCTCAGCAGAAGCAGCTTATATACTGGGTGCCATCTGGGTCTTTGGGCTACCGTCTCATAAATGGCCACAATCGCACCCTACTTTAGCCTACGGGGCCCACTCCCATGGGCCCCAGCCACACTGACATCACTGTGGTGAATGTGTATGTCTGTGTGTGTGTGTGTGTGTGTGTGTTAGAATAATAGGGATGTAGTTGTATGGTGTCTCTTGGTGAATCTGACAGATTGTGTGTGTGTGTGTGTGTGTGTGTGTGTGTGTGTGTGTGTGTGTGTGTGTGGATATGGCCAGGTACTGGGCTTATTGTTCTTGAAGTGAATCCAGTTATCACCACAGTGGCTTTCTCCTTTCCCTTCTCTCGTTCTCTCACTGTTTCACATTTTAAGCCTCTCTCTTATTACCTTCTCTTTTCCACTTTCTCATCTGTGTCCATTTCTACCCCCTTCCTCTTATATCTATCTGAGTATCACTCAGTGGCAAGTGTTCAATTATTTCCTTGCTATCACAAGCTAACTTTTGGCCTTTTCTTGTTATTCTTTCTCTCTTTCGTTGCAGATTAATGACTTCACACTTTTCAGCAATACAGCAGGAAGTGTGTGTGTGTGTGTGTGTGTGTGTGTGTGTGTGTGTGTGTGTGTGTGTGTGGTGGTGATGTTCTGGTGGTTTTATGACAGTCACTGTGTGCTATTTAAAAGAAATGTAATCTCTTTTTTTGTTTTCTTGAGATTTAGATCTTTATGAGGTGACAGAGTGATGACTTATTTCCAGACAGGAGTTAGTTTGGCTTTACAAAGTGGAAACATCTGAAGTCATTAGTCTGTAGCACTCATTAGCCTACAATAACACAGGAAAACTACACAGGAAACAAGCGAAACATTTGCCTTAATATTGGTACCCAAAAAATGTTTTTTTTTCTTTCTTTCTTTTTTTAATGTAAACTGGTTTTAACCTATTCTCATTTCTGCAGCAAATCCTGCGCAGCTCACGTCAGAATGCCACAAAAGTCATCTTCCTCATCACGGACGGCTACTCGAACGGCGGGGATCCTCGGCCTGTTGCGGCAGTGCTCCGCAGGAGCGGTGTAGAGATCTTCACCCTGGGCATCTGGCAGGGAAATATCCGTGAGCTTCACGACATGGCGTCACACCCCAAAGATCAACACTGCTACTTTGTGCACAACTTTGATGAATTCGAAGCTCTCGCACGTCGGGCTCTTCATGAAGGTGAGCACAATATTGATGCACAATATTGGAGGGGTTTTTTCAGTAGGCTGTGATATCACTGAGGATTTCTTGCACATTTACCACTTATTTACCAGCACATTTTAATGCATAGGTACTAAAATACTGAGTAATATATGAGTCATTGTAAATGTGTAAGGAATAGAAAGTAAAATGGCAGAATTTCATGTACAGAAGTAGAGTGTAATAAATTTGTAGTTATTTCTGCTGAAATATTTTACTTACTTATGAGTAAAATATGGGGGGCACAGGGGGCTTGGTGGTTAGCATGTTTGCCTTTACACCTCCAGGGTTGGGGGTTCGATTCCCGCCTCCGCCATGTGTGTGGGGTTTGCATGTTCTCCCCGTGCCTCGGGGGTTTCCTCCGGGTACTCCGGTTTCCTCCCACAGTCCAAAGACATGCATGGTAGGTTGATTAGCATCTCTAATTGTAGTGTAAATGTGTGTGTGCCCTGCGATGGGTTGGCACTCCCGTCCAGGGTGTATCCTGTCTTGATGCCCAATGACGCCTGAGATAGGCACAGGCTCCCCGTGACCCGAGAATAGATCAGATAAGTGGTAGACAATGAATGAGTAAAATATATTTCTCAAACAGTTATTTGAAGATAAACCTGGCAATCAGCACCACATAGATGATGTGTTTTGTGAAAAGACTCTTACTTTTATTTCATTTCTTTTCACGAGAGGTCAAAAAATTGGAATTTGCTCCTGTCTTATTGTTTCCATGTTCATGTCTTTGTCATGTCTTACTCCACAGTGGTGGTTAATATGAAGCTCATATGAAAGTAAACACTCAGTGCTTTAAGAATTTGTAGTGTTTCATAAGTATTTCTGATTTTACATGGCCTACTAGGGGTGATATATTTAATGAAAAGATCCCAAAAAACAAATATCTGTTGTAGATTCTTCAAAGTAATGCTGATATCAAACCCATTTCTTCTCTCTGAGATGCCCCAAGCGCTTTTTCTTTAAGCATCTAAAATTTGCAAATGTTTATATTCAACCACTAAAATTCTGTGTAAGGTTATCCAACAGAGGTAAAAACATCTCACACTGAAAGTCCTGACTCATTTTATATCAGACTTGAGGCCATAAAATAATTCATTTGTTTATACTGTTTAAAAATGTCTAATAAGTTCTCCCAGTGGACTGGAGCGTCAGTGTACTGGTGAAAAGGGTTAAAGCAATGCATGATGACCTGCTAATGAGACAAATTGTCTTCTTATTAAAATGATAATAAATTAACAACCACATATAAACTATACAACCTATCAAAAAATATATATGGGTTCATATATATTCGTATTTAGCTCAGGTTAGGATGGCAGGCTTAGAAAAGTTAAAGAAATGGCTAGAGAATGAAATTATCTGTCAGGTACACAAACATACCACTTACTTTAAGGTATAATATTTAAAAAAAAAAAAAAAAAGGGTTATGGTTTACATAAAGGTTTATCCTAACTTATATTTACATTTCCACTTACAACATTTAGAAGAGTCACTTACAGAAGTACACTGAAGACATTTGGACGTTTGTCAGGATTGATATTTAATACATTTACACATTATAGTTTACATCTGTGTATGTTTGGTGTGTGTCGTGTTGTTAGTTCATTATTTTTATTGTATTGTTGTATTATTGTGTAAGTGATTCAGTTAAAAAAAAAAAAACAAGCTTAGTAGTAACACTAAGTGGTATCGTGCTAATCTAATCATATGATAAGATGATGGTTTATGGGCCCAGTTCCAGCTGGATCCACATTATTTCATGTCCACAAATGAAGACTGAGCAAAACTGTTACCACTAAGTGTCACAGTTAAGTTCTGAATAAATAAACAGATTGTACTCCATACCTGAATGTGGCTGTAAATGTGCCATTTCTCTGTATTTACCTAAAACTTTGCTTGGATACGGAGCAGGGAACAAAATTACATTCCTATAAAACAGTGTCATCCATGTCTGCTTCACTGTTGATTTCTTGCTCTGGAACAAAAGTTTTTGTCCCCCATTCCAAAAAGTAAATCTTGTTTCTAATAGTAACCCCAATAAAATACAAAACCTGCTGGAATGAATCATAATGTTAGTGTTTCTGCATTTGGAGAACCTTCCCAGTTTAGTCTACGAGGCCCAATAGCCAAGTAAACACGTTCTATCTACAAAAGCATTAAATCCATCATCTAACTACAGCCAGCCATGCAGGAGAGATCATAAAGAGCCACTAAGGGTCTGCGTGAATAAGTGATCTTCATGAGGGAAGATAAGAGGGCGGCCTGTGGCATGACGCGTTATTTTCCCGCTGTGATATTCTGTCTTCGGCATCGTGCAGCTGCCAGCAGCTTGGCTTCAGTGTGTGTGCTAACATCTGGAGTCCAATCCACTTTTGTTTGCTCTGCATATAAGGAGACAAAGATCCTTCTGCCAGCACTTTGAATTTCATTGTTGTTCACACACACACACACACACACACACACACACACACACACACACACACACACACACACACACACGCGCACACACACACACACACACACACAAATCTGAGTTCTGAGAGTTCTCAAAGCCACAAGTATCTTGTTTTCTGCCAGTACAAAATTAAATGTTCTCTTCTTTACACTGTCCTTTTCCTTCATTTGTTCACCATTTGCTTCTCTCTCTCTCTCTCTCTCTCTCTCTCTCTCTCTCTCTCTCTCTCTCTCTCTCTCTCCTCTCTCTCGCTCTCTCTCAGACTTGCCTTCAGGTGGTTTCCTCCAGGATGACTTGTCCTATTGCTCGTCTTTGTGTTTAGAAGGGAGGGACTGCTGTGACCTGATGGCCAGCTGTCAGTGTGGTATACACACAGGCCAGTACGACTGTGTGTGTGAGAAAGGGCACTATGGCAAGGGCCTGCAGCTGGAATGCACAGGTGAGTCCACACCAAAACACCATAACACAATCAATGTGCAGACAGTTTGGGCTGACTGACTCCAAGAGTGATACGTAAGTGAAATATGCAGAAGGTCAGTAGGTTTTAGACAGTATTTAGATCTGGGCTCTGATCTGGGTTGGTCCAAAACATTGATTTTCTTCCTCTGAAGTCATTCCTTTGCTGAGTACAAGCTGTAGATTGTTATCATGTTGGGAGGGAAAAATGTTCCTGCAGGTTTTTTTGGTATCCAGGTTTATCCTTTACTTTGAATAGAGCCCAAATCCCAGCTGAAGAGAATCTGCCCTATAGCATGATGCCACCATCACCATGCTTCACTATGTGCATTGTGTTCTTTGGGTGATGAGTTGTTTTGTTTCTGTGCTAAACATACAGTATCCTGTAGAATTATACCCAAAATGTTCTATCATGGTTGAATCAGATCATACCGCAATTTATCACATGGTTTGGCCAGATTTACTCAGGCTGGGATGATTTTTTTCTTGTTTGTTTGTTTTAATAAATATTGCATTTTCAGCCAAGCAAAAGAAATGGGATTGTTTATGATGTCTAATGAGTGTGTAAAGGAATAAGGCATTATTGTTGTAACATACATACTTATATAAATCATTTTTCATCAATAATCTTTATTTCCATTGAGCATAAATATTAATATTTAGCTTAGTTTAAATATAACCAATGCTAATGAGCTACGATTAAAAAAATACAATGACTTTCCACCTCTGGCACATTAGTATGTCTTTCCAAATAAAGTTTATATTCAGTCTACTTCGGGGTCAGTGCCACAATTTTAGTTTTACTCTTACAATTTTTCCTAAGCATCATATGAATGCTCTCTTAATGTACAGTAAGTATCTGTAATTTGACGATTTTTTTGAAGGGTCATGTATTGTATATACTGTATATGTCCCAGTCATTCTGATTCACTCCAGTTTTGGCAATCGAATAGGCAAATGAGGGAACAACACAAAAGACACAAAGAAGCTCATGCTGTGACACTGAAAACGAGTCAGGAAATGAATACAGTGCAGTGAAATGAAAGGGCTACATTCTGTAAATGCACACAGGAAGAGAGCAGAGGCTGAGGGCTCAGCTTCACTGCATGCAGAATGGATTAAGGCTTGTTGATGCTGGTTTGTTTTTATTGCGTCCTCAATGAGATATCTTCTTTCACTCTACATTGGTTCCTCTCTCTTCTTCTTTAGTGCTGCTTGATCACTGGAAGCTCAAATGGAGGCTCTAATTTGTTAACAGTCTGTTATGAGTCCCTCTGTTTGGTTATTTTAGGCAGACCCACAGTGTTTGCAATGAATCGAGCATAACGCTGGTTTTTGTTCGCATATGTCTTCCATAAAAGTGTGCTTTTTCATAATTGTAGAAACATACCAAAACTGAATTAACTCCCTTTCGTTATGGTGATTTTCCCTTTCTGTCTAAAGCACACTATGGAAACAATGGGCCTCTTTCCTCTTAAACCAAATGCCACTACTATGGCCAAGTCTTACATATATACCAAAAGTCAGGCACATATGTATATGGTTTATAAGTCTACACCTATCATTTTTATTATTTAAGCCCACGTGTGGTATTTTGCAATGCATCTCTGAAATAAATGCAGTCTGCAGTATCCCACTGTAACCTTTCCCAAATACATTAGAAATGTGATCCAGTGTCTGAGCTTGTCGTGGCTTTGGAGAATGTTGGCTGCTACCAGAGAAAACAAACAAGATATTTAGGTGATAACCACACTACAGCTATATTATTTTCAAATTAGTGGTGAGTGTGGTCAGCTAGCACTCTTACCACCCATGTGCTGGTTTTGGCATCAAACAAAGTTGCCATAAACAGTCATGGTATTAAAGTGTGATTAGATGGCGTCAAGGCCGTGACACACCCCGTAACAAGGCAGACTAAGTGTTTAATTTATGACAGAAGGTTTTAATAGTGATTTAATGCAGACAGAGAGATGGAGCGAGCCCTCGGTATGGTGGACTATGGTGGAAGAGGCTTTCCTGTAATGTCTTCAGTTTTTCTGAGATTTGTACACTGTCTTGTCTTCTGCAGTCTATTTCATTTCAAGTAAAGATTTAAATGGTTCTGGTTCTGGGTTAGGATTTTCACAGCACCATAAAGGAACTAGGCATTGATCTAGATCAATCTTTGGTGGGCTGTAAAACCTGATCCAAGGAAAATAACCACCATGACTGAGAGCTTGATCTGAGTTTTATACCTTCCTGTGCTGTGTGCTGGTCATTACGATTAGCTCTACAGAGTGTGTGTTTCACCCAGGGGAGAGAAAAGTTATAGTCACAATAAAAAAACAGTGGAGCCGCAATCATTGGTTTATTGAAGGTGATTCTCCAAACAAGGCTAAATCTTCAGAACGTTGTATACTTTCAGGATGTACCACACAGTCTGTTGACCTGAAATGTGATTAAATAATGAAAGCAGCTTCTCTGGCGTGTTTTCTCCTCACAGAATTTAATGGCTTGGCAGCTATTGGGTAACATTGTGTAACATGGGAAGTAGATTCAATGAAAAGTTGAAGAAAAAAAAAGTTTCATGCACACTGATAATTTCCACTGCTAGTTTAAAATGTACTTAGTTCACTCCCTTAGAGGGGGATGATTCTGTAATCCAGCGTCCCTGAACAAGCTGATTGCATTTCTGGGTTATTAGTTTATACTTTTACTTGCCTAACATACAAGTATACTCAAAAACCAGGAAAAGAATGAAAATTATTTATAATTCCTATTGATTTTTGCTAATATGATTATATGCAGTTTTGCTGTAATCGATGCTATAACTATAAGGCGAGACACTAATTGTGAATTGTTTCTGTTATCTGATGATAGAATGATTAGTCTAGACTAGGCAGATACTCATAAATACAAAAAGAACGGACATGGATTGCAATGAAACCTAGAAACAACAGGATGTTAATAGATTAAGTGCTAAAAGTAGACAGGAAAACACAGTGAGTAACAGAGCAGTGCCACGACAGGGGCGGGGACAGTACCAAAACCAACACAAAGGCACAACAAACAAAATAAAGCTCTGAACCACACTGATCAGGAGAATTAAGTTAACTATAAAGAGAGTAAATACAAACCATTATCAGGATAGGATAAGGACTACAGCTACACCAGCATCATCTTTCTGAGAGCTCATGAATTTTTTTCAAATGCCGTAACCTGTATTAATGCACTTATCCAGCTAACTGGCTCACCATAATTTATTACATTATATCACTTTTTATCCTGCTCAATTAAATTTCCAGGCATTTTTCTATAACTGCACACAGGAGCTTTTACGTTCCTGATGTAGCTAATGAATTAAGTTTTGCACACCCCTGCTTCCTATTTTGGAAAAATGAGGAAGGGGCTAGTGTTTGATGAGAGTGGCCATGGACAGCCATGGATTGGGAAACCTCCTGAGTTTTTTCCTGTGCACATGGCCATATTTACTCTTGCTTTATGTCCTTACAGTCAAAACACATTTGGACACAAGGTCCCTGACTTCCTGCTAGAATAATAACTACTGGCTATCAGACTACAGGAAAAGCCAGAGTCAGGGGGGTGAGACTGTTCCTCATTCTTCCTGTAATTCTATCACTGATTCCCTCTAATTCTATGGGAAGGTTAATGGGAAAGGGATAAAAAGGACATGCTGAAGAAAAGCTATAAGCACTGTTATCATCCCATTGGCAGCGAGTTCATGTCAGACATTCGTTAATCAGCTGGAAGAGACGTGTTCAACCTTAACAACATTCCTGCTTTATCTACTGCCTAGTAGTTCATCACCTCTCACGCGTACAGCCACTGTGACACGTGGCCTCTGGCATATGATCGATGGCTTACTGTCTTGCAGTCTGAGGTCATAGAGGGACTGCTACTTCATTTCCTCAAAGGATAGCCTGTAAATATTTACTCTAACCCAAATGACCCCAGACACCCATAAATCCAGCCAGAGCACAGGAAGGACAGAGAGGAGAAAGTGGGAGGAATTTGGGGAATGTTTAGCAGAGAAGGAAATGTTGCAAACGAGTTACGTCTCCTGCATCGCTGCCAACCTTCTTGTCCTCCTTACCGTCTCCCCACCTTAGCTATTCACTTACTCCTGTACAGCACAAAGTAAACATCCCCTCTACACATATCACAGGAGTCTTGTTGCAGGAATCTAAGAAACTTCATAGCAATTCAGGAACTTTAGCAGTTACTCAGGAACTTTGGGATCTTTTTTCTAGTCTCTGTTCTTGCTCCAGATTGGGTACATCTATATCTCAAGTGGATAACGCTCTGGGTTGTTGATTGGATGGTTGGGGTTAAAGCTCCAGGGGACCTTCATTTTCTCTGCACCAGTATTGTGGCTGATTCTGTGCTCTGACCTCAACTTCCAAAGCTAGGATATGTGATGAAAAGAATTTCACTGTGCTGTAAACTGTGAACTATGTAACAAAAGTAAAGGCCAAACCTTACCCTTATAGCTGTACAAATCCTTTTACACAGCAGGTAAATATGTGATTGTTATCATTTTGAAGCTACAAAATGAGCAGCAAAGCATAATTCTTCCTTTATACTTTTGCTTTTGTACATCAGATGTATGGCAGGAGTTTGTTCTGAACATGATTCTGCTGTTGGTGAGCCAATCAGAACAGCCAAGATAGACTCCTTCTTACATCCTTAAGCACTTGTAACTAATTTTCTGCTGCTGGTGATAGCTCCAAATTGATGTCCCTATCCCAGTCCTGGCTGCAGTCGATAATCTGACATGGATACTGATTTTTATCCAAGAGCTGCTGATGTAATCCCAGCAATTCTACACTTTATATACTCATACTGAACATCCTTTTAACACACATGCTACTGTTTGTCTTTACTCTTTTACAACTGTGCACTGTAATGATTTATAATCACACTACAGTGTCATCTAGAAGAGGATGGGCTTCTTTTTTCCTCTCAAGAATTTCCCTTGTATCATCTCAGAGAGTTTTTCCTTGCTACTTACCTTTGGGTTTTTCATTATAAATCTAAG
Source organism: Hemibagrus guttatus (assembly GCA_033459395.1). Classification (NCBI taxonomy): domain Eukaryota; kingdom Metazoa; phylum Chordata; class Actinopteri; order Siluriformes; family Bagridae; genus Hemibagrus; species Hemibagrus guttatus. The sequence continues at coordinate 15,201,281 of JAUCMX010000005.1, read as the reverse complement.
TCTACATCCAGACTTCTTTAAAACTGTTCTGTAATAATGAATATTGCTTTAAAAAAGCTACCATCCATCAATCCTCTACACTACTTATCCTACTGGGAACCTGGAGCCTATCACAGGAGACTTAGGGCACATGGCAGGTTGCACCCTGGAAATCTATCGCAGAGCACAATCACACATACACTCACACCCCCATTAACACACTAGGGACCATTTAGAGATGGCAATCAGCCTACAGTAAATCATTGAATGGGGGAGGAAAGAAGAGTACCCAGAGGAAACCCCCAAGTCACATGCAAACGCCACACATATGGCGGAGGTGGGAATCAAACCCTCAACCCTAGAGATGTGAAGCAAAAAGAAAAAAGATTAATTAATTAAAAAAATTAATAGATTTGAATATTAATCTTTAAATCCCATTCATAATTCTTGCAGGAAGGGGGGCACGGTGGCTTAGTGGTTAGTACGTTTGCCTCACACCTCCAGGGTTGGGGGTTCGATTCCTGCCTCCGCCGTTTGTGTGTGTGGAGTTTGCATGTTCTCCCTGTGCCTCGGGGGTTTCCTCTGGGCTCTCTGGTTTCCTCCCCCAGACCAAAGACATGCATGGTAGGTTGATGTGTGTGTGTGCCCTGTGATGGGTTGGCACTCCATCCAGGGTGTATCCTGCCTTGATGCCCAATGACGCCTGAGATAGGCACAGGCTCCCCGTGACCCGAGAATAGTTCGGATAAGCGGTAGACAATGAATTCTTGCAGGATGCTGGAAATGCAACCCAGGAAACACTTCTGAAATGAGGTAGTTCTTGGTCAGGGTAGTTATTAGACTTCTTATTCATCTTTCAGAGTCATGGGCACGTCAGTCATGCTTACTACCGACAACAGCAATGCTTTAGAACAGTGTACATCTGATATTCTAGTAAACACTGAGCTCTTGATCTCTTGAGTGTTTTGATAAAGCAAGCTGCTAAAGCTTTTGTGTTTTACACACTGAATATTGCCAGTAATCGATGCAGCAGGAGGGTTACCTCCAGTGTCGATCCCATCTCTGAGGTATTACATAATGTGTAAAAACCCAGTCAAATCGCCTTCCCAGGGTTAAGGAGATTCTCTTTATATCCCATGTGTCAAATAAAAGAAGACAGTGAAGGTCTTTCCATGCTGGAATGTTGGGGAAACCCAAAATGTCTTTCCTTCTCCAACTCGCTTAACTTTCTTTTGATCTATCTATCTATCTATCTATCTATCTATCTATCTATCTATCTAATTTTTTTCTCAACTACTGTGTTCCTGGCTCTTGTTTTAAGTTCTATCTGCTACTCATCTGTCTTATTGAATAAACCCCTACAAGCTGATCAGGTCACCACTCCTGCAGCTCAGTTATAGCCATGATCTCATATATATTCCAGTGAGGACGTGTACAGTGTTTTTGGCACAGATATAGGAGCCAGAGAGGTTCCAGCTAGGGCCTCCGGATCTGGAGAACAATCTGGAATAGCATTTATTTGAGAGCTTTATCCTTCCAAACATTACAAAGTATAAAATTAATGAATTTATCTGAAAGTCATTCTGCTCTCGAAATATGGTTATCAAATGATACCTAGTGTAGGATTTAGGTTTTTGGGCTCAAAGTTGTTAGCACAGTGTTATATTCACATGCTTCTAAAGTAAAACATCATGAAATCTTTATAGTTCAGTGAGCTATAGATTGTGAGCACACAAAATAAGCCCCATGTCTGCCACAGAACCTGGTTGTTATGATATATTTTGACAGGACTGTTATATTAATCTTTGAGAACATAATGACACACACTGAAATCCCACTTTGTCACTTTTGAAATCCCATACTTTTATGTATGACAAACATAAGCTAGTTATATACAAGCTTACAGTTAACCTGCTAGCTAGCAATTTGCTAACATTGCTTACTGTGCAATACAGCACAGGTGTACAGTAGCAGTAAGCAAAACACAAGAGACTCTTGTGTCTGAAAGCAGGTAGATAAATAAATACAAAGTATAGCACTGGTTAAAGTGCAGTTGTAATGTGAATATCTAATACAGAGCCAAATGTACTGTAGCAATATTAATACTTTATTTAATAAAAACAACGCTGTAGTAGAATTATGTAAGAAGGAGAGGTTTTTGTGGGATTGTTTCCATTATATAACTTGAGACATCATTTTGAGAAAGAGACATCATTTTGAGAAAGTTTAATAAAATAAAATAGCAACAGGATTCCATAAATTTAATAACTTCCCTTTGGTTGTATTTAGGGTCGCAAAGGGAAGTTGCAAAGGAAAATTTCCATGGGAACTTCATCTCAGGAATTTTGGAAATATTCCAAGTTGGAAATTTAACAGGAATTTATGGGAATTTATTTAAATTATTTAGAAATTTGGGGAAATCATGCAACACTGAAGACTGGAGTATTGGCTGATGAAAATTCTGCTTTGCATCACAGAAATACATAATTTTGTAAAGTATATTAAAACAGAAAATCGTTATTTTAAATTGTAATAATATTTCACAATATTACTGTTTTTGATGTGTATTTTTGGACAAATGAATGCAGGCATTAATGAGCATAAGAGACTTCTTTCAAAAATGATAAAGAATAATGTGTCCAAACGTACTGGACTTTTGTATGATAACAGAAAACTGGCTAGCAAAAGGTAAAAGAAAGAACATCACAGCTTGAGCCTCATCAAGACATGATATCTAGCCTCATAAATTGACAATGAAATAGTGCTAACTAGCTTACATTTAGCATATCTGATTTACTGGAGAGCTAGTTATTGTATAAACACATTTGCTAGTTAACCTTTAAAACTATAGATCAAATATATTTACACAAGCAATATCAAAACATACTCGAATTGATGTAATCTTCGGGTTCAGACTCAGAACTGTGGCTTTGATATTCTTGAGATAGTTATAGCCTGGAGAATTGCGGGGGGGGGGGGGGGGGGTTCCCCTCTTAAGTGACTAAGGGGGATTGTATGTGTGTGGTGTGCTCTTTTTTATAAAAAAAGCTTTCGGCTGCTCCCTGTTCGGGGTCGCCACAGCAGACCAACTGGTCCGCACAACAACTTGACACGGGTTTTACGCCGGATGCCCTTCCTGACGCAACCCTCCCATTTTTCCGGGCTTGGGACCGGCATTGCATCCAATGGCTGGGATCGAACCCAGGCCTTCCGCATGATAGGCGAGCAACCTACCACTGAGTCACCAATGCCTCTTTTTTATACATTTTTTTAATTTTATTATCCCACCTAAATGTTTGCTCCGTCAGTGTATTTGTTCTTACAATGGTAAAAGTTTGTTGCACAATAGCTTACACACAGCACAAGAAAGTTTTAAATATAAATTGATGTAATATTTCTGTAATTTACATGACTACTCCTCAAGATGGACATGTTTTGAAATTATTTAGTGTGCAGGATTCAAGAAATGATCAGTGCATGTGGAAGTGTGGCCTCAATAGCCCTGCAGTGCTGTGTGCATGTGATTGAGGAAGACAAAGGGTAGAAATTCAACTGAAATTGCATTAAATCTGGTTGTTTTAACCAAGATTATCCTGAAAGATTTTTTTTTTCCAACTACATTTAAGTTCCCTGTTATAGGCTAACCTGCAATTTTGCAGATTCCCAGTTTATTCCCATTAATTCCTGCTAATTCCCATATATTCCCGTTAATTCCCATGGAAAGTTTCCAGCCTTGAAAATTCCCGGAATTTTGCAGCCCTAGTTATATTCATTTGCATGCACTTTCTACAAAATGACTTTTAGCCTGCCTTAAATCACACTGTAAACTTCCTGTATTTTATAAGTCTAAACAGCAAGGTCCCAAATTACATATTCATTCCGTTAAACACATATAATGGATCACGTGAAAGATTCAGCAGACCTTTATTGAGCAAATCAACTTGTGTGTTTTTGCAGATTTAATGAAAGTTGTATTTGTTCTTTACACATGCAAACCTTCACGGCATAATTCCTTCTTGACTTCCGAATCTTGTGTTTATCAGCTTTCTGATAAATTATAGGTTTGTTAAAACATGTTTTGTTCCCCCCATGACTTTAAAAGATGAATTTTTCAAGAGATTGTGTGTGTGTGTGTGCACTGATGTGGCTTTGTAGCTCATGCATGCAGTCCATGATGAACAACCAAAGGCAATCATCAGCTGCAATAGCACCAAATATATTTCTCTCGTGGATCATTCATACCTTCAGGCTACTGAGAAGTATGCCCATTAAGCACTAATGTTTTACCCTAACAGGTTTTTCCTGTATGGCTGCCCTCGTACGTGATTTTCTGTGACCAGACGACACGTTCTGTTGTCTATAGTGTTGTATGGCTCATGCATAGCAGATACCTCTGCTTCTCCAGAGACCTGTACAAGCCCAGACTCAAGGCTTCAATTCATTTTTTAATCGGAGCGGATCAAACTGAAGATTTAGCAGTCTTTTTGCTGTTGTTTGCACAGGAGGAGCGCCAGATGGAGTTCTGTAATGGGGCCTCCTGTGGGTGTTTGGCACACGTTGTTGTTTAATGTCGATCCCAAGTTTGGGATCTATTTTAGCACTATATTGTAATAATTGTGGACCTTGGAAGCCGAGCCCAGATTAGATCACAGGCAAAGGCCTCCTCTGCATGACTGCTTTACTTCAATTTCTATGAGAAACATGAACGGCAAATTCCACAGCTCACCACAGAGCTGTAAAGTGTGCTAATTAATGGCTGCAGAATAGAGGAGCAAGAGTTTGAAACTGTGTAATCTTGTAAAGTGACTGTTACTTTGGATCATAAATAGCTTAAACAGTGCTTAAAAATGCAAGTGTGTGTGTGTTAGAGACTATAAATTCGACACATTCAGTGGTTCAGTGTGTGTACGCTGTACATGTCCATCACTATCACTGTTAATAAGCAGCCTGTGTGTGGAGATCAGCAAGTGGTTGAGACAAATGAGAGCTTGTGAGGTCTTTTTCAACAGCATTTCAAAAGCTCACTGACACTTTTCCCTCTCTTTTTTCTCTCTGTAGCTCCAAACACTCATAATACTTACATAAACACTATCCCCTAATACTTTTTCTGTTAACTGTAACGTGAATCTTCTGATTCTTTACATTTTGTACATGATTTTACTTAAGAATTTATTATTATCAATCTGATGCAAAGTGACCTTGGGTTTGTGAAAGGTACTGCATTGAAAAGCTTCTTCTTCTTCTTCTTTTTCTTCATCTTCTTCTTTATTTATTATTATGTCTTTATAATTTTCTCATCTCCCCTTTTCTTTAGCAGCCCCACAGCAGCCTCTTGACTCAGTTTCAGTCTCGTAAAGAGGAGATTTACTGTATGTGTGCCATGTTAGGCAGCTTTTCCACAGGCTCTTGTTAAACATGCTCTAATTCCTTTCCCGGGGATGACCCAGGGGTCACGGTGGACAAGGGCACGAGAGCACAGTAGCAACACACTACTTTTCCTGTTCCTCGCACACCAACCAACTTTTTTCACTCGTCTCTGCTTTTGTTCCTCACTGCACTTTCACTCAAATCCTCCACAGGCTTTATTACACTAAATGTGCCTTTTAAGTTTATAGCCTTTGCTTTGCTATTTTACAGCATCCTCTTAAAGAGTCTCTACTGTTTTTTGCACTGTGCCCGCTCGCTCTCTCTCTCTCTCTCTCTCTCTCTCTCTCTCTCTCTCTCTCTGTATCTCTCTGTATCTCTCTCTCTCTCTCTCTCTCTCTCTCTCTCTCTCTCTCTCTGTATCTCCCCTCTCTCTCTCTCTCTCTCCCTCTCTCTCTCTCTCTCTCTCTCTCTCTGTATCTCTCTCTCTCTCTCCCTCTGTATCTCTCTCTCTCTCTCTCTCTCTCTCTCTCTCGCTCTCTCTCTCTCTCTCTCTCTCTCTCTCTCCTCCCTCATCTACCTCGCTCTCTTAATGTCTTTGTCTCACTCTGTCTGTTGCTTTCCCTTATGCAAAAGACATACTGAGACATGCAGAATATATAATTAGATTAAAATACCAGCCGCCAGCCAAAGGTTATTGAACACCCTGTATTAATATTTTTGCTTCAACAATGTTGGTCAAGTTAAATACTCTAAAATGGGAAAATCTGAGTAGGAAATATGCACAATTGGACTGAGAAATGTTTGTGACTTATTTTATTGGAAAAATCTTACTGGAAATCTAACTGGAAAATGACTGTAAGAAAAATTCATGTTATCCTGTATGGTAAATGGTTCATACAGTTTAGTCTTAAACATTTTTAATTCGATTTACTGACACGAAAAGAAGCAACAATGTACAATATTTTAACAAAATATTGCATTAATTATGTTGAAATAAATACAAATACATTTAATTGACAGAAATACTGACAGGTAATATATTGTCATCTCTCCTTGTCCTCCTGCCTCTCTGTTACTCTCTCTCTCTCTCTCTCTCTCTCTCTCTCTCTCTCCCTCTCTCTCTCTCTCTCTCTCTCTCTCTCTCTCTCTCTCTCTCTCTCTAGCACTGTAATATGTCAGTGAATGATGATGGAGTGAGAGGCCACTCTCTTCCTGTCTATCAATGACTGTTTTGAAAGCCTCTAACCCTCAACTCCCCACCTCATTCAACTCTGTGTCATAGACTCCCATCATTCACAACAAATAGGGGTCACAGCCACTGAACCTTAAACCTCTCTCTCTCTCTCTCTCTCTCTCTCTCACACACACACACACACACACAGACACACACACACACAATCAATCTATCTACCACATATACTGTATCTTCCATGTGTATAAAGACTAATTTCTTAATGAAGCTCGTATTCTGTACAAGTCGTCATTTCAGGGATGGCCAGATTTCAGAAGGAGGGATTTGTAACTATAAGTTATCAATGTAGCTCTGTTAAAAAACTAACTTTAAAAACACATGAGTAAGTAAAATATATTGGATTAAACTCCCAAAAATAGCTTTGCAAGACTTTCTGTTGTAGTTTGATATGTGTTTAATATATTACATTGTTTTCAGACGTATACTGTGGAAATGAATAGCTGTTTCTAGCTTCTACGCTTACAGTAAATGATTATTTTCCTTTCAGCACTGGGAAACACGTCAAAGTTCTTGTTTGTTGTAATCAAGAACATATATAATAAAGAAACCCTCTGGATTATTTGGCTAAATGATCCCTTTAGCGATATATCTGCTCTGTTCCTATCCTTAACGCTTAGAGTCTCTGGTTCCTGCTTTACTTTTAGCAGATTGTTAACACTCATTCATTTACATTGATGGGTGTCTGAAGTGTTTTCTATTCAAATAAACACACATTCGAACCGTGCCCTGGTCGTGTGTTAAACACACTCCAGACACACTCACTGTTTTACAGTCCCTGCAGTACATAGCACATAGCAAGACCTGTTGTCTTTTGTCTTTTTGGTCGCCTTTGGTCTTGCTTTTTTCCTATCCTTCTATTTATACGCTTATTTAAAGCTTGTGTTTTGTGTCCCTCATTGTGTGTGTGTGTGTGTGTGTGTGTATTGTATGGGCGTCAAAAAATTTTTATGAAGCTGACAGAAGACAATTTAGATCATACAAAGGCACATGGAGGATGTAATGAAGCGCTTTAACTGCATGTGGAGAGACACAGCAGCGCCTCGGCTTTATTGCACCGACTTCTCCATTGACGATGTAATGGAAAGAACAATTATCATTTTTATTTGATGGATTAACGTGTCACTTGCCATGTAGTTTCCATCTTAGAAATTAGGCTTAAAGCACACAGCGTTACAGGCTTTTTTTATTTTCTTCAATCCATGCCGACAGCAAAGTGGAACTCTCTCTGATTTGGACACCACACATTTTTTTTTTAATGTTTGGTTCAGACTGGTAATTTCATGATAAGTCTATGTGGTCACTGCTTTTGTTCTGCTTCCTTTTATTACCGGCGTTCGTCATGCGAGGCTGCACTCGCATGAGTGTACGTCTGCTAACCCCCTTTGCAGGATGTGTGACATAGCGTGATGTTTATTCCTTCTTCCAGCCTAAAAGAAAGGATGTGGAGGAGTGCGGAGAATTTCAGAGCGGCCAAGTGCTGTGGTTAAACTCTCTATTTAGCCTTCATCCACAGTCTGATACTCTCAGGCTAGTTTCACTCTCATTTCATTCTCCGCACTCCAGATGGTTTTTCGTACATCCACAACTACACGCTTTCCAACAAACATGTCAGCATCGCAAAGTGAACTATTGCGAAATGTCTGCAAGTGGCACGACGAGATGGAAAAATTGTTTTTTTGTTTTTTTTTAAAATATTCATTCTTGATAATGGCACTGGAAACCATTAAAAAGTCATTATACTTTATTTGTGTGGAATTTCAAAAGTGTGGAATATCACATAGTTGTCTGAGACTCAGGCAGCTGATAGGATCGATCACATATTGTTTAAATCCACTGGATCTCTAAATAATCTATTAGGGTTCTTTTTCATATGCAGTGTTGAGAATCCCGATGTGATTGGGAGTGGTTTGCTTGGACGGATGAGAAGACAGTAGCGTGTTCCGCGGGCCGAGCGGGTTGATCTCGGTCCAGTTCCGAACACACTTGTGGTTTGATTGCAGTGAAAAGATTATTCACGTCATCTGCATTTTTGTTGATGCGAGCTGCTAAACTGGGAGATGCAAACTGAGCCAGAGCACACAGCTGCAGGAATACAATGTGTTCTGAAGACTCTGACAGACAATTAAACAGAGAAAATAAACACTGCATGTAGCAACAACACGCAACATATTTTTTTAACCACTTACTTCAATAATTATTCAGTGTATCATTTGAGATTTTTACAAATAGGTGTAAAAGCAACCAGTATCACACTAGCGGAAATGGTTAAAAGGCTAGGTCTGCGATTTTTAAAATATAAAAATATTTTTTTTGGTCATATTTGGTAAGTGAATCACACATTCATCATTTGTCAAATATGAAAAATAACCTACTCAGAGGAGAAAATCTGGTTTGTTGTTTGTAATCTGAATCTGAAACGTCAACCACAAAAAATCCAACTAATCAGGAGAGTCAGAAATCTCTTCTTCTTAAACCTGCATTCAGTCGCTCTAGCTCTAATCTCTTAGTAAGTGTTTTGGAGTCAGACTTTTGAGTGATTCTTGTTGTTCAGATTTTGGGTTTGAATATTAATGACTACACATTTAATCCAATGCTGTTTGGTTCCTGATCTAGAGCATGGTTTAATTACTCGGATTTCATAAAAACATATAGTACTTGTCATTAGTAACGTATTTATTTTATCCAAAGCACTGTGTAGCACAGTGTAGAGGAAATGAGAAATAAGTGGCTTTCCTCACTGGTGCTATTTTACTGATTTATTCACTTCTGTTTGAATGGTAGTTTTATTTCTAAAGATACTTCTGAGTAAGGTTAAAACCCGAGGTGTGAGCAGTAGGATAACAGGGGGCATGAGGATAAGAAACAGGCGTGTGATTTTGCAGGTGTCAGCAGTAGGACTCGCTTGCCTGCCCGCTCATTGGGGTAGATGTGTGAAGCTGCCTTTCTGGATCCAATTTGCTTGCTTCCTTCACTTTCAACTCCTCTCACTGTGGGTTTCGGCTGCATTTGCAGAAGTCCAGGGTCTCTTGTGATTAGCCCTGTCTGGCCTGCCTGGCTGTCTGTGAGCAGAGGCGGAGAGAATTATTCCTGACTATATGGAAAAAACAACGAGAGGAGCACATCATTCTGGTCTGGTATGCATGTGGATCCATGAAGATGTGCCAGACAGAGGATTCCCATGAGGAGATGAACCAGATGAAGCGTAGCCTCTTTTAGGAAGTACATCCACAGCCTGCAAGTAGAGTTCGGCTTTTTACAACCGAGGAAGTGCACACTTGCTCAAGCGTTTGACACACTGAGAGCCTATTAACACACTTTACTTTTTCGTTCTTTTCTCTTTCTTCATTCCGAGGGCTGTAAGTGGGGAACGCTCTGCCACCGGTCAGCATTCTGCTTTCTCTTTCTTAACCAGTTATGGGTTTCCTGGAGAAAAACAGGGATTGAAGCTCATTACCACAGAGTTATGTGACACACAGCTGCTGTGCAGTGATTCAGATTGTAATTAGCACCAGAACTATTCTTAAAGACTCATCTGGGACCTGGTTCCTGTGTCATTACTGCAGATAAGTCAGGCCAGGAGTTCCTGCCTCGATTTAAGCAAGCCTAAAGGATGAAAGAGGAGGAAATATGGAGTTAGCAATAAAAATGGCTTTCGGATGTATTTCTGTCACTGAGACCTGGAAATGTTCTCGTGCTACGATTCCTATACTGAAAGTCAGAGCGGTTGAATATTCAACAGTTATTCCTTTTATATTATTTTATATTATCTTAATTTTATATTAACTTTGCATACTCTTTTTCCACAGCACATCAGTTAAGTTGTTAAAAGGAGACATATATTGTTTCATTTTCTTCCTGAGTTGTACTTTCTGTTGTTTTTTTTTTTTTATGGTAATCTATCATCCTCCTTCCTGCTTTTCATTCTTTCATATCTCTGTCTTTCCCGTCCCACCCTGTCTCCATCTGTCTCTCTTTTTTTTTTACTTGCATGCACACGCTTTTTTCATTATCTATCTTTTGCTTTGGCGGTATATCTGTCTGTCTCTCTGTCACTCATCCACTTCTCTCCCATCTGTCTCCCTCTTTTTCCTTGCAGAACACACAATTACTCTATTAATGTCCTATTTAACCATCTGTGTCTCGCTTTGTCTTTTTCTGTCTTCCCCTGTCCATTTGTCTTTCTGTCTCTGAGTTTTTGTGTCTCACTGTTAAAGTCCAAACACTTTCTTCTACTCTTCTTTGTATATTGTCTACAGTATTAAAGACCAAAATAAGAAAACAGAACAAATGAAACATGCGAGATCCAGATAGATTTGGAAAAGATGGAGATTTGGGTGATATTAGTTCTCCCCAGTTGTACATGAAATTTTGAATTGTATCCCAAAACTAATAATGAAGGATTTGCTTTATTTCTGAGGCTAATTGAACTAACCGAAGCTTCCTCCTCTTCGACTGTGACACAGTCTAGCTATTTCCATTTGTCTTTACAAAACATGTCTTTGATTGTATTTCATGTTAACAGATGTGAACAGTTTAACAAAGAGACACCAAATTCTTGGTCATTTATCCACCACTTTCCAGTAAACAAACAAAGATCCAGTCAAATCAGTGATCTGCAAGAAAGAAAATCTGTTCCAGTGCTCAGGAAATCCTGTTACCGCATACTGTTTCAAAGAAACATATTCTGAGCTGGCGAATTAAGTGCAAAAGTTATGTTAATATGTTAAATGCTTAAGTTCATTTTCTTGGCAAAGCTTTCAGAGTATTAAAATGACCTGGATGCAGTTGCCAGATGTTTCTTAGAAATCTCTGAGATGTTTTTTTTTTTCAATAGTGTAAAGACATCTGAAAAAGCTAGGAAAATTCAGTGATAGAAAATGAAGCCTGAAGAGTTGGACATCTTTTTTCTTGTTTGGTGCCAAATAGAATACACCTGATAGATGAAATTTAAAATAATAATTAATAAAAGAATGGCAGTGATTCACATCAGTGTCTCACCTTACTGTACTGTCTTCTTCTTCTGCTTCTTCTTCTTTCGGTTTTTCCCTTCAGGGGTCGCCACAGCGAATCATCTCTCTCCACCTATCCCTATCTTCTGCGTCCTCAACACTTGCACCCACTAGCTTCATATCCTCATTTATTCCATCCATATACCTCCTCTTTGGCCTTCCTCTTTGCCTCCTGCCTGGCAGCTCCATGTCCAACATTCTCCTACCAATATACTCACTCTCCCTCCTCTGAACATGTCCAAACCATCTTAATCTGGCCTCCCTAACTTTGTCCCCCAAACGTCCAACATGAGCTGTCCCTCTGATGTACTCGTTCCTAATCCTGTCCAATCTTGTCACTCCCAAAGAGAACCTCAACATCTTCAGCTCTGCTACCTCTAGCTCTGACTCCTGTCTCTTCCTCAGTGACACTGTCTCTAAACCATACAGCATGGCCGGTCTCACCACTGTCCTGTACACCTTCCCCTTGATTCTCGCTGATATTTTCCTATCACACAGAACTCCCGACACCTTTCTCCACCCATTCCAACCTGCCTGCACTCGCTTCTTTACCTCTTCCCACACTCTCCATTACTCTGGACTGTTGACCCCAAGTACTTAAACTCCTGTACCTTCTTCACCTCTTCACCCTGTAACCTTACTGTTCCACTTCCCTCCCTTTCATTCACACACATGTACTCACTTGTTTCACTGTATCACACAAATTTGCATTCATGTCTCCCAAAGGCACTGATTACTGACCACTTCAAGCTTTATATGCCCAATGAAAAACATTGCATTTTGACAATATGATGATGACCCCTGACCTATTTTCTCTCTCTCTCTCTCTCTCTCTCTCTCTCTCTCTCTCTCTCTCTCTCTCTCTCTCTCTCTCTCTCTCTCTCTCTCTCTCTGCAGCATGCCCACCAGGAACGTACAAGCCCGTGGCATTGCCAGGGGGTGTGGGGACGTGTTTGCCATGTCCGGACCCTCAGCACACCTCCAGGCCTGGCAGCACTTCTGTGTCTGACTGTGTGTGTAATGAGGGATACACACTGCACAATCACACCTGCCAAGGTACACAGCACATTATGATGATGATGATGATGATGATGATGATGATGATGATGATGATGATGATGATGATGACACTCCATTAAGTAAATGATGACATTTTTTTCACATTCATGTTCATAGGGTCTTCATAACATATTCATAAGTACTGCATAAATATGTTATAACACAATAATAGACCATTTAGACCAAACCTGTGAAATGACATACATTTTGTTTATGTTGTTGTTGTTTTGAAATGAGCAATATACTCAGTTACAATTATAGGTTGGTTGTATCTGTAATATTTTGTTGGTTTTAATAACCTATAACTGCATTTTCACTGAAGTACTAAGAATTGCCTGCATGTCATCTTGCCCTTTGCAAACTGTATTTGCTTGTACAAGCGTGTAATTGGCTTTCCTTACGCATTAAAAATGATTATAAAACACTATTCCAATACAACTGCACTTATTTATGCCCAAATGCCAGCAACATTTCCATTTTAAACTCCTTTATTTTTGACCCACAGGCATGTGACTAGTGACTGTATGTGTTTATTTTTTGCTTTCTCTTTTTCTCTCTGTAGCAGTGGTGTGTGCAGTTCTTTCTCCTCCAGACAATGGCTTCTTCATCCAGAACACATGTAATAACCAGTATAACTCAGCATGTGGTGTGCGATGTCTACCAGGCTTTGAGCTGCAAGGAAGCAACATCAGATTGTGCCAAGCAGACGGCACCTGGTCTGGAGCTCCACCCACCTGCACAGGTGAGGCTAAAGACTCATATATACAGGTTTGATTAGGACATTCTCTGACTGGACAGGCTCCGGATATAGCCAGATATATTCCCTTGCTCTTTACATCTTTACATTGATGCAGCAATGTGAGTAATGGGCAGTGATTACTCATTGGTTAAGATGTTGGACTACTGATTGGAAGGTATATGCTAATGTTGAATTCATTTATTTTAACTGCATATATGCTTTGTCCTGTTAATCTCTCTCTCTCTCTCTCTCTCTCTCTCTCTCTCTCTCTCTCTCTCTCTCTCTCTCTCTCTTTCATCAACTACACTAACATAGCCAATCGTGAGCATCTGTATACTCATGTATGTGGAATAGGGAAGATAGTTATTTCCCTCAAGTGTCTTACATCAATGGTCCCCTATCACTGGTACTGCAGACCAGTACCGGGCTGTGGATCATTTGTTACTTCTTCATTTTTAATTTTTATTTTATTTCCATTTTAGTGCAGGGTGTTTTATTTTGAAAAATGACCACTTCCGTCTGTTCCTCTTTCCCGCCCTTATGTCCGATAAAATAAGCTCACAAGCTATCCTTAGTAATAATGAATAAAAAACAAACATTGCAGAAGAGCTTCTTTGAAAAGGTGGAAAGACCCAATGATGAGATAGAAGACTCCAAGACTTCCAACAAAAAGAAAGATGCATTTAAAAGAAAATACCTACTTAAATTACAGGTTCATCTCAACAGGTGGTTCACATGCTCCATGCCCACTTTATATAATATGTGGTGACCGGCTATCCAACAAGGCCTTAGTAAAAATATAGTGGTTTTCCACCGGTCTTGCATGAAACCAATCTATGGTGCACAACCGCTGTGTTACATGCCTTGTCATGCAGTATGATTATAAAGTTATAAAAAAAAAAACTAGAGTTTATGCCTGAGGAAGCATGTGTAAGACTTCATCCTCCCTAGCTGTTGTATGACAGGGGAGAGACAATGTTATGAATGAAATATTCCCGGTGTCAGGGCGCTACACTAAACATGATTTATTTAACATAAATAACTTAATAACAAACAAAATAACAGGCAAAATTAATAGATGCAATAAATACAGAATAAAATGTGACGCTGTTAATCATACAATAAACAAGTCTCTAAACAGCAACTCCTACTGAACTGTGCTGTAACATAGCTGAGCATCATCAAGTCCGAAGCTCTGCCCAGCTCCAGGGTCAGATAGGATAACTTTGTGTTTGCTCCTGAACCTGAACACATTCTAAATAGAAAAGAGCAAAACCTAACATGAATCAATAACATTTACAAATAATCATGTTCTCTTACAGTGTCAAATGAAATGAAATTTCCCAGCACATGCTAGACATGAAATGGCTTTTTGCTCTTTTTTCTCTCTCTCTTAATGTTTCAAGCCTCAGAAGGAAAACATATTGTTTTTATGTTTAATTCTTGAACAAGGGGAAACTTTGAGGCTCTGTAGCTCTTTTTTATTTTTTTTTATTTTTTTTTTTTAAGTTTTATTATATGAAGCAATTCTAGTGCTCCATGTCCAGCAGTCTCCCTCTGTGTATTTTGTGTGTGTGTGTGTGTGTGTGTGTGTGTGTGTGTGTGTGTGTGTCCACAGAACTCCATAGTCTGCTTTTTATTTACTTTTATTTAAGTCCTACCGACTGTTACACACACACACACACACACACACACACACACACACACACAAAAAAAATAAAATATGCCACTAAAAATACACTGTTTTAATTAACCCCAGACGCACGTCTTAAAACCATAAAGTCTTTGTTAGTAATAGAAAGAAGTTACATTTTTATGCAGCATCAAATCCACTCAAGGAAAGGGAGGAAACAAAGCAGGAAAGAAAGCAGCCCATTCATTCATTCCTTCATTCATTTATTCTCAGTAACCGCTTTATCCTGGCCAGGGTCAGGGTGGATCTGGGAACACTAGGCAGGAATGAGGCAGGAATACATCCTGGATGGGACGCCAATCCTTCACAGTTCACCATGAACACATTCACACTGTCCAGCACACCAAAGGGGCAATACAGACTAGTCAGTCCACATACCAGCATGTTTTTAGGCGGATGGAGTAAACCAGAGGACTGGGAGGAAACCCATGCAGACACAAAGAAAACATCTCCACATAGACAGCACCATGAGCTCAGGATTGAAGCTGTGGGGCAGCAACAGTACAGCAGAAAAAAAGTAACCAATATTTATACTGTTTATAATAGCATAACAAAGCATTACAATTTCCCTTCACTGGAACTAAGAGGCTTGAACGTGTTCCAGCATTACAATGCTCCTGTGCAGAAAGCCAGCTTCATGAAGATGTTTGGCTAAGGCTGGTGTGGAGGAACTCGAGTGTCCTGACTGCACTCCTGGCTTCCTCACCCAGCATCAGTGCTTTGACTCTACAATGTCAATCTCAGAACAGTGTATGCATGTGTATAAAACAAATTTGCTTCACTTTTTCAGAACCTCAGTCTCTGGTACACCACTATTCTCAGTAAAGAGAAATTACAGGTCCCTCAGCCACAGCCACAGCCTCTTACTAACTTTATTGCTCTTCCTTCGAAGAAGATCGAAATATCCCAAGATAGCTGAGAATCAGAGAGAACAGAAAAACAAGCACTGGAGTAAATGTTGAGGAACATTTTGAAGTTATGAGACTAATACATAACAAGTTGCTGATGTGTGTGTTCTGCGCAGCACGTTCCTGTCCGGTTCTGTCCGCTCCACAGCACGGACTGCTGAACTGCAGCACCAGCGTCTCCTCCTCTCAGTTCGAGTGTGCAGTGCGCTGTCAGAAAGGCTTCAGACTGGAAGGCAAAGCCAAACTCACCTGCTTGCCAAACTCACAGTGGAGCAGCCCTCCACCTCGGTGTGTGGGTAAGCTAACAAGGGCATGTGTGTGTGTATGTGTGTGGTCACATTTGTGTCAGTGGTAGTTTGACATTTACATTTATGCCATTTGGCAGACACTCAGGCAAATTCAAAGCCCAGAACTGCTTCATTATTTACTTGGAAAACAAATCCTTATATTAGTACAAGAGTCTAAAACATACTAAAAGTGTGTAATTTGGGTTCATTCAAGAGCTTGAATGAGACACAAACATGCATGGAGAAGTGAGTTCCACCACGTGGAGGCCAGTATAGAAAAGAGTCGATGCTTGTCCTTCTTGCATCATGATGGGGGTGGGTTGAGTTGGGGCTGGACAGCTGAACAGGGGGATCAGGGCTGGATAGACTGCTTCATTTTTGCATTTGTAGGAAA
The DNA here is from genome assembly GCA_033459395.1 of Hemibagrus guttatus. Classification (NCBI taxonomy): domain Eukaryota; kingdom Metazoa; phylum Chordata; class Actinopteri; order Siluriformes; family Bagridae; genus Hemibagrus; species Hemibagrus guttatus. The sequence continues at coordinate 15,184,594 of JAUCMX010000005.1, read as the reverse complement.
AGATCTAATCTAATGCAGCTGGTACAGGAAGGGTGAAATGATTGAAGCCCTGAGCTCCCAGTGTTCTGAGTTCATAGTGTGACCACTTCTTCTTTCCGGACCTGCCTGATCCATCCAGAAGCTCTACCCCGGGTTGGAGTCTTGTTGCTGCTGCAGTGGATAGATCTGCGTGGACAGCCTGTGACCCAGAGGACTGCTGTGGAAGGCACCACTTGGAGACTATCACGCCATCTGTGAATTGTTGTTGCCTCAGTCAGCTTTCAGCAGAAAGGAATTAGTCGATAATAAACTACACTGACACATTAGTTCCTCTTGGTTGCTGTTTGTAGAAAGGACATCATCTACTGTATATTTACATTATTTATTGTCCAGTGTCACCAAAATGAGGATGAGGTTCCCTTCTGAGCCTGGTTCCTCTCAAGGTTTCTTCCTCATATCATCTCAGGGAGTTTTTCCTTGCCATCATCACCTCAGGCTTCCCTCATTAGGGATAAATAGCAACTTAACTTTAAACTTTATAATGATTTATCTATGTTTGTATACTTCTGTAAAGCTGCTTTGAGACAGTGTCCAGTGTTAAGAGCACTATACTAATAAATTGGATTAAATTGAATCGAATTGAATTGAACCAAGTCAAGTCAGGCTGCTGTACTCAAGGACCTAATGGCATGTGCAGAATGTGTGTTTTAGTAGTCGAGTCTCGAGAGGGTGAACAAGCACCTGGGGAAAGGGGTAAACTTTCCTGCAGGTTAGTGTTTCTGGGTTAATGTAGGCTTTAGGATTTTAGGATTTTTAGGCTTTAGGAGTTGCTGGTGAGCTGCTGTTCATGATGAGTAGCCTGCTGAGTCTATGATGCTCATACGGAGAGGGATATTTGGGTGTCAACTGTATATCAGTAGAATATCATTTCTCCAGGAGACCTATGACTAGGCCTTGTTAGACACAAAAATCTACATGGAGAAAATGTGGATTATTTTAATTCTGATGCTGCTAACATCGTCTTATTAACCGATCAGCAATCAGACAATGATATAATGTTTATCCTACAAGATGTTGACAGTTCCATAGTTTTTGCTGTCATCTCTCAATTTTGTGGGAAACAAACTAAAACCCCAGACTCCACTGGTTTCAGGGTGGGCCAGCTCTTGTTTTTGTATGTGGAAAAACACTGTTAGTGAACTAGGCACCTAGCCTCAATAGTGTGTCTGCTTCTCTCTCGCACTCAGGAATCTCACCTCAGCTGTGTGCTTTAGCATGTGCTGTAGATTAGCCTCAACCACAAGACAAACGCTGCAGATCTTCTATGGCCAGGGCTTGTCTGCAACTCTCTGGCTTCTCTGTGCTCTGCCTCCCATGACTCACTGCGCTCCGTTTAAGCTCCAGACATCTGCTGAGCCAGCCAGCCAAACCTCACTAGCTGCTGTTTATCGCTTTCCATTTCTCCATCTCTCTCCATTTCTCTCCATCAGTCTGGTCCTGCAGCAGACGTTCATGTCACACTAGTGGCTTACTTTGTGGTCAGTGCTATTTGCTCTTCCATATAGCCGCATGATCTTTGTAACCAAAGGGCATGAGGAGCTCCAGAGCATTTCAGTGTTCGCTTGTGTTTGTGCTTGTGCTGTCAGTCGTATTGCATCCAGTCTTCCAGCATGTCTGCTAAAACCATAGCCAAGCCTGTACAGCGGCCTCCAAAGAGAAATGTTGTTCAGGGTGAAAGCTTCTGGCTGGCTGTGTGTGTGTGTGGCTTTTCTAACACTGTGTCCAAGAATGCAGAAACCCCATGTTTCTGTAATACTGATGTGGGGAAACTCTCTCTCACTTTTCTCCCCCTCTCTCTCTCTCTCTCTCTCTCTCTCTCTCTCTCTCTCTCTCTCTCTCCCAAACTAATATCATGGAAACTATGTCTCTAGCTTTTTAAGGAGCATTATCACACCCTTAATAGACATGTTTTATAAAGTGTTAGAAAGCTTCTTCAGTGACAGAGTTATAAATCTTATTTTAATTGCCTTCATGCATGAAATGGTTAAACATTAGTTCATTACTTAAAATAATATTGTCACATTTTCTTCTAATCTTCATCTTCTAACATTTAGTGATCCTTAGCTATATCTCATCATTATAACATCTCAAAGAGCACTACATTGTTTATTCAAAACATAATTCCTTTCTGGTCCTCTTCATTGCCTCACATTCCTCCTGTGTTTTGTGATCTCCAGACAAATTAAAAGGAATTTTAAAAGCTGTGTCATTTGTTTGGCTTCATCAACTGGAGCCAATATAGTCTGTGCATGCTGTCATGGGTAAAATCCAGTGCTGTCACGTAATATCAAATGGATTGAGTTATAAATTTGATTAAGTATCTGACACTTTCCGAAATAAAATAAATTGATCTCTGATCTATTACTCCGATGGGATGTCTTCCCTCACTCCAACTCTCATTTCCTCCCTCTTTATGCTGTTACTTTTCAGAGGTGCGTTGTTCCCCCATTGTAACCCTGGAGCAGGTCCGTATGTCACCTCCTGCCTGTGGAAAAAGAGCAATGCGGCCTGGAGCCGTGTGTAGATTTTCCTGTCGCCGGGGTTATCATCTCCTGGGTAATCCAGAGGTCCGCTGCCTGGCAACTGGAGAGTGGAGTAATAATATGCATAAGGTCACCTGTGCAGGTACTTGAACTGTGTGTGTGTGTGTGTGTGTGTGAGAGAGAGAGAGAGAGAGAGAGAGAGAGAGAGGGTTGTCTGTAAGGCAGTGAAATGTGGAATCACAGGCGTGCAGATGGGATGTCTGGTGCGGCAGGTGGTCTGTTTTTACTGCTATGACACCCAGCTGAACTTTCTGTGTAATGCCCAGCAGGCTTAGTGGAAACTCCTCAAACACCATGCGTGCAAAAACTAAAGGATTCCAGCATGGTCCAGCGACACTGCCTGTCTGAGCCCAGGCAGAATCTGAATAGAATTGATGGTTTCTGCTTTCTATCACTAAGATGCCCTTTCCATCTGCACATTTATTCAGTTGGACAAGGGGAAGATAAAGGTTCTGCGCACCACTGTGTGTGTATATCCCTGTGTGTGTTAGTGCACATGTTACTGTGTGTTTTTCATGTTTATAGCTGCATGATTATAGCTGACACCCAAACGGATGCTGTTATTATGGAGTGTAAAGGAATACTTCACCTATTATCTATTCGAGCACGTGTGTAACATATGCGTGTTTATCACAGCGCAGATTTATTTTGACATATTTCACTGTACTAAGAAAAGAACAGAAAACCTCTTTACTCAAAGCTCACTTCTAATTTAAGTCAAAAAGCAGCTGTTGGGACATCAGTACTCTTTTATGTATAACATTTGTTTGTGGAACCTCTTGAATTCTTAAGTCAGATGTGCTTGTAAATTTAGCTGTGGTTCGGTACTTTCTGATTCGCTGTTAAACCCAAGGAAGGATTTGTGATTAATCACAAATTAACAACATGGTACATGTAATCATTGCCTCAGTCTGGAGTTGATGGAGTGTACATTTTTTTTACCTAATGTTTCTTCCAACTCCTCTGATGTTTATTTCAGTAATCTTATTGTTCTATTTGGGTTTTGTTATAACTGCCGTAGATGCAGAGCCTCCGTGGATTCAGTGTCCTGAGGACATCATCACACTGACCAACAAGCGTCAGGGTTCCTCTAACGTCACTCTGAGTGCACCGGTACTGAGAGATAATTCCGGAAATGAGGTTGGTTTTATTTTACTCTATCATATTTCCTTCTCTTTTTGGTCTGTTTAACATTTGTTTATCCAAAGATACACAGAAAGCAAGCTTTCACTTACAAAAGAGATGGTGGAGTAGAACCAGCTTTTATCCCATGTTATTATAATACACAATCTTGCATTGCAAACCACTAAAAATGGAAAGAATAAGCATTCCTAATTGGCTATGGCTGGAAATGTCTAAATAAATCAAGTTAACCAGATTTTTTATACACAGTTTTACAGTTTTTTATCATGGAAACTTGTTAACAATAATAGCACTGTTAACGATTATATTTTTGGAGCCCTAGATGTGACCTGGTCCATGGCGCTGACTCTCTCACTAAAATGTCAGTAATCTGTGCAGTCTACTCCCGCTGCTGTTTCGTGTGCTCTCTAATTGAGCTCAAGACATGACGTAAAACTGTCCACTTTTGGGTTCAGTAAATCCAGTCATGTCAGTTTGAACCATACTGTAATGGTTATTTATTGCTCTACAAAACCGTCCTTAACAGAGACAAACTGAAGAGTCCTGAATGACTAGCCTTAAGAGATGATTACTGTCAGGCTTTCCGGCTTTGCTCTTACATCCAGACCTTTTGGTGGAAGCTCATGAGCGAGTTGTCACAGAATCTTGACCTCAGCATCCCCACATGCCCTGTTATAGTGTTACTGAGCGACATGTTTATGTTACCAACACTAAAACGTCTTAAAGGCTTCATAAGTATGACACTATCCATTAGCAAGAAATATCATATTACTCAGCTGGAATGACAGAACCAAAATAGCTATAAAGCATCACCTTAAACTGTTAACAGATCACTCAAACTCACAGCTAAATCTGAAAAACAACTTATATTAATGAAGTTCTGCAGTTGCTGCACAGCAAGGTTAAGACACAGAAGGCTAAGAGTTCAAATCCTGACACTACAACCCCAACTTCACCATCAGGACAATGACCTGCAAGATAATTAGCTGTAAATGGAAGCAACCTGATCTCCAAAATATTTCACAATATCTTGTGAGCTGATTCCCAAACTTGACCCCTTAAAGCAAAACCTTTGCTAAATAATTTTTAAAAAGTTTCTGTTAACGCTCCAAAGAGCGTTGATTATTTTCAATTAAAGCATGTTCATGAGTGTTCTTCTTCTTATACCACAGCAATTAGCAGATGATTAGGGGTTGTTGGGGGTTTTTTTTTGGTTGTTAAAAATAACATCCTACAATTTAACAATTTATTGTTGTGAAACATCTATGAACTATTTTCTATGATCACTTTTTTTGTAGCAGCTCTAAAAATTCGATTTCTTACTTTCACTTAAAGTTAATCCTACAGAAAAATGTTCCAGATAATCAAAGCACAAATCCTCCATCTTAAAGATGGTCCCATGTCAGAAAACCTAGAAGTAACACTATGATTTAATATGTAGTTTGTCTACCATACTGCATGTCCTTGTCATGTAGCTGTTACTATAGATAACCATAATAGAAAATACATAATACAATAAACATAATAGAGTGAGCACATTTTCATATAAACCTGGATTACAGCTAGCATTGCTGTTAATAAAAATCAACACTTTCAGATTTGAGGCACTTGTCTGGTATAGACTATAATATATGCATTCTGGTTTATTTTTTAGGTTGTTGTCCAGGTCACACCCATTCTTAGCCCTGCCCAGCCTTTCCCAATTGGCACAGAAGTCATCACATACACAGCTACTGATCCTGCTGGGAACAAAGCCAACTGCTCCTTCACGGTCACTGTTATCGGTGTGTCCCGCTTTCCAGCTCATGTATAATGCAATGTGCATGCCTACAGGTCACTGAACTTTTAAAAAAGAAATTGTTTTACAAATTCAATATTTTTATCTTAGGCACAAGCGCAAGGAACCCAGTGCATGCACTCGACTGCCTTTATTTGGTCCTCAGGTCTTAGAGCATGTTGCCATAATCAGCCTGGAATCCTAACAATGTTTCTATTTCCTTAGATATGGAGCCTCCGTTGATTGACAGGTGCCGGTCTCCGCCCACCATCCAGGCCACAGACACAGAGACGCCGGTCTACTGGGACGAGCCACAGTTTTCAGACAATTCAGGTACACACCCACAGAACTGGAGCGTGAGAGAGAGCGAGTCGATCGATGGAAATTAAGGAACCGAGATGGAGTTAATGAATAAGGGCAAGATATCTACACAAAGTGTCCAGGAAAAATGTAGCCCACGATGGAAAAGGCCAGGATTCCGACTGCGGTGCCGTGAGAACTGAATCTATGGAAACCAGATTTTCATGTGCCATGTGTTTGAATAAGACGGCTCCCAAAATCCCTTGCGAGCGTGTGCTAGACCCATCACTACAGGGTTTTATTGCACTCACAGTTTCAGCTGATGCACAGGCATTTTAGAGACTCCATTCAGGAAATGTTTTCCTACACAGAGAATTTATTGGATGAGATTTCAAGGCAATGATAAGGTGGGGTTCAGGGTGTATTGATTGTTGGATAGAGGAGTGGAAAATAGCGAAGGAGGATCACCATAATGCATTTCGCTGTCCTAAAGTAGGCATTTACAGCATTAAAATAAATCCCTCAAAATAAATGAAACATGGTAATGACCTTTAATCATGCCAGCACACATGCACACACACACACGTGCAGCTGGCCCGCTGCGGCTACTTTATCGACGTCACATCAACGTTAGACTGACGATAGCATGCTGTGGTTTTCCGAGTCCACACCCTGATTCTGGGCTATATATAGGAAAGAGTGGCGGCGAGCGGCACCATCCAGCAGACGCTGCTCCCAGACGTTTGTCAGACGGTTTGGAATGGCTCTGGAGCTTCTCTGTGCAGTGTGGAAAACACTGTGTGTGTGTGTGTGTGTGTGTGTGTGCATAAAGTATGTGAGTCATGAGACATGATCGTGTGTTTTGTCTGCATCCTACTGAAATAACTGAAATAACCTCATAACACAAAATGAGGAATTTTATTACTGCCTGCAGCTCTTGCAGCGACGCTGCTCTAGCACTGGAGCTTGTTGATCCTCAGACACAGTGACTTCATTCACGGGTCAACATGACCCTGTTTATTAAGGCTTTATGCACAGCCCGTGTGAGCCGTTTAAACAGGTGTATGTATGAGGAGCCAGTCGAAAGTTTACAGTTTTGTCTGGGAGGAACATTATGAGGAGTTATTTTAAACTTTAACCCATAACAAAATTGTTCTTTGTCAAATCATGTGTGTCTATAGTAACAACCTACACTAATAATTTACAGAATCTAAGCCTAGTAATAAACAGATTACATTACATTTGCAGCATTTTGCAGACACCCTTATCCAGAACAACTTACATTAAGGACTTTGCTCAGGGGCCCAGCAGTGGCAGCTTAGTGGACCTTGGGTTTGACTACACAACCTTCCAATCAGTACTCCAGTGTCTTAACCACTAAGTTACCACATCCCCCTAGAGTAAAACACATTTACTCAGCTGCCAATGTCGGGCTCTTGAAGGCCCTTAACCCTCCCTGACCCTGGGTGCTGTATCATGGTGTGCACTGACCACAACTTCCAAATCTGAGATATGTGAAGAAAAGAATTTCACTGTGCTGCAATGTATATGTGACAAAAATAACGGTTTCTTCTTAAATGTTTATGGAAGGAGTCACCAGTGTCAGCACTTTTAAAAATCAGTCATTTTTCCACCACTTTTTACACAGTTTCTCAGAAATATGACAGCTGCACTGTTTTGCATTAATAACCTGTCGAACAAACTGAATACAAAAGGATTGGTGGTGAGATTGATGAAGTAGTTGGTGAGGGGAAAAAATGTACATAGCTGTTATATGTGAAAACAGGAGCTGACTTGTTTCTTGGATATTCCACAACAGAGAAAATTAATTGGATGTCAATAGGACAGTTACTGTGGCATGAGAATAAATAACCACATCATACCTTTGTTGATGGTTTTCACAGAAATTCACAGTCTGTCGTGTTTTATTCCTTATCTAACGAACTCGAATACGTATTTGACGATGAATCATATGAAAAAAATGTAATCTCACACTGAATTAGTGATTCTGTAAACCTTATCCCTACTTACTCTTCAAACACTCACCTCACCAAACACCTAATTTGGCACTATAGTGGCTAACCTCCTCAAAAACTGTTAGTATTTGCAAAGGTTTAGCAAAGCCAAATAAAAGCGAAATAAATCGGTTCACTTTCAGAACAGTGTACACTCAGGCTTTTTAGGTAAACTATAACTAGTGGTGAACTAGTTCTTCATAATGAATTGAGGTTTGTGCTGTGTATAGTAAACAACAGCGCAGGTCTGTGTGTGTATGTCTGTGTGAGTGTGTGTGTGTTTAATAGGAGAGTGACAGATTAAAGCCATAAAGTTATTTTGTTTTTGGAGGATGATTCTGGGAAATGGGGTTTGTGTTTACAGATGGAGCCAAAATGTGAAGAAAATATTTACTGTTTAGTAAATTTGGAAAAACAGCATGCCACAATTAATTCATTTATTTATTCCAAGCCATTAACATAATGTTAGTGTTTTACTACAACATCGTCCTCATATGGACGATGAATTTTGTCTATTTTTGTACGTTTTTCTAATTGTGGTGTCTACGATGTTCCAGGAGCTCAACTGAACATCTCCAACACTCACTCTTCTGGTGATACATTTCCTGTTGGAGAGACTGCAGTGTATTACACTGCCACAGACCCATCCGGCAACAACCGCACTTGTGAGCTCATCATCACAGTGCAAGGTAAGTACTTTTACAGCCTCACTTTTACATTTCACTCTTCTTAGTTGGTTAGTCTTTACAGGATATACAACTGATGACAGGAGCAGATATGTTGCGATGCACAGTTCGTTTTCAAGCACACTCGCAAGGTGACAGTGACATGGTTGTGTGAGTGGCACTGACAGGATTGTGTCAGGTTTTCAAAAAAAACTAATAACGGAAGCCATCCTCATCGGGTGACGTGATTACTATTAATGTCCTTGTACAGTGTATACAATGTGGCCAGTAAATATTCATTCATTGTCTACCGCTTATCCGAACTATTCTCGGGTCACGGGGAGCCTGTGCCTATCTCAGGCGTCATTGGGCATCAAGGCAGGATACACCCTGGATGGAGTGCCAACCCATCACAGGGCACACACACTCTCATTCACTCACGCAATCACACACTACGGACAATTTAGAGATGCCAATCAACCTATCATGCATGTCTTTGGACTGGGGGAGGAAACCGGAGTACCTGGAGGAAACCCCCGAGGCACGGGGAGAAGATGCAAACTCCACACACACACACGGCAGAGGCGGGAATCGAACCCCCAACCCTGGAGGTGTGAGGCAAACGTGCTAACCTCTAAGCCACCGTGCCCCCCCCAGTAAATATTATACAGTAAAAATACTTAGAAGCGTCATCAATAGTTGCTGCTGATTTATATGTTCACATCAGTGCCAAACACATGAACATGTCAGTGTCACTGCATTTTACTGTAAATGATTCATCACCCAAAAGAAAACTGTTCCCCAATGGTGCTTTTGCTTTTGGTGGACAGAATAAAGGCACTCTAACACACCATACCTAGTAAGAGAAAACAGATAACAGTCAGTAAGTGTGTACCCATAAAGTCCATATATTGTACTGTATGTTAAAGGTTTACTTGATAAATTGGCCAGTAACTTTGGATAAAAGTAGAATTAGTTGTGTGGTGGCCTGGGAAATCCATTTCTGCCATTTTCTACTGTTAAAAACAACAGGCTTTCCTGCACTAAAAGAGTGCAGGTGTCTCAAACACAGGTCCTAGCATTACACTATCTGGTTTCCCCTAAAAATAAAAAAGTCAAAAATAGCCGACTACGGAGCAGTCGTATCACAGACATTTTAACAGCCGCTATCTGATTACTGAATTGATTAGATTTACTTTTATTAAGCTATGACATAGTTTTCCAGGAGCTTGATCAAAGCCTGACATTCTCTCTGTGGGGAAATCTCTCTTAGATTTGAGAGGCTGGATAGATCTTTATTCGGTCTGGCTGTTTTTTTTCTTTCCATTCATTTGTTAAAATGGCTCCATAT